>VZTB01007298.1:60769-85466 GCA_013397245.1 Thryothorus ludovicianus
TTTTTTTTTTTTTTTCCATTATAGTTCATACTTGAGCCACCTGCTGTGAGTTTCAGAGTGTCCGGCGAAAAAGATGGAATTATTGACATTGAGCAAAAGACAGGCATCCTGTATATCAATGGGTCTCTGGACTGGGAGACCAAACAAGTGCACAAGCTGAAGGTAAAAACTCCATGAAAAATAAGAAGAGAGAAGTATTCAAATTCACTCTCTTTTGGTAAACCTGATATTAAGAGAAATCTGTTGAAATTTTGAATCCTCTATTTTGCCTACATTTACAGGCAACTTTTTCATTTTTAATATCAAGATTTGCTGGAAGACATATGGTTTTGTAGCTCTCAAAGACTGAACAGGAAAGTGCTCCTTAGCAGATGAAGGCAATGTTGAGAAAACAAAAATTGTGATGCCAACACCAACCATTTAACACTCTTAATATGAGCAGAATACTTGACTGGAAGTAAAATCTAGCCTCATGAATGAACTTCTCCTGTTATCCCTGAAGGCTGATAGGGTGAATTCCATGTCTGGAGTGGTAAAATAAACTATTGTAATAATTTAAAAAGCTTATAATATACATGGTGACAAAAAGATAAGCTCAATTGGTGCTAATAATGCCAAGGTTTGATCTCTGTATGGGCCATTGACTTCAGGGTTGGACTTGATGATCTTGTGGGTCACTTCCAACTTGGAATGTTCTGTGACTCTGTGAACAGTATGAATGGAAGACATGCAGGCAGAGAGACAGACACAGATCCAACCTCTGTCAGATAACAGCAGAAGGCTCTCTGGCAGAGGCTGGACTTTAAGAGAAGAAAAAGCTTTGTCCTTTTCATGAGAATTTCACTAGTATGAACACTGTTGAGAATGGAGCAGTGGATAGGCAGTCTTTAGGTCCCAGTATAGCCTTTTCCTCTTAAACCATGTCAAAAATGCTGTTGTTTTTTTCTGAGGCACTAGCAGCTGAGAAAGAGATGATCATGAGAGGATCACTATCTGAACAGACAAAGTACATGATGATTTTTTAGCCAGTCTTAGCAGTCTTTATACAGTCTAACATTTCAGGTTTCATGGTTTCATATTCCCAGCTCTAAAGCACCCTTGGATTGGAATTAGGGAGGTCAATTTTCTAGCCCCAGAAGTTAATAACCCTAAGCATGTGAATCATTTATAGAAAAGAAGTGATGACAGAAAGAAAAAATTATGCTTGGTTAGGCATAAATAATCGTGACTTTTATCTATTATTTGCAAATATAATCTATACTTGGTGCTTTAAAGTCAAAGAAGGCTGGAAAACAAGTACAAATGTTTGAAAAAAAATTCATTAGAAAAAAGAATTAATTTTTCTCTACTAACCTTTCTATCAGAGTATTTATCTGATTTATATTTATAGTAGCAATTAGTTATAAATGCTATATCATTATTTCCTCCTTGTTAGAATGTATATGTTTCTGTTTAAAGAAAAGCATCAGTTCTAAGCTGTGCAAAAATACAATTAGTCTGCTGAAACTGGAAGTGGGAAATTGTCCTCTGAAAGATACCATCAGAAGCAGCAGTGGGTTATTTTGTTTTGTTGGCATTATCTACTGTGGCAAATTCTTGTCAGAGGGCTACAGTGACAAATTTGTCCTTGTATATGGAACTACCCAGTGATGGCTCTCACCACATCTGCCTGACAGTAAGAGTGACCTGGTATCTGACATCTTGATATTAATTTACGCTTTTTAGCTTCTCTGCATGAAAGTATTTATTTGCTGTTCCTTGTTTTTTCAAATCAGGTGGAAAGTCTGGATGCAACTGGAAACGTAGTTAAAGGTCCATGTGATGTTACAATATATGTGGAGGATATCAATGACAACCCACCAAAATTTAACCAGACAATATACTTTGGAACAGTGAGGCAGAATTCTCGTCCAGGTAATTACCACCATAATTAAATATTATCATTAATAGGAAGGTAGGTAAATTAAGCAGGAAGGTAAAGTGATTGCTATATAAACTGGAAAAAGATCAGATTTTCTTTTCACAGGACTCCTCAAAACAAGGATGAAAGCCTCTATAACATAATGAAAGGGCAAAGAGGTGACCACTATGCAGTGTAAAGGGATAAGTGCAATCAGAACTACTTTTTATTACTTTGCAAGTATCACTTAACAGGCAAATATTGCTGGTCTCTCCATTGCTCTGAAAATAAATCCCCTATGCTAGAAGGGGTTTAAAATTTAAAGGCTACCAAAGGTTACACAGAAAGAGAATGCTAAGACTATCTGAATATTTATATGTGTAAAAGAAAGGGCCAGGGTAGATATGGGGTATGTGCTTACCATGATTGAAGCTTCTCAGAACATGGGCTGAACCTTAGCATTTAGAAAAGTCTTAGATTATTGATTGCAGTGATCCAGTCCAAGAGTCATGGAAGTATCAAAGAGCAGTTTGTGGCTTACATCTTGGAAATAAACCAAAGGACTCATATAGCTGTTATTGCTGTGGCTACGGACTCAAGAAGAAACTTTTGCTAAAGAATATGCATACAAACCTCCACGGGGTCAGAAAATAATTTTGAAACATATTACTCTACTCTTAACTGCATCCAAATCAAAAAGTTTTTGAATGTTGCACTTCTGCTCAAAAGGTAAAAGTTGAGTTACATTACTGTGTATTTCCATTTTTTTTTTCACTGTATGATTGTTATTTTATTATATCTGTGTCGCAGGCCATATGCCACTTTTATCAAGGTGCTTTGGGTTAAACTGATTTTTGTAAGAACTGAAAAGTGGCATTAAGCAGAGATCCCAGCAAGCTGAATTCTGGGTTCAGACACTCTTGTGTGATAGATAGCTCTCTGCTGATTTAACTCTGTTACCTTCTTCATCAACTGGTCACCACACTTATTGTGATCCTACTAAGCAGAGCTGGTGGAGGGTTGACCTGTGGGATGGCATACAGCAGTGTAACCTCTGCACATGCCTTCCCATGACAGGTGCATTATGGAACAATGGTAGCTCCTCTTAAGTTGCTTTCTTGGTTTGAGAGCTCTGCCCAAATGGACTGTGTGTTAAGGCTCAGTCTCTTCTCTTACCACTGTTTCTTCTCTAATCCAAACAGGCAAGCCCTTCATGTATGTACATGCCACTGATGGTGATGATCCTAAAACTCCCCATGCACAGCTGTCATACAGCATTTTACATCATTTTCCCAACCCTTATGACAAAATGCTTTTCCAGATTGATAATAAAACTGGAGCAATTTCACCAAGCAGGACAGGTATGTAAAATGATTCTTGTTTGCAAAGAGCAAGCATGAGCTCTGGGGTATGTATAGGAACAAAACAGTCACACAGGTCTGATGTTACATTCTGAATAAATGTAGTCAGTGGGATATACTCTACTAAAGCCCTGGTTTTGGGGAATTGTTTTTTGTCCCATCAAATTCAAGGGAAGCTAGCAGAAATGGAGATTGAGATCTAAAAGTACAGTGAGAAGACAGATAGATCCTCTGGCCTTCAGAACTACACTGTGTCATATATTGGAATTAATTCTCTGCCTTGAAATCTAGAAACCCAAAAGCAGTAACATGAAAAATGCAGAGAAAACTCAGCTGGACATGTGATCCCAACTAAATTGCCATGATTTAGAAACACTCATCTATTCTGCTGGCCTGAACAAGTGCCTAACTGGGGAGAGGGCTGTTCAGTGATACATCTGCACAAAATGAGACCACATTAAGATTCTATCCACATGATGCTGCATCATTCAGAGAACCCAGAGGAAGTGGCTTGCTGAGGTTTGTCCCAAAGGACTGTCTGTGGAGTAAGTCTGAAGCAGTTAAAGAACCATAGTGCATGTAGGAGGCAATGGGCAGATGAACAAGTCCCCTTTGTGTTATTTCTCTTGACTTCTTGCTCTGTCTTTAGGCTCTTATTACTTGGATCCTCAAAAGCAGGACACCTTCACCCTTGTTGTCTCTGTGAAGGACATGGCAGGGATGACGAACGCTTTCACCAGCAGTGTCGATGTGATCATCTTTGTGAAGGAGAGCCTGTGGAAAGCTCCCTCCACCATCCACATCAAAGAAAACTCAACCCAGGTCCACCCTCTCAACATCACCAAGGTAGGGACCTTGACCACACTTCCTGAACTTTTCCTTGTGCCACACAATTGTTTCTTCACAACTAATTGTGAATGTGTCCCCACAGTACTCAACACCAGGTTCTTCAGAAGGACTTTGACACCTCCCCATTATTTTTTTAATATGACATCCTTTGGAAATGATTGTTAATGGAGGTCTCATTGACTTTTTGTTAGCATGAAAGTTAATAGTTTGAAGGTGAATGGGATACAATATAAATATATATAAACGCTAGAGTGACTGGACGTTGCCTTTCAGTTTGGGATCAAAATCCAGTCATGGGTCCTCCAGGCTTGGAGCAAACCAAAAGTTTGTTGCAGCTTATTTTGAGGTTAGCTTCTTCCACCTGCAGAAGAGCAGGGGATCAGCTCCACAACAACCCTGCTGTGAGCAGTCCCCCACCCCCAGGGACACCTGTTGCAACCAGTTGTGTATCTTGCAGCACAACTGGTACATCAAAAGTACATAGAAAGGACTGAAACACCCTCCTTCACATCCTGCATTCTCACATTATTCCTCTTTTCATAGTTCAAGCACAAAATATTTTGCTGATAACTGCAGACCAATAGTGGTGTATACATCAGTACATATTAACTAACAGGCCAACATCCTTTCAGAAATATTTGACTTTGAAAAATGCCTTGGCAATGACACCCCCAATGCTGTCATCCCTTGAACATGACAGGATTCCATGGATCCTGTTCACAAGAGTAACTGGCATGGTGCTATTCCCACTGGCTTCAGTGACAACCTAAGGCAGTCCAGAATGAAAACATGTGGAAGGAAGAATAACTTGTAGGGGTACATCCATTTTGGGGTCACTTGTATATAAATTTCATGTGGTAGCCAATGACACGTTGATTCTGCCTAGGGGAAAATGAAATACAGTTGCTGCTATATAGAACATAAACATTAATAATGACTCCATTAATATGCCAGTCTGTGTACTTAATTTCATTTTAAATGTGTGGCACCCCATAAAAGAGTCTTCCTCATAAGCTTTGATGAATGTAAAGAGTGTGTGCACTTATTTACAGATAGGTACCAGGTATTTGTTTTCACAGAATCACAGAATCATAGAATATGCTGTATTGGAAGAGACCCATCAGGATCATTGAGTCTAACTCCTGGCCCTGTGCAGAACATCCCAAGAATCACACCATGTGCCTCAGAGTATTGTCCAAATGCTTATGGAACTAATGAAGGCTTGATGCTGTGACCACATCCCTGGAGAGCCTATTCCAGTGCCCAGCAACTCTCTGGCTGAAAAACCTCTTCCTGATACCTAACATAAACCTCCCCCAAGCTGAGCTTCCTCAAGTCCTGCCCCTGGTCATGAAAGTGAAGAGATCAGTGACCACCCCTCTGCCTCCCCCCATGAGGATGTTGAGGTCTCCCCTCAGTCTCCTCCAGGCTGAACAAATCAAGTGTCCTCAACTGCTCCTACTAAGACTTCCCCTCCAAATCCCTCATTATCCTTGAGGGCTTCCTTTGGACACTCTCTAATNGCTGAAAAACCTCTTCCTGATACCTAACATAAACCTCCCCCAAGCTGAGCTTCCTCAAGTCCTGCCCCTGGTCATGAAAGTGAAGAGATCAGTGACCACCCCTCTGCCTCCCCCCATGAGGATGTTGAGGTCTCCCCTCAGTCTCCTCCAGGCTGAACAAATCAAGTGTCCTCAACTGCTCCTACTAAGACTTCCCCTCCAAATCCCTCATTATCCTTGAGGGCTTCCTTTGGACACTCTCTAATAACTTCATGTCTTTCTTACATTGTTGTGCCCAAAATGTCACACAGTACTCGAGGTGAGGCCACCCCAGAGCAGAGCAGAGCAGAGCAGAGCAGAGCAGAGCAGAGCAGAGCAGAGCAGAGCAGAGCAGAGCAGAGCAGAGCAGAGCAGAGCAGAGCAGAGCAGAGCAGAGCAGAGCAGAGCAGAGCAGAGCAGAGCAGAGCAGAGCAGAGCAGAGCAGAGCAGAGCAGAGCAGAGCAGAGCAGAGCAGAGCAGAGCAGAGCAGAGCAGAGCAGAGCAGAGCAGAGCAGAGCAGAGCAGAGCAGAGCAGAGCAGAGCAGAGCAGAGCAGAGCAGAGCAGAGCAGAGCAGAGCAGAGCAGAGCAGAGCAGAGCAGAGCAGAGCAGAGCAGAGCAGAGCAGAGCAGAGCAGAGCAGAGCAGAGCAGGACAATCCCCTCCCTTGCCTGGCTGGCCATGCTGTGCCTGATGTCCCCCAGGACATGTTTGACCCTCCTGGCTGCCAGGGCACTGCTGGTTCACATTCAACTTTCTACTGACCAGGACCCCCAGGTCCCTTTCTGTGGCTGCTCTCCAGCCTCTCATGTTCCAGCCTTTACATACAAGCAGGTGCAGAATCACTTGCCTTTGTTAAATTTCATACACTTGGTGATCGCCCAGATCTATAATTCATCAAGGTCTTTCTGCAGGACCTCTCTGTCCTGGAAGGAGTTGACAGCTTCTCCTAATTTAGTATTGTTTTGTTGTTCCACTTCTCTGAATTACATAAAACAAAACAACAGGCAGGAATAGAGAGTGTAAGGAGACAGAAATAATTAGTATCAAGATATTCAAATGCAAAGAATACTTTTTTTTCTCGTAATCACTATTTATCTCCATATCATAAAACCCTTTTATAAAAAGATAAGTTTTGTAGTCTATCTGGACGGATGGAGAAACTGAGGTAAAGTGGTTTCACCATACAATTCAGAGAGCAGAGATGGATTATCAGTCTGATTTTCTGCAGTTCATCACAACAGCCTGCCAAACTGTCACTTTTCTGGTTATGAAGCTTACAGGAATGCAATTGTTTCTGTTTGTGGTCCAGAAATGATCCCTGGTAAATCTCAGTCTACACTTCTGACTTCCTGTCTTGACTTATTTTTTGTTTTGTTTTTGTTTTTTTAGGTGCAGTCAAATGAGCCAGGTGTAATTTATGACATTTTTGAGAAAGAAAAGCTGCCAAGGCTCCCATTTTCCATCAGTGAGAATGGGGATATTTATGTGACTGAACCATTGGACAGGGAAGAAAAGGACACTGTAAGTAAACACAAAAAACTTCACTGCTGGCAGAGATCACAGCAGGAAGCTAATTATTGCTACAGGAGTAAATATGAGAAAGCTCAATTGTAAGGAAGGGGAACAGGGTAGGAGAGAATGGATAAAAGTTTTGTTTCTTATCATTTTTGTTTGGAAATGGTATGATACATGTGACAGGTCATCCACCTACTGTACTGTAAACAACTTTCACGTTCTTACCCTGGAATGGGTCTGGCAGTAGCAAGCACTGCCCACAGCACACATACAATGCACAGCATGGACCAGCTATGGCAGGGCTGTAGGTGCATGAGTAAGAGGTAGATGGTGGGAAGTGTGGAATGCAGGAGACCTGGAGGTTTCAGACCTACTTCAGACCATGGGGACCACAGATTTTAAAATATTTTGAGAACTCAGGCCTCAGAAACTAAGGGGTTATGGAAGAGTTCTGGTTTAAACAGAGAGGAAGTACTGAACAAACTCATGAGAGGATATTTCATATTCCCATGATTACATACTAAAATGCTAAATATTGTCACAGTGGGCATTTAAGCCATCTAATTGTTATATTTTTGTTGCAGTATACATTCTTTGTGGTATCAAAAGATAACATGGGAGAACTGGTGGACAAGCCTTTGCAAATTCACGTTATTGTGGACGACATCAATGACAATCCCCCTGTATGCCAAAAGGAACTCACTGTAATTGAAGTGCAAGAAAATGAAATAGGAGGTAAAAAAAATCTGTTAATTTATACGCCTCATTGTAGTCCTGTTGTTTCCAGCTCCGTGTGAATGAAGCTAGAAATTCTAGCCCCAAAGATTAAAATGTGGCTATCCCAGGGAAATATTTTCCAGGGCAAATAGCCCACCTGTTTCCCCTTCAATAATTGTGGGAAGAATTTCAAGAACCTGAGAAGTACAGACTCAAAATGCCTGCTTTAAAAACACTGTTTCATTTAAAGTATGAAACTGCATTTTCCTACAACAACAGGTTTCGATAACTGCTTAGACTGTGTAAAGAGAAACACCTCTTTTATTACCAATACAAAAAATACTGCTCTTACGGTGATGTTAGCCCATTTCCCCTCATCCAGCTGCTCTTTCAGCATAATGCCTTTGACTTCAATGGACCATTACCAAAATCTGTCCAATGTCTTGTTTTCTGGACTGAAGAGTTTGCCGTTATAGTCTCTTGGACCGCCCTGACCCCAAACCAGTATGTTGGGATGCTCAAAGAAAAAGTCCCAAAAGTGAAATTATTGTGTCCATTGAAGAGTTTTCCATGCAGCTTTGTTTTTACTGACCTACTCTTTGCACCAGTATCACTGTTGTCACTGTGTACTTCTGTGGAGAAAAGGGACCACTGCATTATCTATCTGACTCCAACTTCTGCTTTGCTCCAGGAAGTGATATTGGCACCATGTTTGCTACGGACATGGATAAGAAGGACACCCTTAACTCTCGTCTGCGGTTCCAGATCATAAGTCAGGAACCTGAATTTCCCATAAAGGATCTCTTCTATATCCAGCAAGACACTGGGGTTTTGCAGTTAACTGGCCGCTCCCTAAGCAAGCGTGAGTCAGCCACGTACTTCTTGAAGGTCCAGGTGTCAGATCCAGGTATGTNTATGAAGCTTACAGGAATGCAATTGTTTCTGTTTGTGGTCCAGAAATGATCCCTGGTAAATCTCAGTCTACACTTCTGACTTCCTGTCTTGACTTATTTTTTGTTTTGTTTTTGTTTTTTTAGGTGCAGTCAAATGAGCCAGGTGTAATTTATGACATTTTTGAGAAAGAAAAGCTGCCAAGGCTCCCATTTTCCATCAGTGAGAATGGGGATATTTATGTGACTGAACCATTGGACAGGGAAGAAAAGGACACTGTAAGTAAACACAAAAAACTTCACTGCTGGCAGAGATCACAGCAGGAAGCTAATTACTGCTACAGGAGTAAATATGAGAAAGCTCAATTGTAAGGAAGGGGAACAGTGTAGGAGAGAATGGATAAAAGTTTTGTTTCTTATCATTTTTGTTTGGAAACGGTATGATACATGTGACAGGTCATCCACCTATTGTACTGTAAACAGCTTTCAGGTTCTTACCCTGGAATGGGTCTGGCAGTAGCAAGCACTGCCCACAGCACACATACAATGCACAGCATGGACCAGCTATGGCAGGGCTGTAGGTGCATGAGTAAGAGGTAGATGGTGGGAAGTGTGGAATGCAGGAGACCTGGAGGTTTCAGACCTACTTCAGACCATGGGGACCACAGATTTTAAAATATTTTGAGAACTCAGGCCTCAGAAACTAAGGGGTTATGGAAGAGTTCTGGTTTAAACAGAGAGGAAGTACTGAACAAACTCATGAGAGGATATTTCATATTCCCATGATTACATACTAAAATGCAAAATATTGTCACAGTGGGCATTTAAGCCATCTAATTGTTATATTTTTGTTGCAGTATACATTCTTTGTGGTATCAAAAGATAACATGGGAGAACTGGTGGACAAGCCTTTGCAAATTCACGTTATTGTGGACGACATCAATGACAATCCCCCTGTATGCCAAAAGGAACTCACTGTAATTGAAGTGCAAGAAAATGAAATAGGAGGTAAAAAAAATCTGTTAATTTATACGCCTCATTGTAGTCCTGTTGTTTCCAGCTCCGTGTGAATGAAGCTAGAAATTCTAGCCCCAAAGATTAAAATGTGGCTATCCCAGGGAAATATTTTCCAGGGCAAATAGCCCACCTGTTTCCCCTTCAATAATTGTGGGAAGAATTTCAAGAACCTGAGAAGTACAGACTCAAAATGCCTGCTTTAAAAACACTGTTTCATTTAAAGTATGAAACTGCATTTTCCTACAACAACAGGTTTCGATAACTGCTTAGACTGTGTAAAGAGAAACACCTCTTTTATTACCAATACAAAAAATACTGCTCTTACGGTGATGTTAGCCCATTTCCCCTCATCCAGCTGCTCTTTCAGCATAATGCCTTTGACTTCAATGGACCATTACCAAAATCTGTCCAATGTCTTGTTTTCTGGACTGAAGAGTTTGCCGTTATAGTCTCTTGGACCGCCCTGACCCCAAACCAGTATGTTGGGATGCTCAAAGAAAAAGTCCCAAAAGTGAAATTATTGTGTCCATTGAAGAGTTTTCCATGCAGCTTTGTTTTTACTGACCTACTCTTTGCACCAGTATCACTGTTGTCACTGTGTACTTCTGTGGAGAAAAGGGACCACTGCATTATCTATCTGACTCCAACTTCTGCTTTGCTCCAGGAAGTGATATTGGCACCATGTTTGCTACGGACATGGATAAGAAGGACACCCTTAACTCTCGTCTGCGGTTCCAGATCATAAGTCAGGAACCTGAATTTCCCATAAAGGATCTCTTCTATATCCAGCAAGACACTGGGGTTTTGCAGTTAACTGGCCGCTCCTTAAGCAAGCGTGAGTCAGCCACGTACTTCTTGAAGGTCCAGGTGTCAGATCCAGGTATGTGATGTCTGCTGTTATACCTTGGAATAACTCTGATCACTCTGGCATGACTTGTCTTCAGTGTCTAAGGGATGTGGGGAGACTAAGAGGATTTGCTGAACAGGCAGTAGCACTGAGAGCTGTCTTACTCTGGCATGGTACTTGCCCTATTCTTGAGATGCAGGGAGATTAATCATGATTCATAATGCAAGCATGGAAGGGAACCAGCTCTAGGACAGAGTATGGCTAAATTGGGAAGCTTGTTAACAAGTACTTCAGTAAAAGATTTCCTTCCACAGGGGGAAAAAATGAAGAGATCATGATTGTGGTTTTCCCCCAGATCTTTCAAAGGGACTTAACTGAAAAAAGTCAAGAAATTAAACACAGCTGCTCAAACAGTCCAGAGAATGTTTTAAAACATTAAGAGAAAATTAAGCTTAAATTAAACTTCAAAAATAATCTTGTCCCTTACATAAATTACCGGGAGTCCTTTGTGATTCACTGAACGGAAAGGAAATCAAGCTCCATATCAAATCATAAAGCTTTTTACTGGAGTCCCTAAAGTCAGGCAAAACTTGTGCATGAAGGAACTGGCATGTAAAGAAAGCAGTGTGACATGTCTGTAAATTAAATGGCATAATTTTGGGAGATGATTGAAAACCTTCCAGAGGGAGAAGCTGATGATTTGTTTTGGAGGCTTATTTGAATTCCATCTGAGCAATGTTGTTTAGAATTTTTCTTAACTTTCAGCTCATGAAGTGTGTTCGTAAAACACTAAAATCCATCTATATATGGCTATATTATGCTTTTAAAATCACAATCTGCCATTGCTATTGTGCCCCTGCTCAGGTAGTGATTAGATTTAGATGGATCTGAAGTTTAAGTTTGGCTTTAACAAAACTGAGGATACTGCCTGATGACCAAGAGGACAAGAGAGCATTAACAACCCAGGGCTTGCTTTTTGACATGGTAAAGTGATACTGAGATGGTTAACACAATTCATAGCTGTCATCAGCCTGGTAAACAGACATGGTTTTAAAAAGTGAGGGAAATAAAATAGGATGGGACAGTGCTGGAGAAATTGGGAAGATCAGTGGTAAGACAGAGAGTGACATTGCCATTGACTAATACATATCTGAGATAAGTGCTTCTCTCAACTTAGTGCTTAGATTGGACAATCTGGCAGTGCTCACTTTTGCTCACAGTGAACCCTTCTGGAGGAGAGTTATTTTTGGCAGAAAGGCTGGTGTGACGTTGTTTGTCTCTTTCCATGCAGTATTCAAAACAATCTGTGACGTGGAAGTACATGTCATTGACATCAATGATCAAATTCCCATCTTTGAAAATTCAGATGTGAGTACTTTTGGATGTTCCAATAACTTTTGACAAGTATTTGAGCATGCCTTCAATGTCTATAGAATGTCAGTGGGAAACTAACCATTTACAAAACAAATAGCAGAGTAGCCCTCTACTGAAAATAAAGGAAAAATATTACTGCAAGTCTGCATTTAAGCTCTATCTAGACAATGAGCAATGGGACAGACTAACGGCTAATTAGGAAACTTAAGGTAATTGTCTCAGTGGAAAACTATGTGTACAGAAAAAAATTATTCTATTAAAGCAGTTTATTCCAGAAATGCAAGCTCTGAAGGGAAAAGGGAAAGAAAAGGCTTTAAAATTAAACAAACAACTACATGGAAAAAAAAAAAAAGGCATCTTCCAAGTACCTTTGCAAGCACAGTACTAGTGCACCCAAAACAGCCAGAAGGTGAATGGGAATCCAAAGCCCTGTGTAGTTTGGCCAGAAACAGTGGTGCAGTGATCCATGCCCAAACACATAGCTGATTCCAGGATGGGTGACAAGCTCTTGCCTTTTCTCTAGTGGAGGTGCTAGCATCAGGCAGAGACCTGGAGACATTTTGTGACTTCTGCCTGACGGCCCAAAGCTCCAGGCAGACACTGGAATGGCTGAAGTATGTTCACAGAGATGTCCCAGCTTCCACCTTTCCTGAAGGCCATGTAGGTGGTGGGCTCAGGAGAGCTGAGCTCAGGCACAGCTGCCCTTCCAGGGGAGCTGTGTTGGTTTTTGGGCCCTGCAGACTGCATTGCCCAGTTCTCTGTTGATGGCAATGGCACCACAGTCACATGCAGACAAGGTGCCTGCATAGCAGGGTTTACACCATCTCACCTCAAGGTCTCAGTCCAGGACCTGTTCTCAAGGTGAGGCTTCTGGGCACAGGCACACATTAAAGAGTCAGAAGAGCTGAGATGCCAATGTGGATGCCAATGTAGCAACAGCCTATGGTGCATGAAGCAATCAAATATTTAACAATGAGTGGCCAGGGTGCTCACAGGGTTTAGAGAAGCTGTACTATCCCTGCTGCGTGATCACAGGCTGGTTTTGACAGAAGAGCTGAAGATTTGGGACTGGTGCTGTACTAGTTGTACTGACATAGATCCCGTCAGCAATGATAAATGTGGGGCTAAAAAGCTTCCCTCCTTCATGTGGCTGCTGTGAGTTAAAATACATCCATGCATGTGGGTCACAAACTTGTGGCTGTGCTGAAGTTTTTGTCCACAAATGGTGCTTGGAATGTGAATTCAATGACACCTCTCTCTCTTTAGTATGGCAGTGTGACTGTGGCAGAAAATATCCCAATAGGAACTACACTGTTAGAAATTCAAGCTACTGATGGAGATGAACCTGCCACAGGGAGCTCCCTCATCATTTACCAAGTGAAGGAAGGCGACCCAAACGACACATTCATCATAGAGACAGACTCTGAAACAAACCGAGGGTTCATCAAGATTAACAAGGTGAATTGATTGATTTTATTCTTCTCCTTTAGTGTTACTTATTTGTCATGCACAGTTACTGCCCTGGTAATGATTTGTGGGGAGGGTGTTGATGGGTGGTAGGTTTGGGACACCCTAAGCACAGTGCAGACTGCAGGAGGCTCCACTTTAGACTCACCCTGTGTGCCTGTGCAGTGCTCACACACACCCATCCTCCTGCCTTTGCTGTGCCCTCCCCACCTGCCACCACCAGCAGCTCCATCCACTGGGTCTGCTGCTGTCTGCTTCTCCAGAAGAGTGGGTTCTGGCCAGTGAGGTAGGTCTTTATGCACCATAAAGACAAAAAAATTATATTATTTGAGTGATTTTGCAGCAGCATTTCTGGACAAGAGAAAGGCAGCTAATGCTTCCATGAGCTGTGGTGGTAGCAGTGGGCTGTGATGGGGTAAGTTCTCCTTTCTGCAGCTGCTCTGGCCATTAGTGGGCTCTGCAAAGCCAGGTGCAAGTGTAGCCAGGATGTCTCAATGTGAGAATGGAGAAGCAGTTTGTTCCTGATGAGGGAAACATTAACTGTGACCAAGCCAAGGACAGCGTGTGCTGCAGGAGGTGATACAGCCCATATGCTGAGTGCTGGAGACAGGAATATAAGGAACACTTTTTTCTGCATCCATGAATTTCAATAGCTAAATTGCTCTGTTCCTTTGAAATTAGCCTTCTCAAAGGTTCTTTGACTGTGGGTCCAGAAAACCTATCACTCATTTTCCAAGGGACACTTTATTGTGTGATCCAGCTTGGCCACCAGGCCAAGCACAGGCAGAGGAAGTGTTTGGTGGGTCAGCCTCAGCCTTATTTTTTCCCAAGGAGGCAATTGTGAGAAACTCTGTGTGTAACAACCCTTGCATGACTTTTGGCACCCAGAGGTCATTTGAGGCCTTCTCATACAGAGCTATAAATACTATTTCTGTAAACAGGATATTGTTATTAAACTTAGTTGGGCAGGTGGCAACGTTATTAGAGAAAGCAATTGCTGAGGAGGCCTCTAAACAGGCATATGGTTTCATTTAAATTGAGCATTCCCAGTGTCATTTTCTTCTGACAGCTCTCCCTTATTTTGCCTGGATTTGGGATGCAATCTCCTTGAGAAGATGGGGACTTTGTAGTTTCTCACTGGAGCCCCTCACAGCAGCAGGGCCATTGCTTCAAGAACCCTTTTTTTTCTAATTCATCCAGGCTCTTGATTTTGAAACAATGCCTGAGTACAACCTGGTGATCAACGCCACAAACCCCGAACCGCTGGTGCCAGGCGTGCAGTACAACTCAAGCTCTTTCACCACGTTTAAAGTTTTTGTGACAAATGTGGATGAGCCACCTGTTTTCCTGAAGCCAGTTTACAAAACAGAAGTGTCTGAAGACATTCCAGTCAATACCCTGGTCATGACGGTGGAGGCGTATGATCCTGAAGGGGATTCTGTACGGTAAAAAAGTCACTGTGAATAATTAATTGAATTTAGGGATTCAAAAATTGTTCTAAAGGGGGTGCAAGGAAAATATGCCCAATACTTGGCATGCGGAAAAATACTGTTTTTACAGAAGTCTCATCTCCTAGGTAGGAGGTGGACGTGTAGTGGGGGCCAGCAACTCACCTGCAGCAGACTGCTGGGTAGTGCTTTCCTGACCAGATTTCTCTCTGTGCTGTGGCAAACATCAGCTTTGAAAGAGAAAATCACAAGGGAAGCAGGCTAATTTATATCTTCAGGAGATGTAGAGCTGGACTGAAAATAACAAGGTTCCATGTCCATAATGCCTTTATCAAAAAAATGAAGCATAATACTGTGTGCCTCTGAACCAGAAGGAGGGTAGTTGATTTTCATGTCACATGGGAAACCATCAAAATACACAAGCTCGAATTTTCCTCCACCAAAATACACAACCTCAAGTTTACAATTGAAAAATAATTCATTTTCTTTCCTTGCTGTCAGAGATGACACACAACTTTCTATTGTGGATGCAAAGTTCTGTGCAAGACAACTCCTGTGTTGTGTTGCATGGTGTAAATGTACCTTACCCAGTAGAATCAGATAGAAGAATTATTTGTGAATTTTGCTGTACAATTCCCAGCTGGAATGCTGAACAGACCAACTCAAAATAAACAGTTCTTGAAATGTAACTAAAATTCAGCAAAACACCAAGTGGATAATGGAGTTGCACAATATGACCCTTAGGCCTCCCGTGGATTCTTATTCCCAGAGATTTCTCATCTGGCTTTCTACTTGTCCCTAACTTTTGGGAACTTATCATGTTTGGCCTTCTGTCAAACTAGTTTGAAAGTGAGCCACATAGTCCAGAAGATCCGGGGGATGATGACAGAGATGCATGACAGGCATTCAGATATACATAAACCACATTTCTGCTAAAAATAGGTTAAAGGGCATAAAATAAAAAGTAGAAAAAGTAGAAGATGTTTCTACTTTAAAGGGTACTGAAAGAACAAAAACATTGAATGAGAAGGTCGGGTGACTTCTATTCAAGCAAGTAAGTGCCTGTGCTTTAACTGGGTCATATGTTCATGGTTAAATTTGTGTAAGTAAATACCCAGGGACCTTGGTGATTTTTTAAACAATTATATAAACGCAATTATGTGGGGTGATGCTTAAAGCACTCTCTGTTCCAAGGCTGCCCCAATGGCAGTTGCAGGCTGCTCCAGATTGGCAGGAGATATCACCACAGTTTTCCTTGGGGTCCTGGTCTTTTCTGGATCTACAATAGGGTGCCTGTCTGCACTGGCCCCTCTGTCCCCCAGCCCATGGCTTGTGTCCCCATCAAAACCAAGATGTGGGAGATGTGATGGACATGGGGTTTGGACAAATCACACTTCTGGACTAAAAGCTCAGTGGCATCCCAGGTTCCCCATTTAGAAGGAAAGTGGAATTGCAAGCGCACAGGCTGCAGTGGCGTTGGCATATTCATAGTTCTGCTCTCACTCTTATTCTGGATGATTTTGGGCTCTCTTCCTCTGTCTGTGTCTCCTGGTTGGCTGTAGTACTGTAGCACTGCAGTAGTGTGACTCTTCCAAGAATCCTCTCTTTGAGAACAACTGTAATCAATTTGATTAAATTTGCATAAAATCAACAAAGAAGTATTTGCATTGTCAGAACTTTTTCCCAATTTGGAACAGTATATGTGATTTTTTTCCCCCTATTTTTTTCCAAAGATACTCCTTGGAAGGTGATGTGAGAAAATGGCTGAAAATTGATCCAGCCACTGGGCAGGTATACACTGCTTCCCCTTTGGACCGAGAAAAAGAAGAAATATACTCGATAGAAGTTGTTGTATCAGAACTAAGTAAGTGATGAAACAACTAAATATATACACCCTGTGCTTACTCTTTTATGAGGAATTATCATACCTACCATGACTAAACCCATGAAAAGTACTGGAACATGTCATCTCAGATATACATCCTGTAGTAGATTCTTAGAAGTATATATTTCTTAAGAATTTAATTTTTTGCAGAAATCTTGGTGCTGTAGATAACAAGAATTAAAATAGCTTTCATGAAGTTGGGCATGGTCTTATAGTTGCTTGAAACACATGATATATAAGGAAGATTTGAATTTTTTCACTGTTTTCAGTATTAATGTTTTCTGTCACTTCTTTCTCTACAACTATGGAGATTTTAGTCTTTCTCCTAGGTATGGTTAGGCTTCCTGAAAATATACCTGGAGGATAGTTCATAACCTTCTACAGAATTTAATTTTATTACAATTAAAACTAATACTCTTTCAGGCCTGAAATATATTAGGTATTCTAGTTCCAGCCATTAAAATCTTTAATTTTGTCTTGCATTTCCTGTATATAGAAGAGGAGTGGAAAACTCAAGGAATTTCATGCTTAAGAGTGCTCCAAAGAGCACTGGTCACTTTGGATAAGACTGCTTGCCAGACATGATGGATACAACAGATTACTAGATAAAATCTGCCTCTTTTCCTTGCTAGTGTTCTGTAGTTAGCAAGAGCTGGTGGAAAATAAACCATGCTTGTTGAAAAGTAGCAGCAGCTACCACAAATGCCTCAGGACCTCCTGAGACCTCGTTTCTGCAAGCTTCAGACAGAACACCACCTCTCACTGCCTGTCTGGCAGTGTACCTCTGTGAGAGCTGCAAATGCAACAGCCCAGGGTGTAAATCCAAGATGTGCATGTAACTCTGCATTCTGTTAAACTCGACAGATAATGCAGCTCAGAAATCCAAAGCGTTCTTGATTCTGCAGTTACTTGATGTGAACGACAACCCTCCACAAATAGCTACGGACAATCCCACTTTCTTCTGCTACCCGGTCAGTGGAGGGGACAGAACTCTTATTCAAGCCATTGATGCTGATGAACAGCTTTTTTATTCAAAATTTACTTTCTCCCTTGCGGATGAGATGAATACAAGAAATAATTGGGAACTCTCAAAATTCAATGGTAAGTTAATACAGCCATCTTTACAATGATATGGGACTCACTAGGTACTCTGGTGAATATGAAGAATTACAGAATTACATTTCACTCTTATTATTGGATAACCAGTGTTCCACGGAGAAAAAAAATGGATTTTTTGAGAACACTAAAGTCATTAATTATTTTTTGCAAGAGATAAAGCCTAGTATGTTGCAAGCTATAATTTCATGAATATTTTTGAGAAAAGAAGCATGGAAATATGAAATATTTGTGTGTTTAACAAAGACAAATCACTGCTGAAAAAGAAATAGAATAGTTTGCAATCTGTACATTTTTGACATTTCATTTCAGAAGGAAGTCCTGCCCCACAGAGTGAATGGAGTTTTTTGAAGAGGACAGTAAGCACATGAATAAGTGCTTGGCTGATAGAGCCTGTTTGAACTAATAAAACATGTTTGATGAATGGTCCCACTAGAGAAAGCTGGGTTGCCACAAATTTAAAGTTATGAAAGAATAAATAATAATTTAAAATTCAAGACTCGGGGTAAACAATCAGCTCTTGCAGTAAAGGGATTTCATGTGTGACTTTCCAAAGGTTTTTCTGCTGTTATCTGCATAACTCAATACACATGGGTGTGGGATGAGGAGGCAAAGTTTACTCATTATATAAGGCTATTTGAGTAGGAACCAAGTGTGAAAAATTTCAGAACATTCTTCCAAGACTGGGTTGATTGAACTATAAAATTTACAGGTGCTAGTGAATCCTGGACTTGCATATTCACTTTTAAATAGGTGCTGAGCAGGCCGTTATGAATCAGGAAGGAGATCTGTAAGCAGCTTCATGAAAATGGGAGATCAATTTATCAGCAGTATTCAGAAAAACAGATCAAATATTGAGAATTAGCAGGAAACAACAAGAGAAGAAATTTGAGGACATCATTATGCCCTTGTATAAATCCATAATTTCTTCAAGTTCTGAACTCCAGTCTCTTTATCTTGATAAAAATTCAGCATAATTGAAAAGAGGTTTAGATAGGGTGACAAGCATAATCAGAATTATAGAGTGGCCTGATACAAGGAAGTGTATAGGAGCAGCAAAGTAAGCTACTACTTTTTTTATCTTGGAAGACAGTAGGGAAAAAATAAGATATAAAATTATGAATGCTATGGTTAGAGTGGCCAAGGGTTCATCCCTTGCTCTCTCTTCCAGTGCACAAACTTGGGACCCTCAAGCAAAGCTTGTGGAGTTATTTGCAGTGCAGGTAGAATGAGGAGGTATTTGACTTGGGAACTTGTTGTCACAGGGTGTTGTCTATACAGAAAATTTCTGCAAGTTCAAAGCAAGAAATTACATCTTGTTCAAGAAGTCTCTGAGCTGCAAATGTTTAAAGGGTGAGAAGGCATTAGAAGAAAATAAAACACATGCTTGCTTTTTCATTGTAATCTCCATTTATTCTGGAGAGAAGATACTTAGATCAACAGACCTTTGATCTCATCCCGGTGGCTATTATTACCTTTTCCAGTTTTCTAAGGGTCTTCATGTGACAGTATAACTTCCCTAGAAGGATGGTCTGTCCCACATTTCCTTGGGAACAATTTAAGCTAGTTATGGTCTCTATGAGTATTGGTCTAGATGAGTTGCTATGAGTGTAGCACTATCCAAGATCAGATTTGGCCTGGTGTAAAAACTAGGAAGGAAATGTTATAGTCATATTATTCTGAAGGCCAGACTAGGTTTCTAGATATTCCCTTTTTACTTAATGTCTGTAAACCAATGAGATCTTGGAAGACATAGAGGGAAACAGGAATTACCATCATGTGCAAAGAAGCCTTAAAAAAAAGAACACTTGCAGCTGGTATGAATGTTGAACTAACTTTCTTTCTTGTGTTGACGTGAATGTCCCATTTCCTACTTACAGCTACTCACGCTTACCTGTCCCCAAAACATGCTGACTTTGAAGAGACGACGTATGATGTTGCAATAATACTTAATGACAATGGAAATCCACCTTTGGTAAACAAAGTGAATCTTAAAGGTATTCTATGCACAGAACTGTTAGCTTCAAGACTGAAGTTACATTAATAAATAACCGAATGTGACTAATAAATGTCTCATTTAACCTCATGGCATTTCCTTTTGCAGTAAGCATCTGCAAGTGTTCCAGTGAAAATTCATGTTTTATTGATATAGACCGTGAGCACTCCTGGCCAACCCCTGGGCAGGCAATTGGGATTCTAATTGGGGTCCTGCTCATCATTGGTAAGTCACTTCTTCTTGGTTGACTTGAAGCCAGATCTCTGAGATATGAAGGTGCTGCTGCACTTCTCACACTAATTCACTTGTTGGATGAAGATTTGTCATGTGTGTTGCAGAACAAGTGAAAGAGGGAAGATCCCATGATTGTGTGTCATGATGGCTACAAACTCTAAGTGTTTGCTTGTAAGAATAATATCCAATTGCACAACAACCAGCTAGGACAGAAGAAACTGCTGAATTTTTAGCATATTGTCATTTCATTGCTACTTACTGCCCTTTGCCATTCAGGGAGGGGATTTGAGCTTTGTCTTGGGCATCCAGATTACAGTAAAAAGCTTCCTATTTATAGTATCTGCACTTGTAGCTTACAGTTATCATTTTATTCCCCTATTTCAGCTTTGCAGGTTTACATCATTCATATTCATTCCAACACTAATAAAGAGGCAATAAATTTATACACAGTGTAACAAGCTCATCACGATTTTAAAAAAATCTAGCTACACATTTATATATATATATATATGTATAAAAGAGGGACTGCATCTCAAGACAAACATGACAAATCCCTGCTCAGAGGGAGGGGGACTAAAACAGATGCTTTGCTATCTGGTCAGAAACTAGAGGAAAATTTTTCCTCTGGGGGAGGGCCTCTGACCCTCAAGGCATCTGCTCCTGCACTGTGGATATTACAGTGCAGAGCCATGGCCCTCGCTGGAACATCTTTTCAGAAAGTTTTGTCTTCCCTTTACAGACAAACACTCTCTGTTTTTCAGGTGCCATTTTAGCGGCTGTATTTTGGCACATGGAGCACAAAAAGAAAGATAAAAAGAGCCATCCCAAAGATGCAAAAGATAACTCTGAACTCAACAGAATGACTTAATGACTGTTTCATGAAGAGACAAAACCACCCTTTGGGTTGTGAATGAGTGAACTGTGAAGCTCCCAAAGCCCAGAGGTGTACTATCACAAACAGGATAAAAACATGCAAAAGTAGACTCCCAGGAGTTTGGCCTCACTTTTGTATGTAATACTATTTAGTCAAAAAACATAACACATAACACATAAATGTATCAGCTTTGACTGAAGTGTTAACTCACAACGACACCAAATGCTGAGCTCCTTCAGGGATCTATACATGGAACCAGTCTCCCTCATCTGACAGCTGAAGTAAATATGGACTTTACAGAGAACTACATTTTGTCAACCTGCACATATTTGTGTCTTTCCAACTCAGTAAGTAACTGAAGAGCAGATTGGGGAATAAAGTCCTGTGCTACATTTGAAGATACCCCATGAAGTGGTGGGAGTCTCTCTGACTCTCAGCAAAGAAGATCCCAAACTTAATGTGATCTGTAACCTGCCCTGGGTCATGCCTGCTTACATTACGCTGAATTTGTACTATCAATGTGACTTTTCAATTTTTCTTTTTTGATATGCCACAGAATAAAACAAGTCTGTGAAGCACCATGTCCTTTCATTATAGTTTCCAAGTTAAAAAGCCTCTATGCTGAGTCATATGGGTAATACATTGTTTTATCATACTGCTGAAAATATCGCTCTTTCCCCCTACATATAAAAATAAAAATGTTCTTTAAAGACTTTAGTCCCTGCTTATTTAATAAACTATTTAAAAAATGAGAGAGTGCATGAGAGCAAACCATTGCTGCTTGGTTCTTTATTGTATTTAACCCTTACTTTCACATAATACAGATCTAAAATGGCTCTTAGGCCAGAGTGATATGTGTCCAGCTGATTCAAAATGCAATGATTGCTGGAGCCATGTCTATCCTAGTTACAGTAAAATGTATTTGAACCCAGGGTGACACTCAGAGAAAATGCCTTTCTCCTGACAGCATGCCTATAGAAGGGCATTTTTGGTGATAGTTTGAGGAAGGCTTTTCTTTCAAGTTATAAATAAAAGCTGACAAACATTGTGTTAAACCAAAAAGACAATATACTTTTGCAAACATTCAAGAAAAGGTCATATGGAAAAGAGTATATTTGTTTATCCAGAATTTTTTTAATGGCTTTTGCATGAAGCACAGAACTAGAAAGAAAAGAGCATTTTTTTGGTAGGATTGCATTTATAATAGGTTTTCCTAGAATGCTGCCAGCAAAAACTTTGCTTTTGGGCTTCAACAACACAACCCAATTGTTGTACCTCCTTGCCCCAGCTTCCCCAGCTGTTGGAGCTCTGTTATTTGCTGGGGGGCTCACTGCTGGAATGTATTTATTTTATGATGGGAATGTAATCCATTATATTTGGAAAGTATGACATTCAGCTACGTCAGTGTGTCCAGGGATTAAGATTAGTATATTGTTTTATAAATAAAAGAGCTAAAGATCAGCAGTCGTTGTACTTGTGTATACCAACACGGCTTTATCTAAAGATGGGGAAAATGTGCAGAAGTTCCCCTTTGCTCTATCTTCCTGACCTCTCTTTGTGTTTGCTAAGTTTACTCAAGTGCCTCTCCTATTTTGAAGAATCTGGAGAAGGGTCAAAACATTTCTTCCCTCATTTGCCTACATTCAGGACTGGTTTGACAGCAGGACCTTGTCCCTGTCCCCAGCCTAACACTGACTCTATTTCTTGTTTCTCATGAGGTAATTCACTTCACCTTTCCCATGTGCCCACAGACTGGTGGAAAGCAGAGCTCCTCAGACAAGCAAAAAGTTTCCCTTCCTCAGGGTCCTAAATACGTTTTCAGTCTTGAAGACTTTCAGTGTCACTGCATTGGAAATCAGCCCTCCTGCAGGTATTTACTAAATGTCGTTCAGATGTGGTAGGAGAGTCTGAAGGAAACCACCGTGGGCTGTTCCTTCTCTGGCATCTGCCCTAGGGTGACATCCCTGGGGCTGAGCACACTTGCTGCTGCACTGGCCCCTTGACAGCCCCCTCCTCTGCCTGCAGCAGAGCAGGCAGGGCCTGCAGCACCCTGACTGCCTCCCCACACCTCTGCCCCCTTCCTCAGCACATTTGCCAAAAGCCCTCTCTGCTCAGGGCACTTGGAATGTTCATGCTTGCATGGGCAGACTCAAGCAGTGCAGCTGCTGGCTAACCTGTGCCTGGGCAACCACTGCTTCTTAGGGCATCTTCTGCTGTACAAACTTAAATGAAATTGAAAAAAAAATCCAAAAAACAAACCAAAACAAAACCGCATTTCCAACCCTGACACAAATATTCTCATTTTTTTGGACCCTCCTCCTGCCTGCCTGCCAGGACTTCTCCCCCAACCCTCCAGGGTTTATTTAACCCAGTCCTGCTCTGGCTCCTTAATTGGTCCAGTCTTTTTTGGGAGCCAGACAAAAGTTCTCACCCAGCCTTAACTCTCCCCCTGCAGCAGACTGCTGCCCCCAGCCTCCTTTCCAGAGGAAAAATTCAGTTTTCTTTAGGTCTCTGGAGAGGAAGAGAAGCAATACTTATTACTATTCCTTCCCATCAGCTCCAGCTGGTTCCCAGGTCCCTGCAGGAGAGACAGACATTAGGACATTTTGCCCTTGTATGTTGCACTTTTACTCCAAGTTCAAGAATGAGCACTTCTTTTTGAGCGCCTCAAAATCTGGACAATGTCTGTAAATCACTGCATCCTCCAAAGTTGTTTCATTGGCACTTACTGGTAGTAACTGACCAAACATAAACTGCACTTTACATCTAAAAATGCAAAGCTTTAGACAGTGTTGAAACAAGAATTTTCTACAGATTTCAAAAAAATCTCTGAAGTTGGCCACAGTATTACTTTTTAAATTTACCTTGGAAATACTGCCTTCTATTAATTCTATATTTTTTTGCTTGAATAATAGATATTGTATATAGGCATGATTTTCACACCTGCAGGAATAACTACAAAGAAATTAATAAGGTCTGCAAGCATTAAAGCTGAAGCAGTGCTTTAAATGTGTGATACTTGCAAGAAAAGGGTAGAGATGCTAAAGCTCTCCTAAATTATATCCACAAATTCTTAGAATAACTTTATACATTGATAGGAGAAGAACACATTTTGAAAATAACAATGATGGTTTTGGACTCCAAAAAGTTTTTGCCAAGAATAATATCACACAAGAAGTCCAGTGATGAAATCTGCTGTGAATATATCCTCTGGCACCGCTCCTTTCCGTGGCTCCTCCAAGCATGCATCATCTCATTAAAAGGTTTACAGATCGCAAAAGATGTTTCAGTGCTTTCTAATTCTTTTTTACAAGATTAGAGACTTTTGATTATCTCCAGGATTAATAGCACACGTTAATTAAACTGTCATTATGCCTCTTTTTCCACCCTTTGTAAATATAAACTTGAAAAGTAAGAACAAGATTTTTATCTGGGTTTACAGAACAAATGCCACAGAGCAGCAGCTTTTGGGGGAGGGAGGGTGGAAATGTGTCCTGAACGCACGTTTTGAAGGAGAGTTCATCAGCCCTCACATGATGAAACGAGGCTGTATCCACCGCAGGCAGCTCTGCTGTGCCTGTCCTTGTGGATGGAGGGTGGGTGGGTGGGCAGGGCTGAGTGCCAGCAGCACGACTGGGATGGCCGTGCCCTGCGGCTGGGGCCCCC
>VZTB01007298.1:85701-115655 GCA_013397245.1 Thryothorus ludovicianus
GTGCCCTGCGGCTGGAGCCACCGGCGTGTACCTGGGGACAGGCACCCCCCGCTTCTGGGGATGCACAGAGAAAAGTGTTCTCACCCAAAAAACGGCTCTGCAGTGAGCTCTGCTGTTGGGGTAGGCAAGCACCTTGTGGAGGAGCAGAGAGGGAATTTCGTTGGGATTAGGAAACTGGCTGATAAAGAGCAACTGGTTTTGTCTGATGGGGTCTCTCCCAAAACCTCTGTGTAGCAGCTAATTGAAAATACAGCTCTCTAGGAGTTTGAGAAGACTTTATTTTAAAATAGAGAAACACATTTATTCCTAGTTATTTTCCATAGATTTGCCAGAACTGAGAGGTGAAATTAGTGAATTGCTTATACAAACTAGAGCAAGAAACAGATATAATCCACAGTGTTACCCCTGCTTCTAGACACCAGAGCTTTTGTGCTCAGTCTTTAAATGGGATTCCAATGCCATTCACCCACTCAAAGAAGTTCTCCTTCCCTCTTGAGTGACTTTAGGTCTCAAACAGAGGGCTCAGAAATTTGCTTTAATTGCCAAAGACCCAGAGCTACAAGTCTGTGCCACAGCAAGGGACCACCCTTCCAGCTCAGAATATTCTGTGATTCTGTGATCCTATATGGCTAGAGCTCAGGAAAAGGAAGCACAACAGGCTGTGATCAAATGGTTACAATGATGTCCCTGAGCATCCACCAGTGTACCAAAATACCATGGAAACATTCAGTAAGATGGACAGCATGATCATGTTTAGGACCCTAAGCCAGGAAAAATACTTCCAGTTTTTTGATCGCGTATTCCAAAAGAAAAACAGAAGATTAAAAGCAAACCAGCAGCAGCTCTTTGAACTCGTTGCTGGACAGCATGTTCTTCCACTGATAGTGAAAGACTGTACAGCACAGGGAGACAAACTGCATGAGCTTGTTCTGTTTACAGCTCTGGGGCCAGAGATGGGTGATGGGTACAGCTGCAAAAAGATATTCTGCCACAGATGAGCTCAAAGTGTGTTTGCAGCTAAGAAGATGACAACTTTTATTGCCCACTTACATCTGGTTATGACATCAGTATCAAAATGGGGGTTAAGCAAGCACCATCTCACCATTCCTGAATCATTCCATCATGCTGAATATGGTCAAGAAATGTGTTTCCACAATCTCCTTTTCCAGTTCACTGTTTCTCAGGACTAACATTAACATGCAAATCCGCTAGGGAGGTGTAGATCTAGCACATGATTCCTGGCTCTCAGAAGTGAGCAGAAAGAATAGAAGGTGGAATATGGAGACCAGTGGAGATCCCTCTGGTGCATTAATCCCATCACCATGTGAAAAGAGCTGCAGTCCAGCTGCTGGCAGTCAGCATAGGCACACACCTCCTGTTGATTCTCCACCTGCCAGAAACAGCCCCTTTGAAGATTTCACACCCTGAGGCCTTCATTGCAGAATTACATGCCTACATTTGAATTATTTCCTATGTTTGGCAAAGCTGAAGTGATGCAACAGCTGAATCCACAAGACATTTCCTCATGTGAGATTCAGAGAAGGTTTATCCCATCCCTCTGTGCAGTGCAGCTGAGCTCACCTGTGCTGCTCATCCCTTCCCAGCAAAGTGACATGTCTGTGCTCACTCAGCACAGAAAGGCCATTGTGGAAAAGCAGAGGAGGAGTAGTAGTACCAGAGTGATGCCAGTAAAGATTTACTGACTTGATTTACCTTAGTTATAACTCAAGAAGACTTTTGAAATAACTTGTCTCAGCCAGCTGAGCAGACAAACAAGACGTGGGGACTGGCATAGCTGTTGTTGTGTTGCTTTTACACAGTCTGGACAGCAAAGGGTTACCAGCAGAGGTAATGGTGAGAGCATCAGGAGGTAGAAGGAACAGGAAGGCAGCACCAACCTAGACACACCAAAAAATGGGAGCAGAAGTGTATTCTGAGCCCTGTTTGAAGACGTGAGAGTGGACAGGCCTGAAGGCTGTGCAGCTCCTCAGAACCATCACTGCCTTTCCTACCTGGAGGGATGTGAGTGAAATTCAAGTTGCACATACATCCTTCTGGATCTGGTGGCCACAGAACAACTAGAGGCAGAAAGTGCCAGGGACTTCAGAAGCCAAGTGATTTCCAGCTGCCACCCCTCTTGAGCTCCTTTTATACCAATAAGGCTGTTGCTGCCAGACCTGACTGAGAAGGTGCCTGTTTTTCTTTCATTTTTGGCCAACATCTGAAAGGCTCCAGATTTTTTTCTTGCCCTTTGGATAACTCTGTTGATGTTAAGATCTACTCTTATGAAACTTTTTCCATTTCCCCAGGAAATATTTTGTGTTAATATATTCTTATCCTTTCCTTATTGATTTTATCTGCATTAGACTTTTGCCAAGTCTAATTTTTAGAGCCTTACGTTTATTGTCTTAGGTCCCAGTTGTTAAGTGTTTTGCTAGGCTTCTTTTTTTTTCCATGATGCACAGTGCACTTCTTTTAAGTGAGGCACAGCTAAGAGGGTTTTTTTATTTCTGTGTAAGTCAGATTGTCAATATGGGCTAGCAGACTAGAAAAATGTATAAGAAACAGGGCATATTCCTATGTGCTTACATCAGTGGCCTGAGGCCAAAAGAAAGCTAAATTAATTATTTTAACTAATTAGTTAAAATAAGAAGGAAAAGAGAAGGGAACACATGTGAAGTTCTCGGCAGTGACTGCTTTTATTCGTTCTTCTGGCTATGTGGGTTTGAGCTTCGATCAACCATTTTGTACTAACAAGTAATTTAGTCAAAAATACCTTCTGTTTTAGGAACAGCCTGGATGCTGGGCTTGTAGGTTTGTCACTTGCTAATGTCTCCTGCCTTTCCAGAGCTCTGTGATGGTGCAGGAGAGGATGGCCTCAGGGGCAGCAGGACACGGAATACCCCAAGCTAGAGTATGCTATTATGTCCCCTCCTTGTATTGGTCATTTCTTTGCTTTGCAGTCATCAGCCCACGTGTGAGTATCATTTTCTAAGACCCAGCTCCTGGAAGCTCTGAGCAGGTGCCTTCTCTGGCAGGTGCATGCAAAAAGGAAGAGCTGATATGAAATGCCTTTCAAGTCATCTCATAGAATCCCATCACGTGCATGGGCTGTGGATGTGCCCTGGAGAGCCCTCCCTGGGCTGCTGGCTCTGGCAGAGCCTGCCAGCAGCTCACCCACAGGGCTGCAGCCCCCACCCAGCTCCTCCCAGGCTGTTTGCGTGGATGATGTCCCCAGCTCTGATGACAAAGACAGCTCTGTACAGACTCAGCAATGCCTGGCATTAGCAGCAATCAGCAGCAGTGGCAGTGCAGTGGTGGCTCAAGGTGCCCCAGGAGAGCACCCCAGAGTGACAAGAGCCCTGCCTGGGGAAACATTAGTGCCAGGGAGTGAGGGAGGGAGAGGCTGAGCTTGGCCAGAGATACTGAGATGCCAAATGACTCAGTGGGTGCCATGTAAAGATTCCATGTTCAGATTCCAGGGAAGAAGAAAGAGCTGTTTTCCCAGAAGCTCAGGGAGGTGTTATCACAGCAGAGCTGTGATGATAGCCATTTTCCCAGAATATTGGGAGTGAAAGATATCCTGGATATTAAATATTATTGATACTAGCAATCTCCAGAGCCTGTTTGATTTGCAAGAGCCTATCACCCAGCCTTGGTCTGCCTTTGATGTGCATTCCTGCATACGCACAAAGCACATTCATTTCCTTTTGCAGTGTTTCATTTGCTGCTAGGAAATCTCTTACCCCCTCAGACAGGCCTGTGGATATTAAACCAGTGTTTTAAACTGGTTTTCATATTACTGAGAGCCCTAAACAAACCCTGCTAGCTTTCTGCTGCACTGCATACCAGTGTTTTACCTTGGTGCAGAGAGTTAAAAATTCTCACAGTAAGACCTATGGATTATTTTCAGAAATTAGCCACCATTGTTACTGCAACTACACAAAATATTCATCTGAAAATTGACTTCTTGCCAAGACCCACTGTGAAGCCCCATTTTCTAACACTGCAATATAAAACAGGGCTTCCCTCTCCCTCAGAGGTGTCAAAGGGCACCACCAAAGCACACAATAGGAGGAACAGAAAGAGCTACAAGTGAAATATGAAGTCTGAAGGTGCTCTAAAAGTGTGCAGATTTGCATGTGGAAATGGTAGCTGGAGGTAGTCTTAACAAAGAAGTGTTTCCATAAAAGACTTCCACAAGAAATATCCCTGTAAAAACTAGCATTTAAGAGAGACAAAGCAGTTCTCTGTCATCATGCTGTTTCCTATGCCACTTGTCGTGCCTTTTTTGCCATTACATAATGCTTACAGCAGAATAACTATAACCAGCCTGCCAGTGGCGTTACTGTGTCTCAGGGTGCACCACTATGCCTTCAGAGATTGGTGCTCTGAAAAGACAGGAAGAAAATCTGCAAATTATGACAGGAAGAAAGCTGCAATTTATATCTGCTACCAAGAATGTACAGTGGTCCAGTTGAAACTGGAGAAAAGCAGAAGTAGTGGAAGCAGACAGGGCTTGCCAGAGAACAAGCTGGGACCAAAACCAGGGTGGAATTGTGGACAAGGCAGGTCCACCTTTGAGGGTCAGGTCAAGATTCAAAACTTCAGTGGGCCTTGAGCATGGCGTGTCCAATGGGAAAGTGTAGGAGTTCCACCTCTCCCACTTGCCTCTTCCCTGGTAGGGAAGGCCCCTTCATTAAGTCCTTGTTAATTAAAAAAACGAACAGTTCTCCAGGTTGTTTATTCTTTCCTTATCAGCAATTTCTGCACACCAGGCTTTACACCAGCCTAGCGTGAGGGAGAGAGGACACCAAAGAGCCCCTAACACACAGAATCAAGGTTCTCTTGAAGATAATTTACCCAATTATCACCAAGAATGTACATTATTTCTACTTTTCTAGCAATTACTAACTAAAATTCTATTCACATAGCACTACACTGCGGCAAATTCTAACCAATCATCCCGTGTCCCCAACACTGCAGAATATGGGGCAGATGAAGAAGGAGGAAGAAGCCTAAAAACAAGGATCCTCCATCTTGTCTTCATCTACTTACCATTCTAACAAACCCAAAAATCTACATTTCTCACCCTGTGATAAATTACGTATTATGCTACTATCTGACATTCTCGAAAATTCTATCTCAAAAAATTTGAAACATTACTGAAGCATTCTGAGACATTTAAGTATTTAAATATACCAAAATTTCCATATGAAATGTAGAATATGGTCTTCTATTCATTATTCTGATAAATGCAGGTGTGTTCCCTGAAAGCCAACTTAAATTGTAATACTTCCTGATATCTTTGAAATTCTTTATTTCTGAAGACTGCAGAAACCCATTGTCTGCATCAATGACAAAAGCCTGGACTTGCCCTTAGTATGAACTTCACCTTTCACTAGCAAACTTCAGAACATCCCTGGGTCCACCAGCAAGTAATGGTATTTTCTTGTTCATAGAGAAGGAAAAATACGCCTTTAATGCTGTTAACTCAATGGAACCATGTGATAATATGTACAGCAATGAATCAGCTACTACAAGATTTGGCAGAATAACTGCAATGTCTCCCCATCCCCCAAAATAATGCTTTGATTAGTGTTTCTAGCTTTCCAAACCCAGGCCCAGGAGCATTCTACCCTGGGCATGGTGTCAAGTGTCTTGGTTGTGTTAGTGGTATGGCATTAAACAACACCAGCTGCATCGGAATCAGGAGAGGCTGCAAGGAGGAAACTTCTCACATTTCAGGACCTCTCACTACCTGCAGGATGTGTGAGGACACTGAGGGCAGCTCTAAGATCGTGACACTTAGCTGCAGTACACAGGGAGTGGAAAAGATCTTCTTTGGCTGGCTAGACTGGGCCAAACAAGGGGAAAATAATGAATAAAGGCTATAAAATGGGTATTTAGAGTTCCCTGCAACAACTCTGGAAAAAAATGTAAGGGATGAAGAAATTAAATGATGGCAATTTAAATTAATTTTTTAGGGCAGTAGTAGAGGTATCTCCAGGAATGGATGTGATGACAAAGATGATATAAGTTGCAAGAGGAGTTACCTGACAGCAATTATTTATGCATGAAACCCCACCTGATGTGGCTGATGGAACAGAGCATCAGTGGGAAAGTAGTAACACTGAATACAGACAGGACACACATTGTCCTGTGAGAAAGGGAGCAGAAGTGTGGTATCAAGAGAAGAAAACAAACAGTGAGGAAGGAAGAGTGAAAGAAAAAGTTCATAAAGGAGTACAAAGCAGAAATAAAACTATGAAGAGGATACGGTTACACTGAGAAACAGAAGAGCAATTATATTGACCAAAAATAGAGTAAGAGAGAAAGGATATTCCCAGAAACTGAACCAAGAACGGGTAGCAGACCACCAGAGCATATCATAGTCATCAAACCAAACCAGTGTTTAGGATGTAGTGACTCAAAGTGGTATAATCATCAACTTCCCAAGTTCAGCTTAAAGAACAGGATCCTAGCTGCTCCTAGATATACTAGCCAGGAGATACTTTCAAAAAGCTTCTGAACAAACAAAAGCAATACTATTTTATACTTGACTTCAGTAAGTAGGAGAAAATTATAAAAGGCCTGATTATAAAATATAACTTCAGCTATAATATAAAACATTCATATTTTCTGGCAAGACTGCCAAGTATAGGTCAACAAACAAAAATTACAAGTCCTAAATCATGAGCTTTGGTTAAAAAAAAGAAAAACAGTGAAGCTGACTGAACTGAAAAATTCAGAGACCTGAATGAGAATTAATCTTAGTACTTCTTTAAGTCAAAGATACAAAAACTACTTGTACGGAGAGATAAACTTAGAGAGATAGAGAAAAGCATTCCAGACTTAATTGGCTGAGAATCCTTTCAAAGAACACATTAGGAATTGTCCTTAGAGAATACATACAAATACTTATGAGCACATAAAGCTGTGGTCCTTAAAGACCACTAATAAATTCTTAGGAACAAATAAAACCAAGTTTTATGCAGCAAGATGTGGAGATGTAAAGTAAGAATAAGCCAAAATCCATAATAGTTTAAGATGTTGCAACGAAAATGCAAAATAAAACATTTTTTCAGTGGTATAATTAGGAAAAATAACAAGGAAAGATGAAATGGAGCCACAGCAGAGCAAGGATTTAATAGCTTAAAAATTCAATTCATATATTGACTTACTTTGCAGGAGGAAAAGTGAAATAAAGTATGGAAATGAGCAAGGCAACTAAAGGAAATTATAGCATTCGAGGTGTAAACAAAACTTCAGGTACTGTAATAATGGTCTTCTGTGTCCTAAATTCTAGAAGAATCAGTTACAGTGCACAGTTTTGGTATCAAGTTAAAAATGTTGCAATTATGAGTAGATAATAGCAAATACGATATTTCAGGAAGGAAAAAAGTAGTGTGCTAGGGCAGGACCAGTACTTCTGACTTGAGGACTAGGCATGGGTTTAAAGAACAAGCATAACTGAAAAGAAAGATATTAAAAAAAGGACATTAATTAAAGACATAAAAATAATAGGTAAACAAGAATAAAGACACATGAGTTTACAAAGTTTAATTATCCCAGGCTGACAGAAGAATGAATTTCCCCTTGAAAAAAGAACCAACAACCAAAACCAACCAAAAAACCAGAACCCAACTGATCTAATTCCACTGAATGTCAGCTGATATTTTTATACACTGTCAAGTGGGAAATGCTTAATATAACTCAGGAAGGTAGAGGATAGAAATGGGATCAAAAATTATACCAGGATTTCACAGCGAGAAGGTAGAGCAGATCATATTGAAAATATGAAATACTGGGCTGAAGTACCTTGTTAGGGTTTATCAAAAATCAGACTTGGTTTCATCTAATTAAATATTTTCCTCTGAGACTTCAGCAAATACTGTATTTTTCCAATGGCCTTTTCTAGAGAGACAAGTAGTCTGTGATTGTCAGCACAATGCAGAACTAGAGTATCACAAAGGAATAAAAGGTGACATTGAGAAATGAGTAGTAGGAATGTGTTGAATATTAATAATGTGAAGGGTACTATCACTATCAACAATGACTTTTGCTGATTCTGAAACAATAGCTGGGAATGGCTTAGGGAGAAGCCTACTATTAGTGATGCTAGATGAGTGTGAACCACTGCTGCCACTTAGCTATGAGAAAAACAAATATGTGAAACCAGCAAATTATGGATATTGCTGTCTCACACTGTGAGAACAGTATCTGCAACACTGTGGACATTCCTGGGCACCCCCTGTCAAGAAGGATTAATTGAAACAGGAGCAAATGAGACAATGATCAGACTAATGGAGACTCTCCTACAGGAGGGACCGGCGCCTGCTTAGCAGGGAAGAGAAAAGGAATACAAAAGGTTTCTAAAAATACATCAAGAAAGAGTAAACACCAGAGAAAGAAAAATATCTATATAAGGGAAAGTGGCATAAGATGGAAATCTAAACTAGTTACAAACAACATTAAAGTAGATGATAGAATTTGGCTTTTATGACTCAGAAGACCAAGACTGGCACGTCATCTCAGTAATAGCACTGGAACAAGAAATTTTCCTGGTATACATGCAGCAGGACCCCTGCAAAGAAGGACTGCACTCTACAGGGCTGTGTGAGAAGCAGGACACTGTGCTTTGTGGTCCTGTGTGCTCCCAGAAGAGGAGGCAGGCCCCTCTTGCTGGTGGCATGAATGCCACAAGGATCCCTACATTAAACCAGTCAGCCTGGTTTAATCAGAGCTCTGCAGCTCTCCCTAGACCTGGAAAATGCTGTATTCATGGAAATGCAAAAGTGTTCACCTTCTGCAGCCAGCTGTGCCCTCACTCCTCTTCTGCATTAGCAGTACTATTAATTTCTCCCATTTGACTGAGAAACTCTCCATGTCAACCTGCCTGTTAAGCTTTATGCATTGTTTTTATGTTTCGTGTGATTATACTGTATCACTGCTGGACCTGCACCACTGACACCATTCCAAGTGGGGAAACACACACTGTGCTCCCTTTTTTGGGACTGCCTGGTCTCTTGACTGCCAGAAACATGTATTCCCTTACAGACTACACAGTACCAACTTCTTGCAGTGGAAGGTTATCTGTTACAGAAAAATCATACTTTTCCAGGCCAAGCATTATATAATAAAGCTATAAGCTGTGCATAATTTTACAATTTATTTTCCTTGTAACAGTAAATGTCTGCAGTAGTACAGTGAGTGAATTATACAAAAACCATTCTAAAGTTAGTGTCTACAGTGGATTAGATGCTACCATCATTTTATCATAGATGTGATTAGGAGAACTGCTTTGTTTAAAAGTTACAAAATCTTTTTGAAGTCTAAGCTTGGATGAAGCTAATCTGCACAGGAAGCAAATATTTTTCTTTCTTTATATGTCACTGCTGTTCTTCCATCTCAGCTCCCTAAGAGTTTGTGCCTTTTAAAGCAAATTAATATGCTTCAAGGCTGATGGGAATCAGGCAGCTGTGTATTCCTCATCTTGCACAGCAATGGATGTGTCCAAAAGTCTTGGGTTTGCTCTAGTGCCCCCTCCAGAGCACAGGACATTAAGAGTCATGTTTCACATTAACTGTGAATAACTTGAGATTCACTGGAATTGAATCTCAATCAACTTGAGATTCCAGGATATAGGAAAACAAGAAGAGAAACCAATACTCGTGGCAGAGAATATAGGACATGAGAGGAAACAGGGAAATTACAACTAGAAATCTTGGATAGCAACTAAAGGAAAAAGAAAAGAAGAGAAGAGAAAAATCCAAGAAAGCTGAGTGAGAAAGATGTGAAGTACTCACCCAGTCAGCTGGATGAGAGAAGAAACAGAAGGTACAAAATGAAAGAAGATTTTAGAGCCTGCTGACCATACAAAGCAGGTGCTAAACTTAAATTATACCTAGGTGTATTCCGGAACATGGAATCATAGAATGATGGTATAATACAGGTTGGAAAAGGTCCTTAAGATCATTTAGTCCAACCGTTAACCTGGTGCTGCCACGTCCACCACTAAATGATGTTCCTAAATGTCACATCTACATGTCTTTAAAATACCTCCAGGGATGGTGACTCCACCACTTTGGTAGCCTGTTCTGCTGTTTGATAACCCTTTATGTGAAAAATGTTTCATAATATCCAATCTAAACCTCCCCTGAGTCAGCTTGAGGCCATTCTCTCTTGTCCTGTCTCTTGTTATCTGGGAGAAGAGGCCAATCTCACCTGGTTACAAACTCCTCTCAGGTACTTGCAGAGAGCAGTGAGGACCTCCCCTGAGCCTCCTTTCCTCCAGGCTGAACACCCTCAGCTCCCTCAGCCATTCCTCACTGCACTGGTGCTCCAGACCCTTCCCCAGCTCCATTGCCCTTCTCTGGACTCTCTCCAGCCCCTCAATGTCCTTCCTGAATTGAGGGGCCCAGAACTGGACACAGCACTCGAGGTGTGGCCTCACCAGTGCCCAGCACAAGGGGACAATCCCTGCCCTGGTCCTGCTGGCCACACAATTCCTGGTACAGGCCAGGATGCCTTTGGCTGCCTTGGCCACCTGGGCACAGTACTGGAACACAGATTAAAAATAAACACAAATTTCTTTTCTGATCCCATCCTGAAGCAGGAGTCAGATTAAGAACAGATTTGGCATATTTGTTTTGGAGAATTTCTTTGTCTAATTGAAACAGAGCACTATGAAATTTTCACAAAGTAAATGAAAATGCTGGAAACCCACCATTTTCTGTCCATAAGAATATTTCACATTGACTTTTGCATTTGCAGTAAGAAAAACCTCAAGTATTTTGAAAAAGATTATCCTGAAGTAACAGAAAAACACTGCATTTTTAAAATTGACTGTTGTAAAAAAAAATCCAAACTAAAAAACTAAGAAACCAAACCAATTGAAATATTTCATCTTCCTTAAAAGCTTCTGGAGGTTTTCCTTTTCCAAAATAAAATGCTTCCAACATACTCATGTTTCCATGGAAACTTTCAGCTTTAACATGAATGACATTGTTTAACTGAAAAAACAATTCTTCCACTGGAAAAAAAAATTGCTTGTTTTTGTGTGGCCATTCACACTCTTTTCTTTATTCCAAGTATCTTTTTCCAGTCTTATTCAATTACCCCCCTGCCAAAAAAGCTCTGTCCGCTAGAAAAAGGAGCAGAAAGAACCTATCTTCTGCTGTTCTGTGCAATTGTGTGTGTACCCTCTGCTTTTTCACATTAACCCTTTCTCCACCGAGACCCTGCAGGTTTTCAGGACAGCTTCCACCTCCCTCTCTGCAGAACTAGTGCGATGGGGCAGGATCAGACCAGAGACCCCATCCTCACACCCTTGCTGTGGGCAGTGGGAGCAGCCCAGCTGGAGCAGGCAGGCTCTGGTCCTCAATAAGCACAGCATGTTTTGTTGTGCTTCATGTTGATTGTCCCGTTCCCTCCCTTAGCTGCCTCAGAGTTGAGTAATACTGAATAAGTGCTGATAACTGACAAAAGAATTCTGTGTGCAAACAACACTGGCAGTGCAGGCCTGAGATGGCTTGAGCAAGTTTTTTGAATTGCTTCTGCAGTGAGGAGGGTTTCTGAGGAGGAACAGCCAAGGTGGTTGTTTGTAAGCTGTGTACACCAGTGGGTCAGGAAAAGAGACATTGCACATGGTAGGTCAAGGTTTCTAGTGCTCTAAGTGCATCATTAATTTCACATCATCCCAAGACAGGTGGCTTCACAGCTCTGGCAGCACTGGTGCTGGGCTGTAGAAAGATTTATTACTGTTACTTGAGTTTATTAACAGAGAACTTGGGCAGTAATGGAGGACAGGGTCATTCCAGTAAATGCAGTGGAAAAATCATCCATAGTGTAGAACTGTGTTCATCCCGAGGAGCTGAGGGGTTGGGGTGGGATCATGCCCACTGAGTGTCCCCATGTGACACTTGAATGATATTTAACTCTGCATTGAAAGCAGGAGCTGGTTTTAAAATATCTATTATGGAAAAGCTAAACACAGCTAAACAACACTTGGAGCTCAGCTGCTGTTTGGCTTCAGATTATGATGACATTAAGAGGAGGGTCAGGGTTGGGGTGGGATGTCTCGCCAGCTCAGTACACAGCTCAGCTCACTGAGCCATCCCATGAGCTGCTCCAGCTCCAGCGTGGGATGGACAGTGGGTGACTGCCCTGACAAAAGCAGTGGCTACTCTGTGAATCTCACTGAGTGGAAAGAACAAATGCTGTCATGTAGCTCCTTGCCCGAGCTTGGCTGGACAGCACAAACACTACCCTTGCAAACCTTCGTGGAAATGCTCCTGGTATGGCTGGACAGAGGCAGGAACTGCTGTGGGGATGACAAGCCTTGGCAGAAATATTTATGGGTGTACAGCTGCTTAAAACCAAATGAGCTGTTCAGTAATCAACTCGTGGTTCTATTTAACAATGTGAGCAGAGGGGTCTCTTATCCCTCTAATAGTTTAAAATTAGCAGGTACTTTCTCTGCCAAAAGAAATCTTTAAAGCTTTTCAATATTTATCCCTTACAATTTGCATGTTTATTGTAGCATTTGCCCTTGAGTCCATGTTTTGAAGAGAAACCCAAGAAACACATCTAAATAAAGCAAAGCTTCATAAAACACATATTATGACAAGCAGTGTCACCACTCAAGGATCAGTGTCACACAAGAGCAACTCCTTTGTGTCAGTGCTGTCTCTTGTCCAAGCACCAGAGATACCACTCCCACCAGAGCTTTCGATTTTGTCAGAGCTCCCAGGGTCACATGCCCTGCAAGTGTCCCTGGTCTGTGCCTTGGGGATGCTGCCACCCAATCAGAATGTGATGTCTTTTTTGTGACTGATGGCCTCCTCCAGGAAGAGCTGGGCACCTGCACAATGGGAAGGGGTCAGTAGTTTTCTTTAACCATCCCCAAAGCAGGGAAAGAGGAGAAGTTGTTAGGACTTAAACGGGGCTGTTTCAGAGGTGATATTCCTCTAGCTCCAGATAGGGCACAAACATCACCCATGAAAGGAACAACACCAGGGATGCATAGGAGGCAGAGCTTGAGGTTTTACAGACTGACTGGGAGCCCTCAGCAGACAAAACCAGGCTTTAGTTTCTGCACTTGATTTCAAGTTTGAACTGTGTTGCCATCACTTGCAATGACACAGCAGCAGTACAGCACAGAGGCAAAGCCCATAGGGGCTTTTTGCACCCAGAACTGCTGGCAGGAATATTCAGTAGAGGAAGGCAGAGAGCCTTCTGCAAATCCTTCTCTTTACGTGTTTCCTTTCTTTGTGTCAAGAGACATGTTCATCACTGTTTATCCTGGCACGGGCCAGCAACAGCAGCAAAGCCAGAGGTCTCTTTTGTTTGTAATCTCTGCTGAACAGATTAATCATTGCTGAACACCATCAGATCATTTCTGGTTTATAACACCCTGCTCATGTTGTTACAAAAATCCAGCCTTGAGTGGAGCAAATGAATTTATATTTTGCCTTGTCCTCGTGTTCCTTTTGATATTTAGAATGTGATTTCCACAGAAAAGCAGTAATATTGATCTATGTTTGGAGACAACATTAGGTCATAGGCTGGGTCCAGCATAGCACTTTCTGGACACCAACCAGCATTTCATAGATGAGCTTCACTGAAACAGGCCTCCTTTGGTTGTCCAGTTCACATCCTGTCATCACTGACTTGCTCGTGCATCCGTCTGAAAAAGTGAGATGGCTCTGAAAAGTTTATTATGATCATTTCTGTTTTTCTAATCTCAAGTTTAAAGCTTCCTGGCATTTTTTGGTGATTTCTTTTTGGGCACTTTGTACCCAAAGTGCACTGCAGTGTGCATCAGCTCTGCAGCTGCCCTCAAACCAGGAGATAGCTGTGTCCCAGTGATGCTGTGCTTTCACCATACAAAAATCTTTGGGGGCACACTAAAATGAAAAGCATGTGCAGTTATCCATGCATTGTCCAGCCATAACAATCCCAAAAAGAGCAAGGAACCTGAGGGTCACCAAGATCATCAAGGACCTTCCCCAAAACTTGCAATGAGGTTAAAATTGTATCTGTTCACCATGTCTGCAGTGTGTACAGTGAAAAGTGCTCTCCATGGAGCTCCAAAAGGAAATTGCTGCTGGGATCAACCCAACAAGCTGGTGTGAGTCTTTTACAATACTGCACTAAAATTTCTGCTATCTTTCTAGTTTGATTTTTTATTCATGAACTTCTTTTATCAGCTGTGAATTTCTTTGGTTCAGTAATAATAAGGAGTAATTTTCAACATGCAGCTGGTAGAAAACTATGAACAATGGCTTGGGCAGAACTGTCATTTTGAAAAGCTAAACAGAAAATAGCCAGCAAACTTCACTGATGCCCAAATACAGACACTGATATTGGCACTAAGGGAATTTTGTGCCTATGCTTTGAGCTCCCAGGGACAAACACAGATGGCTGTATGTGTTGGTGCAGTACATCTCCCTCCCATCTGTGCCTCCCTATGCCCCAAGGGGTCTCTCAGAAGAACTAAAGGGCAGCAAGGCCCATTGTGAGCTGTGCTCTACCAGCCATCCTAAGTTATGCCAACCATCAGGGTGGCATTGAAGCTGTACACATTGAATACTGGTTTCTGTGAGTGTGACACGTGTGAAAAAATGTATTTCCCTGTTCCTTCTCCACTGACTGCAACATCCTGTGTCATCTACCAGGTCTGGGCTATTTGGGACTAATTCATAGACCATTCTTCTTGCAAAAACTTCTGCAAAGCAGTTCAACCTTCTGGCCAGCATCATGACCTCTATTCATAGGGCATGGCAGCTTCCAGAGATTTGCTTGCTGGTCTTCACTTAAGGTTGTGACTTCACAATTTTCCATTAAGGAGAAAATAAATATTTTGAGTGTGACTGATTTTTAACAGAAAAAAACAAAACCCTAGGAAAATTAGATACGTAAAGATTTTGTAAACAAAATGCGTTCTGGAATTTGAGGCTTTGCATGCACATACCAGTGTCAAGATTAATTTATTGTGATTTGTTGCTTGAAAAAACATGTGAGAAGCATCTTCCTGCATGTTAGTCATTATTTAAAAGGGGAGACTGTTAGCAGGGCATTGAACCTTAGATCACTACAGGCCAGGGAAAATAAATCCTTTCACCTGCATCCCTCTGCTTTTCTTTCTACTTCTTCAGGTCTACTTAAAATAGGAGCTTGTGGGTCATGCAGTGCCTAAGTTCATGTTTGTACAGAGCCTGTTGCAATGCTGCCTGAGCTGTGCCTGGGAGTGCTGCTGCACACCTAAGTGCTTTATCATAATATGATTGATAATTCTATTTCAGAAGGAACAATAAACGTTGTTGAGATAAATTTTATGGTTTAGCCACTGCTTTATCAATTATAGTGAAAGTCATGCCTATCCCTGCACCAGACTGTGGTGGAATAGGGTGTTTGCTTTCCTCGTTCTCTGGTACCATGATAGGGCTGTAGAAAGTAGAGAATTCCTCCTTTCCTTTATCTCAAAGAACAGAAGTAGTGTATCCTTCTGAATCCCATAACCAGATACCAGACCTTTCATTCCGTTTGAGTTGAAGTCCTGAGAAATCTCATGGCAAGCTAGAAAAGTCAAACAGTACAATCACCTTTTTTACTCTTTAGGATTTGATATCACTGTGTGCCTCCAAGGAAAGACCAGTAGGGCAGTCAGGCTAGTGAAGGATTTTATCTTCTATCTCAGAATCAAATCCCATGGCTCTGAAATATGATCTAGTTTATGGAATCTTGTAAAGCCCAAAACTATGGGAAAGAAATGTCTAAATGCATTCAGTCCTGTAGTCAGTTTGCTGCTGTGTAGGATTCTTTCCTGGGGCCGCTCCATTCCACTGTGCCACTGGGTTCTCTTGGCACAAGTCATCCCACAGCAAATCATACACAACTCCCTTGTGTCTGGGACTTCTCCCACCACTCCCCTTTACGCTGCCCAGCTCAGGTCATGCTGAGCTCTCATCCCAGAGAGGAGTCAGTGGAAAGGGCTTCAGCTTCTGCATGCAGCAAAACCACTTTTGCAGTGACTCTTTGCTTGTTTCTCCCCATAGTAGTGTCTTTTCATTTTCCAGCTCCTTTCTCAGGGTCTGGTAGGGCATCCCAGGCTGTCTCCCCAATGCCTCTGGCACATGGCCATACTCCCTTCCTCCTGGGGAGCTGCTGTGGCAAGGTGAAAAGTGGCCGTGGCGAAAAGTGCAAGCAAAATCCTTGTTAATATTTTGGGAATATATTACTGTTAAGTGTTTGTACATAAACTCTTGGAGCTTCACCAAGTTAACTCTGTGTCATGATGCATACAACCATTCGTGGGACTATTCCTTCATTTCATAGATAAGATCACTGTTTGCTAGTGAGCCTTCTTCCAGTTTGGTGGGGTTTTTGCTGCATGTACTTATTCCATGTAATTATTCTGGATCTGTTTGTAATGTTACTTTATTTTTCCTTGTGATGAGATAAACATAACCACAGAATCCAGTTCTGTGTTTCCTCGCCTACAGCTCAGGGTCACTGCTGTAAATGACACTGCACAGCCAAAGCAGGTCAGAGTCCAAACTCTGGATTTTGACATTGCTCAACCATGCAGATTTGGCCATGTGTTTAGCTAAGAGACCCCTTCTCTCAAGTCACTAAAGACCATCAAACACATGCTGAGCTGTGGCATTGCAAAAAACCCACAAAACCTGTGCCTGAGACTTTGGTGAACAGCAGCAAAAAACATCACAACCTCCCATGAAGAAAAGGACCTCACAGGAAGAGAAGTTATTTCCATACTACCTAATGTAGGGGGAAAACAACAGCTAGAAGTTTATTGAAACAGCAGGCACAGGTAAGTACATTCTGTCTGATTTTGTGCTTTTGCCAATCAAAATAGTGTGTTCTCATCTTTTCACAAAGGACAATAAGGAAACAATGGCTTCTTCAAAGGAGAAACTTTCTATCATTCAGATCTTCTTGGTCATAAGGGAGACATTTACCAGTACATCATGGAATACTGGTTGAATGTTATTAACTAGCTTCTGTGGTGTCTAACACAAATCCATAGTGTCTCACTTTATCAATCAGCAAATCTCATTTAAAATGTTTGGCCACACTAAAGAGAAATGACAGGCAGCAGCAGGTACTTCTTTTTAAGCATCATGCTTTCAGGCTGTGAGAGCTATGGAGTCTGAAGGGCTGTGAGGAGGAGGTAGGAGCAGCAATGAGATGCTGAGCTCTCTCTACTATATTAGGTAAGAAGGAAGTAGAGAAAGCTGTGCAGGATTATGAGTAGGATGAAGAATGGTATGTTTCTCTCTCGCCCTCTTCATTATATTTCTCTGTTGTACATATCCAAACAATTTATGGCTAAGTTTCAAATTCTTTTGGGAAAGTGATGGTTAGTTAAATGTTGGTGACAATAATAGCACATCTGCCATATCATTGTTCCTCTTGCAGCTGAGGCTGGTGTTGAACAGAAGGTGTTGACCTCTGATCACTGTGCAGAAGAATTAGTGAACTCAGCTGTGACATCTTGAATCTACATTTTTACAATACAGATGTCTACAGCTGAAAGTCACTGCCCCCATCAAAACCAGCGTACCTGTAGGAAGAGACACCAAAGAATAAATGAAGATGGGAAAGCAGTTATTCTCTAACCCTTAGAAATTAATCTTGTTTCAAATAATTTACACTACTGGCAAAGTTGGAGGTGCCACAGCACCTAGATGGGCCTAAAAAGAATCATGACTGGATTGTGTTGTCATCAACCTTATCCTTGTCTTCACAACCTTCCTAAAATCAGCATCTCACCAATATCACATCAGTTATAAGAAGTAGCCTGTTAGGAACTTATTGATCATAATTTTTATTATTTTTATCATCAAAATATCATTTTAATAATGGTGATTTGAACATCTGGTGGGGAGAAGAACACAGCATGTGATGGCACATTACTTGCTCACTAACACCAGGCAACATTACTCCAACAGGGAATACTCATGTCTCTAGACAAGGGCAATGTTACCATGGAAACATAGGGGTAGGAAACATAGATATCAATCTTTTGATATAGTAGGTCCCTTCTCAAATGGGTGATATTTTTCTGAGGTTTTTATATTTGGAATAACAATTATTCTTGCCTACAAGCAGCATCAAAATGAGTGGTAATGTTCTTAAGACATCAGCTGCATCAAAGCTTGCAATTTGCAATTTTGGAATTAGCATTTATCTTACTCATCCTATTAATCTTATTTTGGAGCTCTCCAGCAAGTCTTAGACTTAACTCCTAAACTTTTTCATACATTAGATATTAAAATTAACATATTTTAAGCTGTGATATAGTTGTTTAATGACAACTATGGTCGTTTAATTTTGTTGTTTCAATAGCAAATTAACAACAAAACTGTTAAAAGCATACACAGAATCCTCATTGCAAAACATTAGAACTAACAACAAATACCTTAGCAGTTGGATGCAGAAAATATTATGAAAGGGAAGGGTAATCCAAAATAGTTTTTTTCTAAATAAAAAAGGTGTGTCAAATATGAGAACATCATTATGTCTAGTCTTGCTCAATGTTTTTCTGTATTAATGGACTTTTCTAATGTGTTACACAAAACTGTAAATTCTTTGAGGATATTCAATTTTAATTGTTATGGGCTATTGTGCACTATGGATTCAGAGCTGGACTCAACATCTGGTTACAGTGGCAACTTCTATAAAGATCTTTTGGATCAATAACATTAACTTTCCAAAACACATAATGCAAACAAAACAGGCAAGCACTACGAGGTGGCTTAGCTTTTACATAGTCCTAGTAGGCAGAATTCCCTCTAGTTCCATGAAATTTCTATGGCAGAACTGAAGACAATGAGAATTTTGAGTGAAATGAGACTATGGGAAGTGGACCATGGTAGTTAGAGGAATATTTCTTGGCCTTTTGATCCTGTCTTTCATCTATCTGCACTTTTCTAAAATAATGAAAAATGCTAAGCAGCATGCAACCTCTCATAGCTAGGATGTCTGAAATGTAAATATTTTTTTCCAAGCAATCAGGGTAGATTTTTAAATTCTACTGTCTCAGTTATAATTTGATCTGCAAAGTATATCAAAATAATCACAGATTACAGATGTAACATTGAATTCTGTCAGCATATTTCAGTGATGGCTTTGCAGATTTTTCCTACATTTGTTAATGACATTTTGCTAGTTAAAATGGTGCTTACAAGGATGATGCCATAAATGGTCAACATATATACATTTGTACATGTACACTTGGACATAATGTCACCAAGGTTACCCAAATAGATGTCTTTGACATTCTCTTCAGTTCTGGTGGCTCTGAGTTTTCAGCATCTGACATTACATTTTAAATATTTCCCAGATGTGCCTAGAGTTAAGTGTTTTTCTGAGATTTACAGGTGCAATGATCTGATATGAAGGAATTTAGATTACCTTGCAAAAATAGAGTGATCTAAAACCCAGCAATATTTGTAAAATACTAAATTTTTGTGAGAGAAGGATCATGGATGGATACAGACCTTTCACATGTTATTTTTAGCAGAAGCATTTTCTAACTGCTAGGCTTTAAAGGAAATTTCTGTAAGAAAAAATATTTCCATGAGCAGACATTTGACCCATCCTTGTGTTTGTAAATACAGAGATTACCATAAAATGTTCTTGTTTATCAAACAATCACATCTTCCTGAGAGCTGTTTGACTTTCTTTTAATTCTGCAATGCCTCAGTGTTCACTAGCTGGGAAGAGTTTACTCCCATCTCTTCTGTTTTACAGATCTCAAGGAGCCAAGCCATGTCAGGTAGTGACAGAAATCTTCTCCAGACCTCCTCAAGTAAATGACATCCCTCCTGCTCCCTCACTTCCCCCTTTTGATTTTCCATGTGTATAGCTGTTACAGGGAATGTGAAAATGAGAAAACAACACAAAATCCCCAACCCAAACTTCTCCTGTGAAGATGAATTTTTCCAACCTTCCAGCCACATCTGGTGCAGATCTGCCTGGCCCTGCTGGACCTGCATCCCAGTATCACCCACAGCTCCAGTCAGTCCATTTTTGTAAATGCCTTATGCCATTACAGTGTCCCTGACCTGTGCTCCTGTGAGATGCACACTGTGGCTGTGACCCACATGGGGAGCTCCCCAGTGCCTTTGGAAAAGCCACCCCCACCCTCCTTCCATCACTCTATGCTCCAGTGAATCCCACTGTATGAAACCCACATCTTCTTTCCTATTTCTGTACGTCTGGAGGACAGAATGTGCTGTCTATATTTAGTGAAAAAATAAAACTGTCCACATTGTGCTCCATTTAAATCCGTGGAGAGCTTTGTTCCTGATTTTAACATGGAGAGGACAGAGTCACTTCTTTCTCCCTGGGCTGGGGCTGCGATTGCAGAGCTGCTGCCCTTGAAGCCCCAGCAGCAAGTCAAAGCCTATAAATCAGAGAGCTCTGTGCACTAGCAAACACATGCCAGTGGGCACTATAGGAAATGCTTCTGAAAAGTCACAAGACCAGGGAAAATAAAGATAATATAAATTATTGCCACTTATATCAAATTATTATCAAGAAATAGAAGTGAGTCCATTGTTATGCTGCTGGGCTGTTTTTTGGTGTTGGTTTATATTTAACCTACTTAAATAAACTGCAATGGCTGTTCTGTGAGCACAAAAATGGATTGAAAGTTTCCATTTGATTAAATAAGGAGAAGAAATTAGCCTGTGGCTAGTCTGTACATTCACTGATCAACAATGAAATCTCAATGGAAACTAGTGACCTGCCACTGTTGACACACAACGAATTTGAGCGGAGCTTGAAGGGGGCAATCATGCAAGCACCACTTTGGACATTTATTTAACACCACTTCAAAGCTCAGCTCTCTGTCCAGCTCATGCTATTTTTGGTGCATTGTTGCCTGAGATGCTGGCTCTGGCTAGACATGTGGGTAGGACAGGACCAGACTGTGCTGAGCTGTTGTACAGCTGTTGTACAGCTGGACCCCTGAATCCCCACCAGGCACATTGGGAGATGGTGTGCTTAGGGTCTGTTCCCAGCAGGCAAACTGCATGCTGGGGACAAAAGGAGTTGGTGGCACAGAGGTCAAACAGCCCAGGTCAGCAGGCACCAGTACAGGAAAGCAGTCTGAGGAACGTGTCCTTTGCATTTTCTTACTTGGTACTTCTGCAACAGTGCTTGCAATTGCAATGACTGTAGCATCATTCTTAGCTTGGTGATGTACAGTAAAAAGTGACAATTTCTTCTGATTTTCATCCAGCATTAAAAGCAGTTCCAAAAAATTCTGACACACAATATTCCTGGAGATGATGTTCCTAATCCCTGCAGCCACTCACCAAAGCAGGAATCAGCTCCTTAGTGCCCTTCAGCCCCAGCTCTTTATCAACCATTCCAGAGCATGGTGAACTCCTCCCAAAGCCATCCCTGTGTCTGGCTGATCTCCCTGCTCAGAACTGATCATCTCTTTTTTTCCTCCACTTCAAGCACCCTGGGAAATGTAAATTTATCTGCACTTCACACCTTGGGAAAACACAGGGCACTTCCATGCTTACCAGTGAGACTCTCTCAGCCTAAAATGATAAGATCTAGCCTAAGCCCTTTCAAGCTAGAAGAATTCCTGACATGTTGTCTTGCATGTTGGAATAAAAACACAGCTAAAAAATTATGTAACCACTCATTTAACATATTGCTAAATTTTGCCTCCCTTTTGCAATTTCTTCCCTTAAACAGCTAATGCTGAAAATACAGTTTCAGAAGAATTTGCAATAGATATTCTGCTCTCAGCTTCCCTCCAGGCAGAAATAGGACTGAGGGAGATGTATGCAACCCATACAAAGAATTTTAAAATAAACAACCAACCATCCTCCCACTGGTTTCTCAGAAAACTAGTCTGTGAATTATCCTTTATTTCAAGATTCATCCTCTAACATGAAAAACACTGAACACTGCTTACTAAATTTAGGAAAGTTCTTGTTAATTCTATGTTTTCTGGAAATGTAAGAGTACTTGCTTTGTCCTTCAAATGCTTATTGACTTCTGGAATTCCATTACTAAGTTTGAAGGAAGACATAAAAGCAAGGGTGCTGCAAGGTAACATCTCCTTGCCTTTTTGCAGGATCTGCATATTTTCCATGCTGTTAAATCCATGCTGATTTGCTCTGTAGAAACAGAAAATCTTTCTCCTTTGGGGGAGGTAAGTGATCTCTGAGTCTCTCTCAGGCAGTCTTCTGCCTGATTAGGAATCTCTTTGATTTCAGATTTCCCCACAGATCCTACTTTTTAATTTTCAATAATTTGTTCACCTTTATTGGCTAGTGCTTTTATCATTTTGCAAAGCTTTTTGTGTAGCTGCCTTTCCCTAGTAGCAGAGGAAGGAATGGTGGAAAACTTCTCTTCCCTCATTCACTATTCAGTTCACAAACACAGTTTTAGGGGAAAGCCTCTTGCAGGTTGGGAAGCCCCAGATATGTCTATCTTTATGACTAATACTAAAAATGGCATTTTGGGTACATCATCTCTAGGAATATTATTGTGTGTCAGATTTCTCTAAAACTGCTTTTATTGCTGGATGAAAATCAGAAGAAATTAGCACTTTTTATTGTGCATCAACAAGCTAAGAATGATGTTTTAATCATCGCAATTGCAAGCAATGTTGAAAAGAAAATAAAAAGCAAGGAAATGCATTTACAGATCCTGTTTATCAGCAGGGCTCCTCCTTAGCTGACCTGGAGCTTTATTGCTTTATTTTCCTTGCAGAGACCAGGACCAAATCTCTCTTATCTCCTAAAATTTCCAGGGCTACTTAGAGCCTGTAGCTTTCTTTATGCCTGTCTTCCCCTGTTAAAGATGGAACTGTTCTGCCTATGTCTTTTTTTTTTCCAGCCATCAAATACTTTCTCACTTTTAGTTTCTTCCCATTACTGATGGTTGGGAAGAAAAGGATTGTCCCCTCACCTTGGGGGCTTCTGTGATTTTCTCTGATTTAAGAAATCTTTGAATTTCTTAATTAACATGTTTCTTACAGCCTGAGAAAGCCCCAAAACCTTCACAATCATCCTGATATTTTAGAACTTGTTAGACACTGACAATACTGACATATTTTAAACTCATGCCTCCCGGTTTGCTGTTAGCTTTACAGCACCCACATATGACAAGCCAGTAATGAGGACTGTAAGTAATAACTCAGTCACAACCGAGACACCTTTGAGAATATTTTTTCTAAATTACCTTCTTCACTGTGGGAAAGGCATGAAGCCACTTTGGGGGACTGGGTAATAACTCACAAATTGGCCTGTACATTGTCAGGAAAAACTTTCAAGACAAAGTCAAGGCATGTAAGATAGGAGCAGTCTGACTGCTTCAAAAAAAATCAGGGCTGTGTTTGCTAGCAGGTAAAGTGGGAACAGTTATATGCCATGGAAAATGAGTCCCTGATGCTGCTGTGTTGCTGAAATAAACTGTGCTAATAATTAAATAATTAGTTAATATACTAATAAAAAACGGGAACGTTGGCTGTGAGTACAAGGAGTGTGCTGACCTCATGGAGTGCAACTCAGCTTGGCTGGGAGAGCCTGAAGGAATGATTAACTAAAACAGGAAGGTTTTATTAGACCTTTTCTAACATCATCTGAAACGACTGGGTGGGGAGGCATGGGGATTTATATTTCTGGGAGGCACCCATCCCCAGCAAGCATGAGCTCAGTCTCAGTGCTTGGTAGGTTTTGTACTTTTTTCTCTAATGTCCCACATTTTCTATGAAGTTTTGGTGACTGACATCATTTATTGTGCTTAGCACAACTCTTTGTTCTCTAAGGAAAGGACAAAAGTTATCTGAAGCCTGCTTTCAGTGCTCAGAGCTATAGACTATGTATATCTGATTATTTGTATTCAACACACAGGGCAGAACTAAAAGAGGCACCAAATGTAAAAGTTCAGAATAATTAAGTATGATGCTTGCACTAACAAAAATGAAGGAATTTGTGGATTGAAGCAACTTTCCTGAGTTGTTTCCATGGGTTCAGCTCCCAAAATATCACAATTTTATTTGCAACTATAGAACCACTTGTAAAATATCCTCGGGGCATTTACACTGTAAAAAAAATCATTGCCAGTGCACTGGAGTTTTGGGAAGAGGCTGGACACAGAGACCCTCCCAGATGCAGAGGTTTGAATTGCCCCATCGTTCTCTTATTGGTTTTTAGTCACCAACATGTGGTAATGCAATTATCATATTACAGACAGCCTCAGGCAGTTGAACTTTGCTTTCTGGTGGCTGAGCTGCAATCCCTGTCCCACTGGCAATGTGAGGCTGTCAGGCTGGCTTGTGTCATGCCAATTACAGATAAACCGAGTTACAATAATGTTACAGCCTTGAAAGTAATAACCAGGATCACCAAAGCAAATGTCTTACAAGACTGACATGTAGAAAGATTACTTAAAGCTGATGATCCAAGTTTCAATTTTAAAAGCAAGGGCTGAGGTTTGCAAGCATTAGCATTTCCCTGGAACTGGCCATATGTCTCACTTCTGGCCTGCATAGGTTGAGGGCTGACAAGACTCACCCCTCAGACACAAACTCCTGAAAATAATACAAAAGAGGAGATGTAAATATGATACTAATTTATGTTAAAATAAGGGATTTCTAGATCAGCCCAGACATTTTTTGAGGACATGTTGCTTCCCATACATAGGAGACTGGAATATAAGAGACGTAAAATCAGTGCCAACCGTTCAGAAGTATCCACTGTAAAGGACTCCCTCTGAAAATTGTTTAAACTCAGAGCAGAAGAAAGAATGCACTCAAAACTGTAACAAGTGGGAGTTCAACAACATTTGGGAATACTGTGTAAAACCCAGTTTTGTCTGTCTTTTCTTTCATATATTTTCAGTTACAACAAGTAGGGGAGGGGTTTGTAGTGAACCTCTGCCTGTGTGCCATGTCCTCATCTACTTCACTTTTCCACTTTACTTATATTTTCTGCAAGAAAGTAGTTAGACAAAATAGTAAAAGGAAGTGGAAATTAAGAGTGAGACATGAATCTTAACAACACAGCTCTATAAAAGGGAATTACTCAGCAGCATTGGAAATAAATCAGAAAGAAACAAATCCAGGATTTACTGCCCTTGTCAGCTATTTTGGATGAATCAGATCCAAAACCAAATCTGATCTCTTGTGTCTGGAAGAAAGAGTGGTACTTAGTCACGTAGTTAGGCACAGTAATGTTTCAGATTGGAGTGGCAGTGTGCTTCAACTACCTCCTCTTTTTGTGATCAGCCTCCATGCTGTGTGTACTAGAGAAACACATTATCTTCAATTATTTGTTCTTCAGGATTGTTGACCCTGCAATGGAGAGGCAGCCACATGGCTCTGCAGGCACTGTACTCCCTGAACATGAGACCCTTATGGTTCGTGAACCATTTTCTGTGGTCTTGATAATCATCAGTGAACTGTATCTTTGGGAATTACTGCTGGGGGTGTCTGCATTTTGATACTCACTGACACATCATCCGGGTGACTGACTTAAACATAAGCAGTCAGCAGGGACATGGTTGTGTTCAGCCTTCATGCCACGCTGCAGAATAGTGATATTTCCATTTAAATACCAGTCAGGAAAGCAGTGCACTGAGCAGAGGACAGGACATGAGTCAATCTAGTTCAGTTCAATATTCTTATTTGAGAGTTACTGTGGGCTAGGCAGAGAGCAAAACAGCCTGCAGCTTTCAGTGATGTTCTCTTCCTAAATGATCCTGGGTGACTTTATTGATGTAAGCCATTCCCTCCATTTACTGTGAGGTATGACTTGCTTATGAACCCAGATGGGGTGTCATGGTATATATTCAACAATATCATGACATTTTGGAACTGTGTATGATTTGTGATGACAAACTGCTTGAACTAACCAATGTGAGCTGTTGCAACTGCAAGTTGAGGTCTAGCTGGTACTTTCTCTACCTTTATCAAAGCCTCATTTCTAATTTACGGTAGTGTAGATTAAATTAAACAATAAATTGATCCATCCATTTTAGGGAGCAAGAAGATTCTCAAGATGAGTCAGCAAGGTAAGTCCATGAGCAAGACCCAGCCAGGTAAAGATGGAGGATTTGAAGCCTGGAGAAACTCAAGTGACTGACAGAGATATTGCATACTGGATTTTCCACACAGGTATTATGCACAGAGATGGTTGCCTTTGGAAAGGAATTGAGCACCAGGGCTTGCCCTTGGCATCCCGCATTACCCTCTGCAAATTTCATCCTTCTCTTTTGAGCTATCACCAAGGGCTTTTGTTTCTTCTTAAAACAGCTTTAGTCTTCAGAGGCTTAGCTGGAAACTGAAACGCAGGCAGTTTGATTGCCCCTGAAAAGAACAGCAGGATCAACAGAAGAGCAGAAACACACATTGATGTGCTGTGCCTGCTGCCAGGTCAACAGGGTAAAAGGGGACTTTTCAAGGTCAGAGACAGTTCATAGGTATTTTCTGGCTCTTCTAGTTCAACTGAAGGGAAAACAGGATCAGGAAAGGTTCCAGGCAAAAGGGCAAAGGAGTTGTGTGTGGGTGGAAAAACTTGCCTCTGGTTTATAGCTTCTGATCCTGGATTCGGGGCCTTGTTGTATGTGAAAGCATCATTTTTCAGATGTGCTTTGTCAAGAAAAGGCTGTTACAGGAAGGGAGAAAAAGGCCTTGCAGTGAGCAGGATGCTGACTCCAGCCCAAAGATGGTCACACAGTCCCTCAGGTGCACGTGTACAAACGACCTTGCTCTGAACAGGGAGAGACTGTGGATGTGCAGCTGCTGGCCCTCCCTGCCTCCAGCTCTGCACATCCCAGCCTCCTGTTAACCACTGTTTTGGAACAGTTGCTTAGATACCACAAGAGCCTGGCTTCAACTTCAGGCAAGTTAATTTGACATTAAAACTTGACAATACCAAACGTATTCCAGGGTTGGGACATACTTACAGATGAAAACCACAACATTGGTAGACATCAGTAGTAAATCTAACTGGAATTAACAAACCTCCTGTCAGAGATCTGGTGGAGTCACCCCCTTTCTTCTCCTCAGGCTCTCAAGGATCATAGCAATAAGACCCACATGTGAAATTTCATGTGCCCTTGGAGCTGAGAGTCAGATCTGTCCATCCTGGGCATCAGCTCCTTGAAGGGACCCCAGGACCAACTTTACATTTTCCAGCCCTTGTAGTGACAAGGCCCTACAATGTAAAGGACAGGGCTGCAGACCTAATGCCTCCCCTAGAGCTTCAATATTCTTTCAGGAGCCACCTGATGTGAAAACTTTCTGGCTCATCATTTATTTCTGCAAGGATTTACATTAACTAAGACACCACTTTAGACAAACACCACTTCAAGATGTTATGACTTAATTACCTGAGGAAAAAAAACCCTACATACAAAAATGGGATTGCATGAGTAAACCTCCCTGACACACTCTCTTCCATCCCATTTGAGGTCTGCTTCTCTCCAAGCTCTCAAGGTCCCTTGAATCTGCAGGCCTCAAGCAGTAAAAATGGCTGAAAGACCAAGAATGAAACATTTCTTATTCTTTTATAGCTTTTAGGGTTTGGTTGGTTGGGGTTCTTTGTTTATTTGTTCTGTGGGTTTTTGTTTGCTTTTATTTGGTTTCTTTTGCTGACAATTTATCAACAACAATACAGACAATCACAGACCCAAATTATCCCAGAGGAAAGGCTATTTGCTTCCCATACTTCTTTCTCTTGCATCCAGAAACACATATTCTTGTTTAGGAACTAATGAGACCCAGTTACTGCACTGTTATGAAGTGCTTTTGTGACTGATATCTCAAAAATTCTTCCGTGACTTTTCCCTCATCATGAATACATTGATGGCTGTGTATGACTTGCTGCAGCAGCATTTCCCTTTGTACCTGGTGACTTAGTGACTGCCTGGGGCCAGCACATCTGAGCTTTGTAGATTCCTCTCAGAGCAACCACCTAGTACCAGGCTGTTCCTCCTATCAGCTGGTTCCATCCAGGATTTGCTACAGTCAGAAACACAGATTTGAGAAGATTTCACTTTCTGTGAGAACATCCATTAGATAGAAGTTCATTGGATCACTTTCAGTCTTTAATCAAATATTATTCCCAACAAGAACAATAGAAAGGGGCCTTAGATTAGTGAGAATCAGAGCACTCTTCCGTTGTTTTCTTGTTAATATATCTCCCCACATTTGGAATGTCTCTTAACTCATTGAGACAGCTGAATAACGTGGCCCTTATTTCCTTTGGGAATAATTTTAAGTGGTGTAACATGCCACTCAGAACAAATAACCTAAGAAAAGTGCTGTAGATAACATTTTGATAAGCTTTATCAGATGATGAAAAACATAATGTTTTCCTCTGCAGCCATAGGAGAAACCATGAATCTTGATCTAGACAGTGGTTCTTCAAGAGAATGAAGCAAAAACTAAGAAAGAATAAGGGTTTTCAGCGTCAGTTTTCACCTTCAAAAACCAGAACTGCTCTCACATTTGGTCTGTACAAAAACTTTAGCTACAGATACTTCTTATACTCTTTCTTGCAATCTAATTCCATAAGAAATTGTTTTGAGCCATACTGACAGATTGAAACAACAACTGTATCACATCAAGGGTATTTATTTTTGTTACCATAAGCTCCAAAAGAAAATTACTTTTAATGAATTCTTGGCCAAAAAGTTCTCCTAAAAACGATTGCATAGACAAAAAAATATCCCTTAGCTCTTTAAACAGAAAAGTACTTTCTCAGTTAGGCATACTCAGTTTTCTTAATCAAAGGTAAGAAGGATTGAAAGGGAGATCTTAAAACATAATTGAGAGTATTTATCACTTCATATCTAGGCAAAAGGAAGATCATTAAGCAAGCTGGAATAAGGGTGGGTTGGATTTCAGGATGCTGCCTTATGTTTCTTTGCATTTTTGGAGTTTCAGTGGATCCAAGGAGGTGTTTTGTCCCCATTGCAAAGCCTTTCCCTTTGTATTTATATTTCCCCAGTTTTACTGCCAACTAATTTTTCAAGGTACCTCCTGTGCCATTGTGAAATATTGCAGTTCATGAATTCAGGAAAAACCTTTACAAAGCAAATTAGGTAAGGCAAATTCATTGTTGTTATGCTTAATTAACATTTTATAAAGAAAAAACAATCAAATGTCTTATTAGACGAAAACCATATGGAAATAAGATTTAGTGCCATTTTATCATAGAATTATATAATGGTTTGGGTTGGAAGGGACCTTAAGCATCACCCAATTCCAACCTCCCTGCCACACCTTCCGCTAGACCAGGTTGCTCAGAATCCCATCCAATCTGGCCTTGAATACATCCAGGGATGGGACATCCACAAATTCTCTGGCCAACCCATCCCAGCGTGTCGCTGCCTGCTGACTTAAGAATCCCTTCCTCACATCTGATCTAAATCTGCCGTCATTCAGTTTAAATCTGCCCCTTGTCCTGTCACTCATGGCCCATGTAAAAAGTCCATTTCCCTCCTTTTGATAAGCCCCCTTTAGGAATTGGAAGGTGCTGTAAGCTCTCCCTTCTCTTCTCTAGACTGTACAACTCCAACCCTCTCAGGTGTGAGCTGTCCACCTCACACAAGGTGTCTCAACCTGTTTTCATAAGAAAAAGCACAAAGTAGTTACTGTAAAAAGAAGGTAAATCACTTTAAATGGACAGCAGATTTCTCTGCTGCTAATTCCCAAGTGGAAAAACGCCAGGCAATGTTGACAGTCCTGTGGTGTTGAAGGGAAGGGAAGTTCAGGGAAGTTCAGGGAAGTTCAGGGAAGTTCAGGGAAGTTCAGGGAAGTTCAGGGAAGGGAAGGGAAGTTCAGGGAAGTTCAGGGAAGGGAAGTTCAGGGAAGGGAAGGGAAGTTCAGGGACGTTCAGGGAAGTTCAGGGAAGTTCAGGGAAGTTCAGGGAAGGGAAGGGAAG
>VZTB01007298.1:115686-155364 GCA_013397245.1 Thryothorus ludovicianus
GAAGGGAAGGGAAGGGAAGGGAAGGGAAGGGAAGGGAATATGTACTGATTCAACAAAATTTTTTTTGACGGTGTATGTTATGTGTCCTCAGTAATGCATTAAAAATCAACAAGATATAATGGAAAATAAACTGAAGTAATAATTTCTTATCTAACAACAGAACAATGAACCTCAGAGGTGAAATAAACAGGTCATTTATAAGTTACTGTAAAACTTAGAAAGACAAAATAATTTTTTATTAACTAGTAACAGTAAAGTCTGCATCTATCTGGATACCTGCTGACAGATTTATTTTTTAATTTAACTGGAGAATATATTTTTAGAAAAGGCAATATATTTTTCTTGCAATTTGAAAGTACAGCAGGAAGAAATAACTCAATCTTGCAAAAAATTCCTACTGCAGTGCTTGGTTTTATGAGCTCAAGATTTTACCAAGATTAGTGCTCAGATAATTTTTTAACTAAAGTTAAAAAATAGAGGTTTGCTTTTTAAAGAAAGGCATTGCTTAATAAAATTGTGATTCTATTAAAGTCCCTGCAATCAGACTAGCAAAACAAAAGGTCCAGAGGCATAATGGGAAAGGGAGTTCCAAAAATAGAAAAGTTTTTTAGTTCAGACATTTACATTCTTCTGTGATGTTAAGATCACTTATCAAAAGCATGCTTCAGTTTTGCATGATGCTTAGAAAATAGAGAAGAGTCCAGACTGAAACTTTTAAACTGAAATGCTTTTATATAGTGAGGAAATAAGAATTGGGCCCATGGGTGCACACAGGGACTGATTGGCTGATATCTCCACGGAAGAATAAAGGCTGACTGTCCTATTGGCAGCCCATGGTCTACTTCATCACAGTATTTGTGCTGAGTGGGTGTGGCTGGAAGAACCTGGTGGGAATACAGCAGCCTTCATTCAAGCAGGGAATTAAATTCAAAATTTGAAGTCCAAATATCTTCTCCTTAAATTTAACAAAGAGCACTAATGCAGTCCATAGTAAACAAATACAGCATGGTTTGGAATTGGTCTCTCATTTTCAAAAAATTACTGAGAATATTAGGGTTTTGAGTAAACAAATTTCATCACAAAAAAATAGGTGGCCACCATGGAAAATGTTCATGCCATTGGACAAGCAACAAAAACACATTTTGACCATAAATATCTTCTATTTTGAAATATCGTTACAATATTCCATTAGTTGCAGGAGCTGAAATTCAGCTGTTTTCCATCCAAGCGCCTCTGTGGTCTGGACTTCATCACAGAATATCACATTAAATGCACTGTGGAGCCCAGTAAGGGGAGAGGTACCACATCATGTACCACGGGATGTGGTGAGAGACCCTGCCCAGAGGAATGGGATGGGGATCCTGCTCTGCCACTGGGCTTTAAGTAGAGGCAAACAAGAATTTATGATCTGCCTGAAGAGATTATGATTGATTGGATCAAGTTTTTGATACACCCAAGACCTTTTTAACAGAGTTGGCAGATCAGCCTCAGAACAGCTTTTCTGGCCTAGGAGGTGGCTGAGACTGCACATCCTTTGGGACTTTGGGGCAGGACAGGGAATGCATCTGAAAAAGCACCATGAATAACCTTCACCTTCTCCAGTGATCTCTGTCTTGAAACAGAGCTGAGAGCAAGGTCCAGCAGACAGGAAAGCTGGGACACCTGTGACATCAGGGCCTTGTGCTGCTGCTCTCAACAATGGTTACATATAAGGTGCTGTAAGGTGCTTTGAAAGCTAGCAAAGATCAGGGAATTTCCTTACACTGGATTCTTACTTTGTATTTCAGGCAGAGAACAGATGGAGGCAGCTGGAATTAGGAGTGGCATTACAATAGTCTTTGTGTTTATGTTGTGATTCAATTTTTCAACTATTTAACAAGAGGAATCATGCTTTAATCCTAAAAGCAAAGAACACAATTTGTTGTGAATGTTTTTTATATTTTCATGTACAGTAACAAACTTTTTTTTAAAATTAAGACATTAAACTGTGAGGAAGGAAAGGCCTGAGTTTAGATCTCGATACAGCTAAATATTGCATAATCCTTCTCTACTTCATTTAGGCATTGTAATACATCTCTTACCTATCTGGAACATAAACCCTATGAACTTAAAGCTATCCTGGAATAGGATTCCAGGATATTCTCAGGATAATTTCATGTATATTTCTTATATGTGATATATACATGTTAATTGGCTTTAATTACTACCCAAGGGGAAATTCTGCATTAGGAAGAAGTTCTTCACAGAAAGAGTGAGTGATTGGACTTTAGATTGAGCTGCCCAGGGATGTGGTGGAGTCACCACCTCTGGAAGTGTTTAAGAAAAGACTGGATGTGGCACTCAGTGCCATGGTCCAGCTGACATGGTGGTGTTAGGTCATTGATTGTTCTTGATGATCTCAACTTGATTTCCAACCTAGCTGACTCTGTGGTTCAGTGTGAAATAGCATATTTACCTCTAAAAAACCCCTAGTAAAAACTCAATGTACCTGCCCAGCAACATGGAACATCCAACTTCACAAAGGTTACTTATGTTGCAGAGAAGTTCACTTGTTCCTGTTCTCTTTCTCTCCATCTCCTTGTTACTGATCTTCTCCTATGTCAGATTTTGATCTTCAAGCAGTGAAGAAAGTGTTCAAGGTCAGACTGGTTGGAGCTCTGAGCAACCTGTTCTTGTGACAGGTGTTCCTGCCCACAGGAGGGGGATTGGAATGAGATGATCTCTAAGGTCTTTTCCAGCCCAAACCATTCTATGAATCTGTATTTCAGTTCTTTGAGGGCAAATGTCTTCTTGTGCAGAGCCCATTATTACCCAAGATTTCTGCTCAGTCTCTGAAGTTCAAAAGACCACATTTGCTTGAGAAGGCCATTTCAAACATAATATTTGATTCAGCTTGATTCAGGAACTGCAAATTTACTACAAATTATTGCTCTTCTTAAAACTATTTTTTTTGTTTCTTTGTTTGGAAACATACTCACTAAATGTCCTACTTTATACTGGTTGTCTATGTGTGTACAATGTGCTTACACCTTACTTGTCCTGATTATGGAAATGCTCATGTTTATCACAACCAAACTGTCTGCCTCACCTTCAAACAGAACTGGGAGGAAGAGAGAGAGGTTGTTTGTTAAAGGTACTGCTGGTTGTACTTAGTCCTCTGAAAGACACAAAAAAAAAAGGAGAAAGAGAGAGCTTCAGCAGAATAAAGTGAAGGAAAATAAATAAAAAAGAAGGAAAGATCCATTCCCAGTGCTGCAGCTCTACAATCTGGCCTAAGCATCAGTCTTTGGAGCAGTATTTGAGGTTTACTCATCCCTACTGAGAGCAGGGTGGATGATAAAACAATAGGAAAAAAACAAGCAGACACTTACCAGAGAAATGTTTTCCATTTGTAGTGAGGTTAGAAACAAATAATCAAAACAAGATCCAGTGTAACTTTTGCTTTTTCCACAAAGTTTTCCCTGCCAAAAGATGTATGTCACATGGATCTGGTAAACCTGCCAGCCTGGAATCTCCACCAGGCTGCTTTGGCAGGTCCCACCAGAGACCTAAGCACATAGGGGCTGCAGCATGATCCTCTCCTTGGCTTTCTGCTGCTCCCCACATCTGCTGCAAAGACACTTTCCCTGTTTATTGTGAGACCATGCTGTCCCCACCTGCCACTGCTGTCATTGTCCCCAGACCTTGGACCTAGGCTGTGCTCATTCCTGCAGTCAGCCCACCACAGCAATTCCCTAGCACCCTCCCTAAGGAACTTTACAAATCCTTAAGCTAGCACAAGACAAGTACAGATCTAGAGCCTCCCTGGAGCACAGCAGATGCCCTATCTACCTGCCACAATCTCCATGTCCTCCTGAACAGAGAAGGTGCTCCAAACAGATAAGAGTTACCACCAGAACTTCTGCGTAACTGCCAGATTAAAGAACAAATATAAAAAGCAACTTTTAAAACCACAGTATTTATATTGTAAAATCACTTGTATATGTCACAAGACAAACATCTCAGAGCAAAGGCATTATCCTGATGTCAGAGCAAAATCTAAACAGAGCACAGCTCAGCTCTGGGCATCTTACAGGCTGCAGACTCCATTTGTGCTTCATTTTGCTGCAGAGGCAGCAAAATTTGCAAAAGGCACAGTTTCTGACAGTCTGAATGTGGAGGTGATCACATAGTGGATCAGGGTATGTAACCACAAGCAGGACACAGCCATGGCTTGGGCTGTGCAGGGCAACCACTCCATGACAGTGGTGCTTAGAGAACACAGTAAACAAAACTGCATCCCTGATCCTACAATGCATTAAGAGCAAATCCAGGTGTTCCTGAGTTTTGTGTTTCCACAATTCAATTGCACTCTCTGAGATAAGGAGAGAGAGAGAGAGAGAGAGAGAGAGAGAGAGAGAAAGAAGCACAGGGTACAATTACAGGGTCTCTGTTAGAAGACTGGAGACATCTTCATCAGAAACATTATGGTGAAAAAAACTAATTATGACAATAGGTTGGGTTCTTTTTATCAAGTGAGGTCTACATTAACACTTCCTGGATATTTAGGTAAGAACAGATGCTCAAAAGCTATGGTAAATGAAATGAAACAATTGCAAATGTGGTTCAGTCCTATTTCAAATCAGATGAACATACTTGCAGTGTTTTCTTGCTCAATTACTATTATAGAAAAAACAGAGATAAGCCTTCAAGAAGTGCATGTGTATAATGTATCTGAATAATACATCACAATGTATCTGAATACAGTTCCCCACAAACCCACTCCAATATGAAACTATTATGAATAGTCTTCAAACTGGCAGCTCTTTTAGCCTTATTAATGCCTGTACTGAACAAAAATACAAACAATTAGTTTTCAGAAGACTTTCCCACCAGGGAATATGAAAAAAGTAGGTTGATTTGACTGATTTTCTTGTCGTTGCTCTTAATATGTGGAACTGAGCTTATATATCAAATTTGATACACAAGATTTAACACAGAAAGTTTTTCTCCTTCATAACTGTTATGAACTCGGAGAAACAACAAAGATATTAATAAAAATATGCAACATAATCCACACCATTCTTTTTTTGGCTCCTGCAGGAGAGCATGGTGTGGCTCCAGTCTAGAAGTTTCTGTAAATCAAAGGATTCTTGTGACTCTAAGCAATCCTTTTGCTTAAATTGTTGTCAATGTGATCTGCAAGGTGTAGGATAGAAAGCAGAAATGTAGCTGTGGCTGTATTTCCATTGCCCTCCAAACTGAGAGAGAATGGAAAAATTAAGAGCAGACTGGAAAAATAAAATCTCTGTTTCTAAACAATAAGAGCTGTCAGATATCCATTGTTTTGGTTAATATTTTTTCCATGCTAAAAAAAAAAAAAAGCCTCTTTGTTTTAAGGTGTATTTATAGAAGAAATTCTCCTATTTTGCGTTTTACTATGCCTCTAAATTTAATAAATGTACTCCTGTGGCTGCAGGCAGGGAGAAGTGGCAGCTCAGAGAAGAATTTGGGCTGAAGGGCTCTGGGTAGGTGGGTGAGCAGCCAGTTTCCCACGCGGACCTCCAAGCTGTGGCAAGGCTGGAGACAGACTCTACCTGGGTGTCTCCAGCTGTTCTGCTGGCACCACAGACCACTTTTCTCCCAGAAATCTGTACTTTAAAGGCTGAGCTTTCATTGAGCAGGAATAGCCCCCAGCTATAGATTGAGAGAGTCAAATCTAAATCTAGAGACTTTGTGAAATGCCACACATTCATTGCCTCAAAGATTTGACCAACAGATGGAAAATGTGGGAAATATTCCTGACCTAATGAGACTCCTCTTACTTCTTGCCCAGGAACACTGGCTATTCCCTTGCAGGGAGGACCGAGGGTATAACACTCCAGTTATAAAAGACCATCTTTTTCCATTTTCAGAATTATTGAACTCTCATGAGGCCTCAGGATGTTTTCATAATTATTTCCAGTTTCTAAAATTTCTTGTAAATATAACCTCCTCAGTCTCATCAATGTGAACAGAATAAACAGAGCTAGCACACTGCCAGGACACTGCCAGGACACTGAAAGTGAAGGCAGTCAAAGTCATCCTCTAGGAGGGGCTCAGGTGGGAGGAGAAACCTCCAGAACCACATGCACACTGTGTTTCAAAGGGAACCAGTTCATCCAAAAGAGGGGCTAGGGGCAAACTGGTGGCATGTGGGCAGCCAGGAAAGAGGGAGATGGATAAGAACTGGCAGAAGTTCTTTGAAGTGTAAGAAGACTCTTTGAAGTGTACATGCCATCCTAAAGTGCAAAAGGCCATACTGCTGACTGATATTAGGAATGTTATTTAATCCATTGAATAAAATATTCAATAAAAATGCTGAATTCATACTAATTGAGCACTATGTATAAAACTGCCTCCTTACACAGCCTCCCACAACCTCTTTCCACACCTTCATTTAAAGCTTCAATATCTTCATGTGGCAGGGAATGAGTGTAGCAAAAATACCCATGTGAGAAAAATATACTTTGATTGCACTATGAAAATTAGGAAGAAAGATCCAGGGAGAGCTAGATGATTGGGTAAAGAGGTTCAAAATAAAGGGGAAGCAATCTGAGAAAAAAACTAAAAAACAACCAAAAAAAATAGGAAAAACCTGAGAAGCTAAGGCAAATCTGTTCTGCACAAAGCTGACCATCTGGAATGTGTTATTGAAGAAGAGATGTGGGATCACATAGATTGTTTCTGGAAAGGGAGGGGCTTGAGGGGCATGGAAAAAAAATCCAACAGGGTTGAATTAAGAGCCAGCCACAAACACAGAGCCAGATGGCCTTTTCTCTTCTTAAAATCATGTATGTTCCCATCATTCTATATCTCTGCTAATCACTTTAATATAGGAGAACTACAGGAGCAAGATGTTAAGGAGGAAGCAGAGGCACCTGGGTAAGATGAAAAGAACTTTACTTCTCTTGTATGCCTCTCTGTCCTATAAACTGAAATTCAAAACAGGGATGTCTCACTTGTGCAATAGTACATCTGTTGCTGTTCTAAACTCTTTGGGCACAGAAACTCTTTCCAGACAATACAGAGCAATCATTTGGGTGTTTTGACAGGTTTCCAGCTGTAAGCCATATATTTGTTTTATAGCAAATTTTAGTTTAGTTCCTAGAACTTAAAACATATTCAATCTGCTTTTGTTTTATAATCTGTAAACACTTTCAGAGCTTTATTCTTTACTTAATGATAGATAGGCACAACACAGCTGTTCTCCAGTGGCCTGTATTTTCAGCATAAACTTATTTTTTCCTACATCATGCAAAGTTTCAAATATGTTAGAAGAATATTGGATAAAATATCAGGAGACCAAAAGTATGTGATTTAGAGAAGATAAATGATTTTTCATTTATATCTGCAGACTTTACACTGACTGTCCTTCACAGTACCCAGGGCCGTCGAAGATGGCTTGGCTAAAGTTACTACAAGAATTTGTTTCTATGGCTCTGCAGAAGATATTCAATGTAGTGCAAGGATACAAACAAAACAGGAAGATCAACACAGAGCATCTTGAACAACCACATGTGGTTCTCAGAAAGGTCAAGTGTTGCATCAGCATGATATAAATGCTCCTGGTAGACAAGGCAGCCCATTCAGGGCTGGTGTCTCAGCATGGCACTGCCCCGTGCCACATAAACCCACTGTGAGAAGAGACGAGGGCAGCAGGAGCCCTGGGAGCACAGTGGTTGCAAGAAAAGCATCGCTGCAATTGCCCAGCTGAAGTTAAATGCTGCTGCCTGAGGGCTGGACTGGAACCTCTGTTGAAGGATGCCCTCTGCTGTGCCCAAGCACTCTTTCAGCAGGGTACATTATGACCTTCCCAACAGCAATAAAAAAGCTGGTTTTTACTTCGACTTCAGTTTATACTTCAAATGCTGTGATAAAATGATCTCCCAGCAGCAAGGAATGCAATGTGCCATTATAATGAACACAGCAGGCTCCCAGAATTGGGTTGGCACCCAGGCTACGTTACAAATGCTTGCGTATAATCTTGCTTTTAGGGAAACTACACTGACAAACTGTAACTCTCTGGATGTGCCCAGCTCACGTTCCTCTCTGTAAACACTGCACATTCATAAATCAATCCCATGCTAAAGCTGGATAAGCAACAGCAATGAGTCTAAATTGGATGGAAACACAGTGAATTCTTTCCTTTATACTAACTGATTCTTCAAGGAAAAGAATTTGTTTCCAGAAAATCTTTCCCCCTCACTTACAAAGCTTTAAGATTGGAAATCCTGTCAGCAGGAGGCTTGACAAGCTGTTTTCATATACTCACGTTAATAACTCAGTCCTTCTCAGACACCACTCGTCTGTTGAAAACAAGCTGTCCACCTGCACTGGGAACCCTCTCCAGATGCTGGCTGTGGCCTTTTCCTCTGTCCTCTTAAGAATCCTGAATTTCTGTCCCCAAACCTAAATCAGGTGACTCAGCCTTTTGTGAGTTTCAGTCGGGAAAGAAATGGCCAGATACACTATTTTAAGTAATTTCCTTTCTGTTGTCCACTTTCCTGACCCCTCCAGCACCTTTCCATTAACGAGTCCTTTGGGATATATGGAGCTGGAAACAGCCATCCTATAAACTCTTTTGCAGCTGTAAACCTACCTTAGACAGGGTTACTAGAGCAGTACTGGGTGGAGGGAATGCTGAGCTTATCAAGAAACTGAGAACAATATGTTTTCATTTTTATTATTATTGTTGTTTTCCTCAAGGTGGACCAAGAGACCAATGATGTACAAACATGGAACATGAAATGGTCACTACCTCCAGAAGCTTGCATTGTAAACAGAAATGTGTAAAATAAAAAAATGTATAAAAATATAAATATCCAGCATAAATGGGGTCCAAACATGAGTAACTAGGGAAATAGTCTCTCATAGGAGAAAGAGTGAGTGAGAATCTAAATGATAATGGAAAAAAAAGCAAGCAGACTGCACAAGAGAGTGCTGCATGATCATACAATAACTGCATTGTGGACAGGCATGAGAGTGCATTTGTTGAAAGATGGAGAGATGATTTTGCAAGAAGGTTTCAGTGCTAGAAGCAAGAGAGTTGTAACCTTCGTGATCCCAGCTATGCTCTGGGGAAAAAAAGAGCTATTTACATTCTTCACAAATAAACAGGACTGCATCAAAGAAAATACTGGCCCTACCACCACTTTTTTCTCCTCACCTCCAAGACCCCAGTTTTAGCTCAACAGAGTGGCTTAATTACTCCAAGCAATCCTAGAAGAAATGAATTAAAGAATGGCTTTGTATCAAAACATGTCCTAGTAAATCAGAAGAACAGAACACTGCTCAAGGCAAGCTGGGATTTATAAAATAGCTTCCCACAGGCACTGATCCAAGGCCTGTTAGAGTTAACAGGAGCCCTTTCTTTGACTTCAGTGGGATTAGGAGGAGGACTCCCACCCATCACACTAAGGCTTTTATACAGCTGGCAACAAGTTTAAAGGATCCACCCTGCACAGATGATCAACTTGCAGCACAGAGTAGGTGCACTCATCACAAGCTCCCCTCAAAGGTCTGGAGATAAGAGCTGATGTATTGGATGTGTGGCATACATGTATGTAACACAGGGAGTCACTTATTGAAATACAAAACTTCAGAAGAGAAAGTTTTCAGTGCATCTAACAGAATATTTCTAGCACCCCAAGAGTTAAGAATTTCTATACATTTGCATAAAACTCACTTTGACTCCTTGACAAAGGGCTCATCCTTGAAGAAAAACCAGAAATTATAGAAGCTGACACTTACTGCACTTTTTTTTCTGTATGTTGCACTCAAGACATTCACACTAATGAAAGGTGACTTCTCTCACGTCTCCTCCTCCTCCCTGCAGATATCCTTCAGCCACATGGAAATTTGGCACTGTCTGCACTCTAGCAAGTCATGCTGGCAAAAGAAACCCCAAAACAAAACCCAGGCAGAATTAATGACAGGAGTTAGTTTGCAAAACAGTACAGTGTGTCAGCAGCAACCAAGGAAGGAGAGCCACCCGGATAGTCCTGCACACAAGATTAATTGAGAAAAACAAAACGGATGTGTTGGTGAAGCAATGAAGAATTTAACTTTTACTGTGGTAATAGTTTGATTTGTAAATGAACTGTGAAAAGATACAATAATCATGGTAGCAAGGAATTATTCTGGAGACTCTTGCATTGACCAATAAAGATCAAGAGCTCAAGGTAGAAGGACACAGGACTGTGCTTTCTCTGGAACATCTGATACATGCTCAGGAAAAAGTGTAAATTCTCTTAAAGAAGATCAAGAAAAGCCATACATTAATGCCTTAGGCTGGCAATAAAACATTCACATAAGGATTGAAGCATAAAATAATCTGGCAGCTCACTCCACTGCACAGGTCAACAACTGTACTAGAGAACATGGTGAAGGCATGGCATGGTTGTTGACCTGTGCAGTGACCTGTCCATCCCTTCTAAACAGTTTCAGCTCACACTGACATAGATGCTTTGTTTTGTCTGCACAGCATCACTGTGTATTATGTGTGTGACCACTTCAGGAACGTGGATAGACCATGACTGACGACATTTCTCTGGGCAGACAGGCGTGGGGCAGCAATGGAGCAATGGAGATACCCCCAGAGCTAATGTGGGCTCATTACTTCCATTTAGCAACTGCAGGTGGGAAGGGCCAGTCTTCTAGCAGACAGTCTTCCACAGCAGAGGAAGAGTCCTCCATGTCTTTTTATGTCTAACCCCCCATGTCACATCTGAATAAGAAATTGTAAAAAGAGAGATATCAAACATTGAACTTCAGCTGCTCACTTACTTACTATTAGCTGGAAAATTGTCATGCCTGAATAACAGTCATGTTTGTTTGTTTGTTTGCTTTTTTGTTTTAATAAGAAGCAAATACATGCTTTATTTCTGAGGAGCATATCTGTATATTGTTAATTATGTTTTCCACGAACATGCCAGCTAAAGTTTGTACAAAAAAAGCAGACAAAAGGATTCATTAAAATGGGTCCTGAGAATCTTTTAAATGATTCACAGTGGTCTTGTCCTAATTCAGATTGAATGTGAAAATAAATATGCTTGTAGTTTTCTTGGATGATTCTGTATATTTACGAATTTTGTCAGTTTGGCTCATATGTGAAAAAAAGAAGCACATGCAGTTGAAGTTTAAGATCCTTATCATGAAGACTAAGCCACTTGAATCAAATTAACTTTGTAGAGAATGATACAAGTATTTGATCTCAGAAAACCTTACAGCACTTGTAAGTACTGTAGCTTGTTAACTCATTGGAAAAAAAATCAATTTGAGTTTCAACATGTGTCCATTACTGGAATAGGAAAGCATCTAATGTACAAAACTTCAGACCTGAGTAAGTCATAACAAAACTTAGGGTCCTACCTGCTCTCAGGGCTAGCATGCATATTTCCAAATTTATGCAAGGAAAAGGACTGAAAGAGATACTTCTTTCTAATGCAATGCATTTTTTCTGTCTCTTTGAACAAAAGGACGGACTAACTGGAGGTCATTAAAAAGCTGGACATAGGTGATGGGCCACCAGGTTGGCTAGGGAAAGTGAGTCATCTTCCTGATACAAACCCTTTGGCTTCACATGGCTTAACACCATAAGATGTTTAGAACAGCTGTAGACTGGATCTAAACCAAACAAACAGTTTAAAATAGACAACCTGTGAAAAAAAATTAGACACAAACACCCATATTTCCAGGAAACCAGTAAGGCATTAAGGCAATACTGAACTTGTTGAGTAGAGCACAGCATTCCCTGTTACAAATGGATGGGTGTCCGTACACCCCATGGGATGGGGTCAGGCATATCTGAGTGGGGATTCTTGAGTATTTATTTTTATATGACCCCATCCTATGAAGTGTATGGACATGTAACTTTTATTTTTTTAATAAAAAACAAGGTGAAGGAAGCTGAAACTCTGAGGATCTAAGGGGATTAATTCAGGACTGCAGGTGGGTGCTTGCACTCCTGTGGGAACCAAAGCCAGGAATACTTCAGACAAAAGGTACCTACCTCACTTCTTTCAAGGAATGGAGCAAGATTCACTGTTTTCTTTCAAAGTGGCGCCCACTTTTTGCCTCTTTGACTAGTGATGAGTACTCCTTAGGAAAGCAAGAGACCAGAGCTCAAAACACCTGCAATAATTGCTAAAGCAGGGGAGGGAAGGAGGGACAGGAACACAAGCCCTTCAGTAAAAACAGCATGCCATTTCAAGGTCTTATGGCAGACATGCAGAACTCAGAGAGAGAGAGGGACCGAGAAGACTTAAGAGAATGTGCACTGGATTTGGGTAAAGACATTTGATAAAGATGAGGGAACACTGTGGCTCCTTCTTGTGAGTTTATGACTGTAGTTTATATTAAGAAGTCACAGATACGAGGCAGAAACAGTTCTGCTGCAGTGAGAAGAAGGTGGTAGCCCTGACAGCACTTTTTGCTGTCATCTACTTTGCCAAAAAGATGTATCCTGTGTGTCTTCTCAGGAAACTCTGCATCACTCTGGCTAATTCCCCTAATCTGATCTGACTGTGAGGGAAGCCCTGTACCTGCTGACCTGGACTGAGAATATCTCAGCAGGCAGCATAAGAGCTCAAGGGAAATATCTTACTCCTGGACTAGAAACATCCAGTCTGTCTGAATTAATTTCTGAATATAGCCATCAAGGACAAATCTTGTTCCATTTCTAAGGAATGACAAATCTCCCCTGCACTCCAGTGGGCTGTGGGAGGGATGGTATCTCTTGTTCAGCCTTGGCTGAGGAATCAGCTGGGCAATAATTGTAAATTGCACTATGAATCTCAGTGTGCAAATGAAGGAAGAAGAACTAGTAAGCACGAGGCCATCATCTTAACAAACTGCTGGAGGGCACCAGCACTGTCTTGCTGCAAGCCCACCAAAGCCAGCCTAGCAGCCTATCCTGGCTTCCTGGGAATCCCCTGTATGTCCTTCTGAAAACCTCTGCGGTGGAATCCAGAATCACACCACACCACACAAACAAGGAGACTGCAGCTGACCCCCATTTGTTTTGGCACAGTGCAGACCATTCTGCAGGAGGCAATTGCTTTAATGCTGCAAGCAGCAATCTGCAAAGTTTCTTGATGCCTGGCAGTCAGATGATAAAGGTGCATTCAAAGCCCCAGGGGCTGGTGAGGGCTGGTGGAGAACTCACCTGGATGGGTTCAAGATTGGGTCTCCAACCAGTACTTAGACGTGCCACAGTCCCTCTGCCAGTAAGATCCATGAATCTGCATTTTTGTAGAGCTATCATTTAACTTCACCCTGCTAAAAAGGCTGCAGAACACACATCCAGCACCTGTAACTCTCCAGTAAAGACAGCTGGGGCTTCAGAGCTGAACAGCCCAGTGACAGAGTGCCATGTCTGGTGAATGGAGGCAATCGAAGCCAGATATTGTCAAGGACCAAACATCTCACCAACATTTCACTGCTTGCACACTTTTCATAGGAATAAGGTGAAAGAAAGAACAAACTCCATATCACAGGCATTAACTGGTTTGCACAGGCTTAACTCCAGAAAGGTTCCTAGGACTGGTGACACTGTCTGTTAGGTGCTCATTTTCACATACTCATGGTCTAAAAAGGAGCTGTCACTGTTCCTTTTGTATTGTTTCTGAGACGAATGAAGGATTTGTCTTTACAAACAAGCTGTGGGTCTGCTGGTAGATAAAAATAACACTGAGAGATAAAGGAAACAATGAGAAGGATTCCACTGATTGATGAATGGAAAAAAGGTATTTGCCTTACAAATAAACTGCAGGTTTGCTAATAAATGAAATCGGAGATTGAAAGATGAAAGAAACAATGGGGAGAAATCATAAATTCCATAAGAATTAAAAATTAAAAGGGAGGGTTATACATTAGAGGGAAGTCTTAGGTATCAGGCATTCCAGGAAGTCTCTAGTCTCAAGTACCTCAGCCAATGAAGAAAGAGAGAGGGAAATGCAGTTGGGAAATTGGGATAAAAAGGAGGCTGTGTTCTCCAAAAATCTGTGAGACACCAGGGGAAATGCCCCATGATTCCTCCCTTTATTCAAATAAAGTAAAAGGACTCCTCTGTCTCTTTTTTGGACCTAAATCTCTGGTGTTTGTGGATGAACTTTCCAACATTTCCTTTATAGGAGGCTTAGGAATTGATTCTATTAATTTTGCAATTCTTACCCTAATCTGTGGCTTCCAGTGTTAGCTGTGGAAGAAAATAACTTTCTGCAATTCAAATTGTCACCACAACCTGCAGTTTTTTGTGTCTCTAGACATAAACAAACCTATCACCAAGAAAAAAAGGGCCTATATATATATATATATATACACTCACACATAAGAAGTAGTAACTCTTGGATTAGCAGTAAACTGGACCAGTTGTCACTTTTTGATCCGTTTCAGCTGAAATCAGCACCCCAGATAAAACAAGATACTACAGAAGTCCACAGTCAGATGCCCCATTTGCTGCCCCCACCACTTTTCTTAGCAGCCAGTTCTCTAGGTTTCCTGCCGCAGAACACTCTGATACCTGCATAAATAACTTCACCAGCGAGGCTGCCGCTGCTTTGATCCGCCGCTATCCCGGAATCTGCAGTAACACATCAAAGAGACCCAACCTTTTCTCCCCGTTCGGGCCGCCCTTCCCGAGCCGCTGCAGTCCTGCACGATCAGATGCTGCCCCTGCCTGGCCGCTCGTTTCCCGGCCCCGGCTGAGCTCTCCCCGAGGAAAAGGCTCCCAGCTTTTGCCTCTCCTGGCAGGGAATCGTAGAATGATGGAAGTGCTAAGGTTGGAAAAGCCCTATCAGATCATCACGTCCAGCTGTGAGCTGCTTGCCGGGGTGGTGATCCCATCACTTCCCCCAGCAGCCTGTTCCAATGCCTAACTACCCTTTCAGTGAATAGTTTTTTTCTTAATATCTAATCTAAATCTCCCCAGGTATAACCTGAGGCTGTTTGCCACTTGTTACCCGGGAAAAGAGACCAACTTCACCTGCCTACAGCCTCCTTTCAGGTTTCTCCTGAACAACCCCAGTTCCCTTGGCCACTCCATGATCACAACTCCACTCCTAATTGGCAGGTGTCAGTAGCAAACTTGCTGAGGGTGCATTGATCGCTCTGTCTTTATCATTGCTCCCAACATGGACTCTTGAAGGACACCACTTGTCACTGATCTCTGTTGGATCACTGAGCCACTGATCAATACCTTCTGGATGCAACCATCTAAGCATTTCCTCATCCACCTAACAGTCCACCCATCAAATCCATCTCTCTCCAATTTAGAGAGAGGAACATTGTGGGGGATCATGTCAAAGATCCTACACAAATCCAGACAGATGACATCCATAGCTATTCCCTTATCCACTGGTATAGTCACCCCATCATAGAAGCCCACTGTTCTGGTCAAGCAGGACTTATATTGGTGTTTGGTCCAATATTACCAGGAGGTTGTGCCTGTGCTGGCTGGCCCTCGCTGTTTGCCTGTGTGGTAGCACTGGTGTTCTCACCCCAGTGGCACCACAGGCTACCAGGATGTTACAGCTGAGGGCTTGGAGACAAGCCAGGCATGCAGGAGCTCAGGGTTACCTTCCACTGAGAGGCTTCAAGGTGAGGGTGAAGGAAAGGAGCCGGTTCTGATGGAGGGTTTTGATCCAGAGTTTTATTCCTGGCCCAAAGGCCTGTGAATCCAGCAACAGCTCCAGCAGAACCCCTGACTGCATGGTCTGTTGGCCCTTTTAACCAGGGGAGAGGGGGAGGGAAGGAACACAGGTGACACCAACCAGGTACAGGGGGAAGTCCTAAGGGACAGAGGACACTTGGATGGCCCAATGTCTTTCCAGGAGTGGGAAGCATCTTTTGAATCCTGCCAACCACTCGACACCCTTCTGGAATGCCAGGGTTGGCAGGCAGTACTCATCAGGATGTGGAAAGGAGGAATGATTGACAAGCCTGGCAGGGAATCATCTGGGTGAAGCCTGGGGTATCCTTAGACGCACCGCAACAACTTACACATGGAGAAGCTGTGCTGGTTGTTCCAAATCACCTCCCTGTCCTCCACGTGCCTTAGCACAGCTTCTAGAAGGGACTGTTTAATGATATTTTCAGGCATAGATGTGACAGGTCCATAGTCCTCAGAGCCCTTCTTTCTCCTCTTTTAAAAAAATGGGTGCAGTGTTTCACTTTTTTCTGTCACAAAGGAATTCACCTGACTGCCATGACTTGAGTATATCACTTATTGCCACATAAGCATGGAGTATAATTTGACTGCTATCTGCAATGAACAGGAGGAAGCCAACAAGCAGTTCTACATTGTTGGTACGTGAATCCACAATACTGCCAGCTTTGTTCATCCTTACGTGCAGATTTGCATACCTGGGTATCTCTGTCAGAATGCAATTTCAGGTTCTGTGTGGACAAAAGCTGAGGACTGGAGGAGGGAAATTGAGAGAATCATGAGTAGTTCTAAGGATTGGTTAAATTTTACTTCCTCTTCTCGAGAAGAAGAGGGTAAGTGAGGGTCCAATAACGGGAGGGAAAATGAGGAACATCTAACTATGCAGCCAAAAAATAAAAATATGAGAGTACCAGAACAGACCCAGATTCCTGAGCAAATAGCTGCACCAAAGCATCATAGTGTAGCTTGGAAGAGCAGTTGTCATCTTGTCACAGCAGGGCCAGAATTCTCTCAAACTTATTTTTCTCATTGCAATGAGAAAACAAGAAACATCTCAGAGGAACTGAGAGAACATAACTTCTCTGTATAATTATATAGGCATATAAAGACATCTTAATGGTTTAATAGCTGTAGGAAAACATTTCATTTAGAGACGGGGTAAAATTATGCCAGGCATTTTGTCACTGCCTTCACCCATGAGTCAAGATCATATCAGCTATCTTCAGCTGAAAATTTATAATTATCTCAAGTGTACTTAAGCAATAAAAGCCTGCAAAAGAATAACTTTAGATTGACCTATAATTTTTCCTTTTGATGATCAAAATACTTGTTTCAATTTGGCTTTAATTTTACTGAAACTTAATTTAAATTTTTAAGTGAGTTTTAAAAAAAATCTAACTGAAAAGTTGAAGTAGGATATTTTAACAACTTCTAGGCATTTTAAAAGAGGTTTTAAATTTATTGAAATTGTTGTTTTACAACACAGAGTTTGATAAATCAGCACTTTCTAGTGAAAAATCATTATACTGGTCAACTTCTGAGCGACTCTACCACTGTTACATTGTGCCTCTTACTATGAGATGTTGCCAGTAGGACTTGAGATTAACAGTTCTGCTGATGATTTTAGCCTATTTAGATAATAAACCCAGATAAATGCTCTGCCAAAATGACTGGGTAGGCAGCTTTTCCCAAGCTGTACTGGTGGCTGGGCAGGGCTCTTACCCTACAGTGGCTGACAGCACAAGTGAGTCACCTGCTGCACCTCACTGCTCACGCACTGCTGACCCTGGCAGGCACAGTGACTGCCAATTGGACAGGTCCATTAGGTTTCATCTGAAGATAAAGAATTTTTTCCAGTGAGAATGATCATTCACTGAACTATGTTCCCAGGGCTGTGGTACAGTCCCTATAACTAGAGGTTTTGAAGGTGTGATTGAACAGGGTGGTGGCTAATCTCATTCACACTCCCTTTCCCATAAAAGGTTGGACTAGGTGACCTTCTGAGGTCCCTTCCACACTGGACTGTTCCATGATTCTATGATTTATATGCCCACATGCCCATTAGGATATGAATAAAAAGTACAACTTATTTCAGTAAATGTTGGGTCCCCTGATTTTTTTCACTTTTTTATGAAATAGCTCTTCACACAGGAATGAAGAACACTGTTCTCCAAGACTTTAGGAGATGAGGTGAGTCCCAGGAGAAATCTGGGGGTGAGAGCTTTACTGAGTGTGGCAGACAAGAGCTGTTCCTTTGGGCCTACCCAGCACAGCTTTCAGACGCTGTAAGGTGATGTGACAAGAGCACTGTGAAAATGATCTAAAGCCCAGAGTACTCCTGGGGTCATGGAGAGCCTCAGTACTCCTCTGTGGTGCTGAGAGCCTGTGGGTGAGAAGCTCTGTGAGAAAGGAGATGTGAGAAATGTGAGAAAGGATTAATTCTTTAAATCTTTAAAACAAGCAATTACAGATTCTGTTGAAAGGATGTCCCAATTCACTAAAATGTGAATTATTGTAAATTAAGGAAATTCAGTACATCATAAGGCTTCAGAAAATGCCAAAAACACACAGTGTCAACACACTGGAACAGGCCCATCCTTGTATTAGCCTTTTAACGTTTTAATACTATTATCCGTAAACATCTGGAAACAAATGATGCTTGAAATCATAATAAGAAAATATTCCTGGTTATTAAATAATGAGGGAATCCTCAGTAACAGCATCTGCAGACATCCACTTCAGTAACAATTAATAATGTTTAAGTGTCAAAATAATACTCAGGCTACACAGGTGAACTGACTTTTCTTACTCAGGGTTTGAGCCAAGTTGTGGCACATCAAGGAAGGCTAACAGTTGCTTCAGCAGACAGATGTGATTGCAATACTACATCCATTTCAAATGTATAGTTAAAAACAGAAAAAATGAATTCTTGAGAGGATTCTTGCTTGTCTGAATGATAATTTAAAATTATTAAGGCTATATTGGTGACACACCTAAGGACTCTCAGGCATATTAGTGTAGCAAGCAAATGGAGTTTTTTGAGGTATAAAAACAGCCTGTTTGAAATAAATTTCCTACTTCAAAGCTTTCAATTTTCATTTTGGCATCCTTCTCCTGCCTTTACTTTTTGTCATAGATTATGTTATTCTTTTATTCTTTATTTTATTTTGTTTCACTACATTTTTTTGTCCCTTGGAACTGCTTTAACTATAGAGAAAGAAAACATCCTAGCAGCTATATTTATTAGGATCTCCCTACTATAAATGAAAAATTAATTTAGAATTTGTTTTGAACTTGTCATGTGCCAAGGATGAAAGCACTAACCAGAGCTATCAGACCTGCCAGTCCCTTGTGAAATCTGCTGCATGTCTAAGCTGCTAGCATGTAGAAAATGAGAATAAAATGAAGGCCCCACCCATTAAAGGCACAAGCCTTGGTCTTTGCAAAACGGCCATATGTACACTCAATATTGAGTAACAAGGTTTCAAATAATTCCCTCTGAAAAGATGCTTTAAAACATATCAAAGAATTCACCTTTTAAAGATCATCCATTTAAGTAAGAGGAACAAAGACCAAATAATGGAAGGTGGGACTTGAGAAGGATATGGCTGCTCAATGTGCACCGTGTGAGGAAAAACTCTGGGCAAAAAGTACTCTGTTTGCTGCTCTGTGAAATGGAAATAGTCAAGAATTCCAGTTTAAACCAAGGAAAATGCCTGGAGACAAAATCCCAACTATTTCTGCACTCTTTGATGTCAGCTGAAAAGCAAAGGCCAAGCAATCTCAATCCCTAAAGCTGAGCTGAATCTGGAGAGAGGCGTTCTTGACTCATGAGTCATTTGGTTTATGCCAGCCAGGGCACATCCACAGTCAGGCTTGCAACAAGCACTACAACAGATGTAGGAAATAACAAGCAGAATGCTCTTCACATGGTGCTTTCCAGCATGGAGTCCCAGAGAGCAAATTCAAACATTGCAGACACTTTTCCAAAATTCAAAGCAGAATGTGAATGCTGCGACTCCCCCCTGACTTCAGTAGCTCAATCCCTTCCTTCCAGGAACCAAGGACCTGGAGGGCAGCACGCTGGGCATCATGCAAACATCATGCAGCTTTTGTTTCAGCAAATGATGGGGGTGTTTTGTTGCCATTGAGAGGCCAAGTTTAGGATTGTCCAGAAGGTTCCCAGATACAACACCAAAACAAAGTGCTTCTTACTCAGCTGTACCTCTCTGGCCTTACATTTAGTCCCTATCAGTACACTGAACAAGTTATTTGGTTTTCTTACAGGTGAACCTGATTCCCATCAGGTACCAAGAGGAGGACTGAGTTTTGCTAACTATATTTAGCAACATAACAATTTTTAGATAGCTCAGGCCAGAAGTCCATTTAGTGCAAAACACTTGGATAATGTGATTTACCAGAGGATCTACCCAGGCATAATCATCTCAATAAAGTCCTTTCCAAAGTCAGCTTCTATCACAGGGGAGTAGTATTTCTTTCTAGGCTGAGATCTGGGTTACAGAAGCTCAGATAAATTTTAGCACTAAAAGTTCTGTTATGTATAAGACAATGATAGAATTAATATATCATAAGTGTCAGGATCAAGTTCTCATAAAATATAGGACTAATCATAGAGACAAAACTCAAAGAAAAAAATCTTTGCCATGAAAGTGGCTGTTCATCATCTACGTGGTGAGATAGGCAGGCAGATCATAATTTCATGCTTATCCACTCAAATACTAATTTCTCTCCTAAATCAGTTCTGTCAGTTAAAGTATTTTTCAATTCTTTATCTTGTTAGTTCTTCTGAAACTGTTCAAGCTAATTTATTCTTCCTTTGAGGAACAGCATTGAATTCTAAAAGGTCTCTTTCTGCCAGTCTTTCAGGAAGATAAATTTGCATTAATTACAATACAGTAACATTAGATTCTGCAGGAAAGGCTTGTTTGGATTATTGACTGAACCAGGAATACAACTGCCAATAAATCCACACATCATATTTTTATATTTACTAAACCATTCTTCTCACATTTCATTATCTGCTATCTTCTATACCATCTCCAAAGCCAACATAGTAGTTTTTTGAGAAAGTTACAGGAAATCCATAGTTTGCATTCAAAAATAGCTTATCACTGAAACTATATACTTCCTAGGGTGCTCAAAACAGCTTTCACCTTTAAAGATATGGAAGTCGTTCTAATTTCTAAATGCATTTATAAAATCCTGCAAATACTTCAGCTGTTTATATCATTATCTCTGTGACAATGACATAGACACAAAGAGAATAACTGATTCATTTCTTCTTGACAAGACTGTTGACAGGTTGATTGTAAGAAACCCTTTCTTCTACAGTTCTTGCTTTTATTTCCTTTCATGGCTGTTGAATATACTCTCGCCACATTACAAAGAGCAAACAAATTGGCTTATTTTCTTAAATACCTGTACAGAAAAAGCTTTACCTATCTGTATAGGATTTTTTTTTTCTGCACTCAGTAGCATCCAGAGTAGATAATGATTCAGTCAGATCACTCAGGTTTTTTAGTTGTTATTTTCATAGTATTTCTGCTGTTATAACTCTAATCAAAATGTAAAATCACAACAGCACTGTGGTCATCTTCAAGTCCCAAGGATATATGCAGTTATATCCCATGACAAATTCAAATTACTATTTTGGTGACACCTCTGGTCGCTCTGGTGGCACTTCAGGACTCAGTAGGGTGAAGCTACAGCATGAGGAAAGGGACATGAGAAGTCTCTGGACTATATTCCTGCTGCCAAGCAAGCTCATAGCAGCTGACAAATGCACAGACAAAGCTGCAGTGTGTGGAGCTTGCAGGCCAGAGCCAGCACCTGCGTCTGCTCGCACTTCCAGGCACAGATGCACATCCATGCACAGTGGTACTTCAAAAGACACAGAAATGTCATTGCTTGTGTCTTGTCTAGAGAGAAAACCTGGCCAAGAGCAAAGCCAAGGAGGACTCTGGAAGCTATTCCTTGTATATCTTGTTTAATCACCTGCATATTGCTTTCACAGAAGTTTTGTAACAAATCCCTGATTAACATGTTCACTAGAGAATAAAGACAATGCGTAGACACAATTTTACTTCCTCTTCTCCTTCTAGCTCAAAAGTGAAAAGAAAACAGTACTAAAGTGAAATGAAGTTGAATGATTCCTTGTTCCTCCCCTCTTTTCCAAGTGAGTGTAGATGTTATGCTTGCCATTTGCCAAAGCTAGGAGCTACACAAACACCTCACCAGGGCCAGAACCATTCTTCACTGCTTTTCCTACCCAGGTAATCTCAATGCTAAGTACAAAGAGAAGCAGTGTTTCCTAAAGACACCACAAAAAAAAGCAGTCAATATAAAAGAATGGAAGACTTTTTCATAATTTCTGTAAAGAATGTGTCAGTTTCCTTTTAAGAGTTTGCCTTTCACAAATAACCAAATTTAAATGAATGAATATTCAAAAGGGTTATATTGAGAAAATCTCAGTTTTTATTTCAGATGGACGTAATTTTATTTTGACTTTTCATAATTAGATGGAAAACATTTTTTGTGATTAGAAATATATATAATATAGAACAGTAAAGAAAAATTTTCATATAAGAGCTATCTATACATTCTATTAACATAAAATTTGAATTTTTTAAACTTGAATGGACAGTTTCAACTTCAACAGGATTCTTCATTTCCACATAATCTTCAGATATAATATTTTAAGGTTGAAAATCCAACACATTGTTCCAACTTTACTAGGAGAATATTTGACTGAAAAATCACCACGAACTAAAACTGCAGGCAGATTGGGTCAGGGCCATTTTGCATTAATTCAGGACAAAGGGAAGAGTTTCCTCTCAGGGTCCTTGCCCTTGCCAAGCCTGATGCTGCTGGTGGCAGCAGCTCCAGTTAATGTAAAATTAGTTTTACAGTAATTGAAGAGTGGTGGGTAAACTTGCTGGTGTGGCCGTTGTGCCTTGCAGCCATTGAGACATAAGTGGCTGCTGTGAATAAAAGGCTGGCTGCGCTCCTCTGGAGAGCATCTTCCTTTGCACCGCCTTGTCCTGGCTCCTCAAAAACACCCCCAGAGCTTGTAACCATCAACCACCCTCGGGCTTGCACAGAACCGGCTGTGAAGGGCTGGCACATGACTGAAAGGCTTTTTGCAGATTAATCCTGAATGATTTGCGGTGCCTAACCCCAGGCAGCTGCGGGACCGGCCCGCCTCTGCGCAGCCCTGTGCTAGCATCACCCACAAGGAGGAGCCCCGCTTACAAATAATTCATTAAGAGAAAAGAGAGCGCTGCCTCAGCCGTACCCAGGCTAAACAGATTAGCGAAGAACCGCTTCTTGAGAAAAGAAACACTGGGGTTCATTTCAACTAAACTCCCATCAGAAAGACGATTCGCCAGACAGGGGGTGTTTGCCTAATTACATTATCCCGACTTTTCCCAATTACAAGGAGAACAGATGTTTTGTGACTGGAAATGAACCCAAAGGAAAGGAACATCAAAGACCAGCTGCCTACAACAAGAGCCTACAAAATCAAATTTTTTCCTTACACTCGGTTAGTTATGATGCCAAGCACGTTTTGCCCTACCAGGAAGGTCTAATTACGTGAAACTGCTTCCCTGGGAACTACAGGATGATGTTGAAAGAAATACAGTAAAGTTAGTAGAAAATTTACACAGTAAAGTTACTGCATGAATGTGCAACAGCAGTTTTCATTTTGAACTTACTGTGCTTATTTCAGTATAACCCACAAAGCTTAGTTTAATTGAGCATTGTCTTTGTGAATAGCCTCATTACTATCCTACAGCTACAACAATCTGGAGAAGAGTAGGAAGAGCAAATGTGCAAACAGTTGTGCAGTTGTGACTTCCCTTGCTCAATTTTCAGGTGTACTGAGCCTTCTGAGAGATGTTTGAAGCCAAAAGGGGGCATGTGCACTCTGAGCCTGTTTGGGCACAGGCCTTTGAAACTGTAATCCAAAGCCTGAGGTTAGCAAATTAAGTGACTGTGTTTCAAATTATCTTGAGCAACTTGCCTACAGTTACCCAGTCATGCCTGGTAGAATAAGGAACAAAATCGTTACCAGTCAAAGATCAATAAAATGCTGCCAGATACCTCAAAAGCACAAGCAAGGATTTATCTTGATTTCATTTGAGGAAGAATTGCATTCAAGATTTCTTTCATGTAGGTGGGATTTAGCTCAATTTTCAGCTCACTCACTTTAAAAGCAGTGTGGTTCTTCCTTCCTGTTTGTACATTTACTTTACATATGCAGAATTCACAGCAAGGTAAGCAGTTCCTATTTTTTCTGTCTCCTGCTGTCTTGATTACTTTTGAGTTGTTGCCTCCTTTGCAAAATAAAATTATTTGAGCTGTTAAGATTTCAGAAAAAAATCTCATTAAAAATATTTTTTTTTCCTGCATGATTCAGAAACAAGTACCTTTAACAGATTTTTTTTAATAAAATCAATAAAATACTGACTATGCATTCGAAAAATAAAATCTGCCCTGCTATGATACTGGCTGGAAGGTCAACCCAGTGAGCCCAAGCAATCTGGAGGTCACTGGAGTGAGCAGTTGCTAACAAATATGATCACAGATCTAATGGGGGCAAAACATTCTGCTGGACCCCACACTTAAAACCAAGGAATACAATCAAGGAAGAACTCAGCAGGAATGTGAAGGTCACTGGCAGCCTTTGCTGCAGTAGCCATGAAATGGTGGTGGATCCCACAAAAAGGAAACATGGAAAATGGCAGGATTGACACCTGGCTTTCAGGAGAGCAGGTTGTGGCCTCTTAAGGTGTCTACTTGGAGAAATCCTGTGCAATACATCCATAGAGAGAAGAGGGGACCAGAAGAGTCAGTTGAGTTTCAAGTATCACCTCTTCCACCTTCAGAATGATCCATCTCAATATGCAGGAAATCAGGCAAAGGCAGGAGGCAGCTACAAATATGAGCAAGGAGACTCTGACAAAGCTGAAACAGAAAAAGGAATTGTTCTACAAGAGACAGAAGCAAGGACGGGTGAACTGCCAGGAATATAGAAATGCTGTCCAAGCACAAAGGGGCAGGATTAGAAAAGGCAAAACCCATCTGGAGTTGAGCTTGGTCAGGAATTGTGGACAGCAGCAAAGACATCCACAAGTATACTACCTGCAAAAGGAAGACAAGGGAAAATGTGGGCCTTTTGCTGAATGGGGTAGGGGTCCTGGTAGCAAGAAAGCTGAGGTACTTGTGTTTACTGGTAAGGCCAGACTTCAGGAACCTCATGCTCTCAAACCCGTGACAAAGTCTGGAGCAAGAAGAAGAAGATCAAGTTAAGGAACAGTTAATTTAAAAAAAGGCATTAAATGGGGCCTTATGGGATGTATCCATGCCTCTTGACAGTGCTGGCTGATGTCATGGAGGTCACTCTCAATTATCTATGAAATATTATGTTCCTAAACTGTACAAAAAAGTGAATGTCACTCCTGTCTTCAACTAGGACACAGGGAACTGCAGGCTCGTCACCCTCATCTCTGTCCTCTGGAAGATGATGGAGCAAGCATTCCTGGAGAGCACCTCCAAATAATTGAAGGAGAAGGTTACTGGGAGCAGCCAGTGTGGATTTTGTAACCACAGAGCCCTGTAATACAGCGTAGGCATTGCTAGCAATAGGCCAAAACCTTTGTAATGAATTTGCAAGGCCTCAGGGTAGAGAATCTTCAGACTTGATTTATCCAAATTTTCCTTGACCTGCCTGAAGCTTTACTTAAATAAGTTGAGCTGTGACAGCAGTTTTGCTAACTGACCAGCAGGTTAAACAGGAGAGCTGAACTAGATGATGCCCAGAGGTTTCTGGCAACCCCCATATTGTGAAAACAGTCTAAAGAAATTCACCTAGAATTTGCCTCCCATTTCAGAAATGCACAGAACATTTTTAAAATTGCTTGACTTAGGGAAATTTCAAACCACAATTTTCTCCTTATTATGACCTCTCTTTTTTTGACTTGAGAGAAGGAATGATAAGTAGACCTAACGCAACATGTTTGGGAAGAGCTACACATAACAGAATTTCTTATTCAAGTTCTTAATTTACAAAAAATGGTTTAGTTTAACTAAAATTTTAAGGACAAAAAATGGATATTTAGTATTGCTCTTCACTGCTTTTCTGAAGAGTAATTCTGCAAATTAATTTTTTTAAATCCTTGGAAATGTACTTAAGTATATGAAAATTAATACACATTTTGACTCCAAGATGTCATTTGCAGCCATTTTAACTTATGCTGCTTCTTAGTTTTCTCTTACAAATACGTTTGCAAAGACCTGTTTCTTGAGGTCTATTGATTCTTTTAAAATCAAGAGTAGATCACAACTGCAATCAATTTGCTCAAACATTATCTCTGTCCTTATAATTAACCATCTTTTTGGGTTTTTACCCTTCTTTGACAAGAAAACTTTTAACCCACAATGGAAATTATTTGTTTTTTCTAGGTGTGTTAGGCTTTTTGTTAGTTTTGTTTTTTTCAGCTGGAACAGGCTATTTTACTTCATATTTTACAAACTGTCATCCAGACCAATAATGCTTCTATTGTATTATGGTATATATGGTATATATATGATTGCCTGTTAAATTATTAAGCGCAAGATATGAGTCAAGTTTTCTGTTTACTTTGGGTTTTGTTTTCCTGTTATGTTTGGCTGTCAGGTAGGGATGTATTACTGTTCCTGCTAGTCAAATGCTCTAGAATGCAATTTTTGCTTAGTTCAGTCAATAACTGATCAATTTGCTGATGCAAAGTCAAAATGTATTTTGCAGTTATGCCTGGCAGCTTCATAGGCAGAGAACTAAAATTTTTGTCATAGGATAAAAATAGGATTTTTGGGGATGTTTCATTTCCAGAAACTTCCTCTGAGATAAATATAGTTGCCAGAATATTCCAATATTTAGTGGAACAAAAAGTAGGTGGCAAGTTAGTAGAGCAGTGAATATGTCTGTATTGATGATGTGATTTTTGGGCAGAATCTGCCAGGCATCATGTGATGCTCCCAGCTTTGCATAAAATTCAGTCATCTGATTATTTACTCCCCTGTTGGTAGCAGTTGATCCAGTTGTCTCTGATGGACTGGCAGGATCTCAGAATGCCTTGAGGATGCTCCATTTAAGGACTGCACATGGACAGTCATTTGCATACTTGCAGTATTGTTTTTGGGTGAGGGTGATTTAAGATTGACAAAATGAACTCTCTGCCTTCAGGACAGCAGCATTCACCTGAGGTATGGAGAACCAGAAAAACTTGTTGAACAAGGGAATGCCACAACGATTAGCATTCATTTGGGCAGCAATTGGTGGAATGCAGGAGAGAAAACTTTCAGTTTGGCATTTTAACAACAGAAAAAATGTCAGCATGTAGTTGCTTTTAAACACATTCTAAGCCAAACTTTGTTTTTCATGGTCTACAAATATAGCCCCAGGGCTCAAAAACCTCCAAAAAAAAAAACCATGAAGGCATCAAATTAGAAGACTGAGAGAAAAAGAACTGACAAGTTCTCCTCAACTCCAATTTTCTTTCCTCTATTTCGTTTTTTCTGATCTTTTTTTCTTTCATCCTCACTCACAGCTTTCTGTCTTCTGTACTGAGGTGCCATTGCAATGTAAAAATCAGGAAAGTACTGTTTTGTAATGTGCACTGCCCTTGGATTTTAAAATTCCCTGCACCCACGCATTTGTTTTGATGACTTGTGTCTCTGGTTTCACATTTGTACAGAAACAGTAAACATTTAAAAATCAGAACAGCAGCTGTTCTTTGTTCAGTTTTGTTGCTTTGGGATTTTTTTTGATCTTCAGCTTAGACATTCAGTAATTTCTGATCTCTTGATCAGCTGTTTGTTTTTCTGAGCAGGACCATGTCACCAACCATAACTGATGCAAGACCTTTCTCTTCATAGCCATATCTGACATTATGGTTTACTGAGCTGCCTTCTGCAGTTGTTTTATGACACACACCTAAGTTTCCTTTCATGTGTGCATTTTCAGCTTTAAAGACACATTATAACAGGTAATTTTTCCCTTACATTTTCCTACTTTATCCAGAGTGTTTTTTAGGATTCACACTCTTGTATTTCTGTGTACTTTTGAAATACTCCACATTCTGTCACTTTTCTCAATTTGTCTTGTAATTTGCTATTGCCATTTCAGTCATTCTTCACAATTTATGATGGGCTTTTAAAGTCTCTTCATTAGCTAGACAGACCTTGTGTCACTATTTTGTTTGTTTTTTTTAAGTTAGCTGCTGCAGGAAGTGCGAATTTCCGAACTTCCTGCAGGTACCCTGGAAACACTTGATCTCATATCAAAGGGACTTTTATGATTCTCTGACTTCAGAACGGGGCTATTAATATCACTGCTGTGATACACTTCAAAAGCTCCTTTAAGCTGCAGCACTGAGAAATGAGACCCATAACACTCCAATATTTCTATTTTAATACAGGTTAGCAAATACAGCAGACATCAGAATTGCCTTTTATCAATTTAGTCATGAAATACTTCAACTGTCTGAACCCTTGTCATAGCTCAGGCAATTTTAATTCCCAAAATTTTGTATGATACAGTGGCTTTAAAATGCAGTACACTAGCTTAAATGCTTGCCATCCACCAACCTGGAGAGCCTATGTTATTTTTGGGCCCTAATCTTGTGTGACCTCTTCACTGCATTTTTCTGTCAGTTGGATTTTCACAACAGTTCCTTACATATTCTTCACTAAGTAGCAGGAGTAGTCAGGAGCCTTCCTCAGCTCTAAGAAGTGTCTCTTACACATTGATTCTATAGAAGACAGATCCTTTTCACCTGTTCAAAAATTATTTCACATGAAGTTATATAAACATGGTCCAAATGTAAAAATATCCTAAAAATACAAAGTGTCTGTCAAAAATCTACATGTATTTTATGCTTGTCTGTCTTTCTGACATTGAGCTAGACAGCTTCTCAGACTCTTTAGAGTCTGTGTTTGCTAAGCAGTGAATGGTACCTTAGCACTCATTTCTAGACCAGCCTCAGAATACAGACACAGGACCGCCTTGCATCGCCACACTACAGTGCTGCCAAGCTACCCACTAGAAGACTCTTTTGCCTTCTGAACTCTCAACTATATGTTCAGGCTCAGTTTTTTCCTTAATTATTAATATTTCAGCCTTTTACAAGCTGGGCTATTTTGATAAAAACACATTGTCTCCTCAGTTTTGGATATTTTCCTTCTTTTTCATAAAAAAGGGGATTATGTAAAGACCTGGATCATCTTTTCTTAGAGCTGTTCTTAGGATTGAGCTTTGTAAAAGAATGAATGAAGAACACAGATTCCTCTGATCAGCTGTGTTGGAAGCTTTACAGATTCCTACTCATGCAAGCAAGTGCGGAACACTGTTCCAAGTGCAGGTTTCAGAGGTTATGCCAAGGAAATTGTATGTTGCTCACTTTATTGTTGAACCCTGGCAGGGCTCTGGAGCAGGGGAGATAAAGAGTGCTTGGTGTAACAGCAACACCTCACATTGCACAGCAGTTACATCCTACATACCATCTGTGTAGGTCAACACAAAAGATGACACTGGAGCTCGAGCGGCACTTCCACATACCGTAAGAATCAAAGAGCAAGAACAAACCCCTAGAATAGAGCTAATTACAGGAATATTAGGTACAAGACAATAAAAAACCCAAAGTAATTATGTAAAAGTGGCAGATGCAAAAACTTCACGACTACTGTACCTTCGAAGACCTGGGGAAAAAAGCTTAAGATTTGACTCCAAAATGGAGCTACCTCTGCGTGGACAAGGTGACTAAGCTTCTGTTGTGCTCAATGGAGTTGAGTGTAGGCATGGAGGGGGCTGAACAGCTACTGAGACCCCAGAGCATGCACTGAACCCAGCTCCACCACCTGAAACAGGCGCTTCAACACCCACGATGCTGCACACACACTACCCAAGGCAGGTGTCTGCAAAGTGCTGGTAAGGGACCTCTCCATAAGCAACACATCAAGCAACACACAGGAACACATCAAGCTTTGCAGGCACATTTGAGCTACTTCCAGGGTAGTGGCAGCTGCACTAATGTAACATGCTGTGCAAATGAATACACTTTGCTTTTCAGTAGGAGTAATAAATCCCTATCAAACACTGCCATGCTATGGCTAGGTCTTCTGCACAGCAGCCAGGTTTTGTTAAGATTTATTTTTTTCCCCCTCTAGAAGAGGCTGCGACCAGGGAAGCAACATTCATTCCTTTCCCAATTGCCTAAACCTGGGAACACTAACTAATTACAACCAGTCATTTTAAACACCTTGCACAAAATCCTGGAAAATAGTATTCTTATTATTAGCCCACCTGTTGCACCACCACAGTGGCAAAGTACTAGGGATGAGCAATGGGAAAAACTGCAGAATTAATGACTAGGGGCTTATAGCAATTTTGACAGACTTATTTCATTAATATACAGAGCTTTTGAATGAAACTATGCTTAATGCATAGCTGTGGGTCACCTCATGGGTGTTTTCCTTTTAACATCAATGATCTCCCTATTTATTATACGTTTTTTCTGCTTTTCAGCATCATGTGACATGATACATATGTCCAATCAAACAGCCCTAACTGGATTATTTTTGCAATTAAGATGTGAGGCAATACATTAAAGGCTACTCTAAGTAGACATTTTGGATATTAAAACTGACTAGTTTGTTCATTATGCTATAAAAATAGTTTGGTATTCACAAGTTTCATTAAAGAGGATTTTCTATCTAGGAAATCTAACAGAAAGTCTATAAAGCAAGCATAGTTTTTTTGTTCAGAGAAAGATTAGCCTTGAGGATAGGGAACAGCCTACTGCATAAAACATCCCCTGAAATCTGTAAGATTACTTACTTATCCAGACTAGGAACCATAACAGATACATACTTTGCAAATTCATCTTTTTTTTCCCTTCAACACAGAGATGATATAGGGAGAACAATCCTAAAACAATCTTGTACTAAGTGGTCTTTATGTTTTGAGCTAGAGAACTTTCAGTCTACTCCTTTTATTTGTTAAGTTCTAAAAAAAACCCCATCTTATTTCTTATTAATTGCCACAAAATAAAGTACCTGCTTATCATGGTATATACTGAATGGTGCCTGTATTTTCCTACGCTGTTTTACATAATCCTGGAAAGTTTCATGATTGATTAGATGGGTCACTTGCAAGAAATGCAGTTTCAGAAGACTTGCACACTGATCAATGCATGAGATAAGCTGTTTGGGAGTTGTTTACCCTCAGACCTTGCAGAACAGAGAGGAACAGACCATTTATGTGTCTCAGATTGCTTTTCATCTTACCACACAACGCTCCTGCCAACTCATACTTCATTTGTGATCCAGTTTTAAAAGTCAGATTATCCTTTCCCTCTAACCAGATATTTATTATAAATACTCACAAGCAGCAAATAAAATAGAAGGTGTAACCAGCATTGTAACAATGGACTTATCTATTGCATTGCAAATACAACCACGACCATCACGTCATGGACTTGCCACCAACCACCGTGTCAGTGGTGTGAGCAATTAACGCTGAAACCTGTCAAGGAAGCTTTTGAATGCAGTTCTACATAAGCTTCAGTTAGAAACAACACTCTTTGTACAACTGGCATGGGTTGTGCTTTGGCATTCGGATGGACAGGATGCAAATACAACACACACACCACTGAACACAAGGGAACAGAGTTAACAGAGCCTTAAGATGGAAGCACAGATAACACCTCCCACTCCTCTCTTATACAGTATTACTGTTGACCTGACACATTAATCTAGAAGTTTTAAAGATTAAGGTAAATATTGTGTTGACTGTCAAGATTCAACCATCCTCCATGGCTGAACCACATATAGGCAGCTGTGAAATCCTAATTTGAAAAAGTAAGCCCAGCATCACCCTTATACACACAATATCTGGACTTCCCACAAGGCAACAATTCTGGCAGACAAGGCAAACGTCCCCAGCCTGTGGCACGAGAGATGCTCCTGTTTAGCTCACTATCAGCTCGTTCTTTCCCCAGTTTAATCTGCACATATTTTAGACTCTTTATGAAATGCTGTATTGCTTGATACGGAGTACAGAACACAGCTCTAAGATCTGAAATGATGGTGCTTCCTCAGCAGCACTGCCCCGAGGGCACTCATGAGGTGCTGGGAACACAGCGATATCGATGGAAGGATCTGAGCTTTGCTGCCTGGGGGAGGCAGCACCAGCACGCCTGATGCAGGGTAGAACGGAGCCTCACTGTGAAGCTCTGAAGTTCAATTCTGTTTCCATTCAAACTTTGCTTTCATCGGCCATTTGATGTATTTATAACAGGGACCACACAAAAGAACAAAGTCCTAGCAGAACAGATATCACATTCTACAACAACTCAATACACAGGGATTTCTGCATAATTGATCATTTTATTGGAATCTGTTGTAAGATGTTTGTTCAGATCACCTGCTCACCAGGCAGTTACGCTGCTTCCGTTCAATGCATACATACTGAGCAAGTCACCAAGCAATACATAAATATTGTCTGACCCCATAAAGTATCTTTACTACAAAAAGCAGCTTCTCCTCAATAAAAGTTGTATCCATGGGACCAATGTGCATTTCTTCTAGTTATGACTTGTACCAAATCTGTATCAACAATCATAGGTTAAATACATCAATGCATGTTAATAGAGCTTTAACAGTAAAAAAGTAAGAAAGTTAAATACTGCAACAGCTGAGATACATACTGCATTCGAATGACAGAACATAGTCTATTGACCTAGTTAATGACACAGTCACCAAAACACAACATACAGAAGCAATGTCAACAGCCAGTACTTGTCTAAGCATTTCAGAGTTCCCCTTTTCCCTTCAAATAAAGAAGGGTTGTGTTCATCTTGAATGTGAGCTTAGGCATCATTAACCTTACAGCAATATTGCTGCTGATAGTTAAGGTTAGGTAGAGACACACTAAAGCTGCAGGCCACTGAGTACACATAGCATTTGTGAATTTGAGCCAATGTTTATTATAGGACAGGTTCAGTGTTCAAACTAAGTGTACCCTATGTAACAGTAGCATTAATTGGCAAGACATATTTAGTAGAAAATGCCACTTTAGAAACCTAGCATATTTCAGTTAATTCAGTAAAGAGGTGATGTAACTAGCAATGATGAGGGCTAGGGAGGTTATTTTAACTGAAACACCTTGGTAAAGTGAAATAAGCTGACCTATCATTGTTCTCTAGAATCCGGGAAAAAAGCTAAAAAGCTCAGTCATCAAGGACTGATAATTCAGCAGGCATTTCAGCTTTTAATCTAAGGGCAGGTTAAAATAAATCCATATACAATGCAACATACCTCAAATAGATGCAATGATGACCAATTAGCTGTCAGTCTCTACTTTTACCATTACAAGCCCAACAATTTTGGCACACAAGTACAGCCAATCTTTTAAGTTCAAATTCAACCATTCCAAGCCAGAGAGACCCATTTCAGAGACTGCTCTGTGATAGCATTCTGGACTGTAAAAACATGCATACACCAACTGCCCAGAAACACACAACTGAAAGAAGTTGCTAGAAATAGCCACTGAACATACATATGCATGCCATGAGTTTCCCAATTAAAATGCTATTTACAAGCCATACTTTAATTTTTTTTTTGTAATTTGTAATTTATAACCCAACTTACACATATGAGTTCAAGTGAAGGACATGTAATGTGACCTTTTGAAATACCCAAAGTGAAAATGTGTGCAAGTTACAAAGCTACAAAGAGGTTAGCAATGATTTTCTGATCTTTTCAGGTGAAAAATTATTTACTAGATAAGCAATGCCAGGAAGAGGTGGAGCCCATGAAGGATATAACCTTTAGGAAAGTAAACATAGCCTTAACCAACAACACTGACTTTTCAAAAAGTCAGGAAGTTTCTTTATACTGAAAATTGAAGTCCTCCATGAAGTTATCTGGTACCTTGCTGCATATTGTAATGTGTTATTGCCCTACAAGTGTGCAGAAACCCACAGCCAAGTACTGATGCACAAGAAATCTAGAAATGACCGTGCATAAGATATGATTAAACTGTAACAGAATCCCAGGTATTGATTATGGCTTAGACCTGCATTGAAAGTCAACACTTAGACAAATATCGTTACATGAATGACATTGTCCATATGAAAGTGAGACAACTTTGTTACACTGAAGACTTTCTTGGTTAAAGTGACCTTCTGCTTAGAAGAAACAATAGACGATATATTCACAGATAACCATTGCAAGAATTAGCCCTGTAGAAAATTCAACAATACTTTTTACTTTTATTTAAGTGTACATATTTGCAGGTATCTTATAAGCAAGCTGTTTCTTGAACAGCCAGATCTTTGATAGTTAATTCTTTATCCTATTTCTTCCCTCATCCAAATTTGCCAAATTCAAGACATTGTTTTAGCAGCATTCATGAAATCAATAGTGCAAAGTTGTTATAAAAAACTCTTTTCCCAAGCTAGGACAACCTCTTCAAGTTTTGCATTGGGTCAATAGCACTTCCCATGTTTTTAGCGCTCTGGGGAAAGGCAGGAACAATAGATATGCTGAACCTAACAAATGAACAATTGTTTGCCAAAGGCTTTTATGAATTTCATTTTGGGTGGATTTTTTAAATTTGCTGCTCATACTGGCCCTTGTTACAACTTTGGTAACTAGTTCACTGCATTAAATTCACAATTCCTCATTTTGATATGCACCTATAACATGTGAATTGAACTGAACCACAATAATTGTAATGTCATCTCTATACATTCGAGCCAGCTCTTCTGGAAGACTAAGCATCTTGGACAGTCGCTCGTGATCCACAGTTCCAAACTCATTGTTACCCACTGCATGACGTATCAGGTGAGTTGCTGCATTCTGATCTTCAAATACTGAAGAGATTTTTGCTCTCCTTTCTGTTAAGAGACCATGCATCTGTCCCAAAGTTACCTTATAGCCACCAACAGCTATTGGCTGTTGGTGGTGAACACCAGTGAGATACTCCCCCACAATTCTAGCCACATCTTGCCTGTGCATTGTCTCCCACAGCCCATCCGTGGCCAAAACCAGGAATTTATCCTGCGGCCGTAACTTGTGATGTATGACTTCTGGTTCAGCTGTGAGGTATGGGGGAGTGTGATAGTTTGGAGGAATAAACTTTGTGTATTCATTGTCATTCAGCTGATCTGGGCCCGATTCTACTACTCTCTTCTGCAGTTCAATACTCCACTTAAACTTCACATCACCAAAAGCTCTGAAAGGCATCAAGAGACCCAAGAGACGATCTTGTTTCACAAGACTTTTCTCTTCAGACTTTGGATGCTCCATTTTCACACGTTCCACTTCATGCTCATTTTGTGCATTGTGATCATAGGACAAATTAACTGCAGACCAAGATCCATCTTCTTCCTGAACGCCAAGCATTGCTCTACTGTCACCCGTGTTTGCAATGTGCAAGTCGACACCATCCACGTGGGCTACGCAGGCAGTTGAGCCAGAAAACGCTACTCGCAGTACTAGGTAGTTGAGAAAAGAATTTGGATCTCCTACTTGAGCTTCCAAAGAAATATCATTATCAAGCCTCTTAAAGGCATTAATTAAAGCTTCTCTCACATCAGTAGTCTCTCCACTGTTGAGATCAATCAGCTCCTGCCAGTAAGTTCTTAGACTGTTGAAGTAAAGCTTGGAAGCCTCTTTGCTAAAGTAATCATTAGGATGCTTGTGCCACTGTAAAATGGGCAGCAGAGCTCTGCCACTCTCCACAGCATTTTCTATTTCAAGTAAAGTCTCATGAGGTAACAAAGAGACAGCAATGTAGTAAAACAGTCTTTCACTGACAGCTTGAGCACAAGCACAGCCTGCGTGGCCATCAAACACACCCAGCAGCATCCCTCTTGTCTGTAAACAAGTGGCAGCACTCCTTCGGTCCTCTATTGGAGCATTAGCAGGCAACTGGTTGCTATCAAAGCCAAGAACAGAACTTACATTTTTACCATCAAATTCTGGGACTTTGAAACTGTATTCATTTGCCTTCAGAATGCTGTTGACCTGTGGAGGGGTGAGGTAAAACCTCTGTGGCGTAGAAGCATAATCCCTCGCATGGATAAAGTGATTAAAATGCTCCTTTGGCCTGTAAAGTGCCGCATATTTCTTCTGTGGTGCATATCTGAAGTGACTGTGAGCAAAATGAGATGACAAACAACACAGATGTTTATGGTGGCAGTAACACGCAGTAGTGCCTATTCTGCTAATCTCACAGTTACGAATCAATGGGAACAGATGAGCTGGTGCTGGCATGGCATCAGACAACAATGGCAGCCTGGAGCTTCGGACTGGAATTGCTGAAAGACAAGAGAACAACTGTGCTTAGCGGGGCAGCTAATAGATTTTTTCCCCTGAATTCTGTGTTGAGATGTTTACAGCTCCTAACCAAGTTGCTTATTATATGGAGTTCATAGCTTCAAAGGACTTGACAAAGAAAGGCATTGCTAGGTACCTTTTTACAGACACTACACTGGGCTGTAACAAAAAAGCCATACCATGCTTCAGCACAGGTATTTTATCTCTTATACCCACTCAGATGGCAGGCAGGAAGTGAAATCATCACCCAGACATTCAACGAAACTTCAAACAACTTAGCACAATGGTTAGCATGGAGCACTCTACAGAATTGCCACAGGACTTCTACAGATATTTGCTTTCCTGTGATTTCACAGCTGACAAAGACAGATATGGCACACAAGGAAGAAAATTCTCTTTCTATAAGGCTGAAGAAGAGAAAGCATCTAACAGGAAGACTCAAGAAACAACTCTGAGATGACATACAATGAAAATGGTTTCAACAGCAGAAACAAGAAGCAGGTGATAGAGAACTGATATTCTTTAGGCAATCAGAAGTCAGTAGCAGGTTTTCTTTCCCCTCCTTTCACATATAAAGCTTCTAAATTGTCTGACATATACAAAATAGCCATAGCAGTCTAGGCAGCAATTTTCTAGCTTAAGATAGAAGTACAAGAGGTAGAAAAGAAATAAAGCTTTCCAACAGCTTTTCTATCCCAGTACATTTTAAAAGTATAAAATACTTTAAAAAGTTACTCAATTGAAGGCCTATGTGCAAATTATTTGCTTTCATGACTAGAATAGAGGCTTACACAATACTCTAATGCCAGTTCAGTGTTAAGATAAACCACTAGTACGTGAAAAACATTCTACTGCTACTTGCCACATCTAAAAGCTTTCCTTATTTTTCACTTCCCCAAAGAAAGAGAATGCTAGCATATTCTTTCCTGTCCCCATTTACATACAAAATCACAACATTAGTGAGAGTGCCTCTCAAAAGCCTTATTCACTATGCCTCATTATCAGGAAGTCTTTTACAATGTAATACTTGAGAGACAATTCCAGAGTGGAAATAGAGTTAACTGTGCCTTGTGTGCACACACATTTCAGCAAATTCAATTTTCTTTTATGATCAAGTTTCATTGCAAAAGCTTTTTCTCAGAAAAGAGCATTAGAAGGCTTACTGCAATCATAAGTACTGATCTATCAGCACTGCTTGATATCTAATTGTTTTACTGAAAAAATGGATATTGCTGTATTATGCAAGGTGCTTCAGTCATTAAACTGACTTTGTTTAGTCAAGCAGGCATACCAATATCTCAGATGAGACTCAACCCCAATGAAATACGCAACAAGCCCCAATGCTCAGTCTAAAGATCATGCAGTATAGGAGAAATTGCATTTTGCCTCACTCCATTCTATTAGCTTTCCACAGCTTCAGCCATGATTCTGATCACCTGGGCCAGCTGAGAAGTGTCTGGAAAAATGTGAAGCTTCATCCCCATTCTCTTTGTTTCAAGAAAAGAAAGCAATTCATATTCTCCCCTCCAAGCTTGTTTGTTCTTCTAAAGTAAACCAGAGAAGAGCCCATTTCTCTGTTACATGACATGTAAGTGCTGAAAGCAGAGTAGAATTCACATTGCTGACACTCCACTGACTCCCCAGTGCTAATAACTGACTTGTACATTGACAAAAACTCTTGAGTCTCCCACTGACAGCTGAAGATTGAAGTTCTCTGTTGTGCAGGTACCAGGAAAAGCTTGGGCTGTAATCCAGATGCCCAGGACCAGTGAATTAGCTGAAGCTTCCAAATGCATACTGAATTAATGTTAGCCATTTGCTTCTCCAGTCCAGGCTTCACACGCACAGAGCATGCCAGCAGTAGACAAACTCCAAATATAGATTTTAAATTCTATTCACTGCCTTCTAATTATATGGGAGCTATTTTAGTAACAGTTATGTATATTTCCTCACGTGACATTTAAAAGCAACAATTTTGCTTAAGGTTCTGTGGATGTGCTTGGCCTACAGCAGCACCTCAGCTTCAGCACTGGTCTCCCATTAGACTCCACCTGAATCTGAAAGCTGTCCTGACTGCTCAGCTTTTGTGTTTTGTGCTGACCTTACAGCAGTGCCTCAACTGTTCTGACAGTTTTGTTGGTCCACGATGAAGCAAAAATACAAATGTATTGCTGCTGTGACAGTTCTTCAGTGCCATCAGAGGATATTTTTATGATATTTTTAGTCTTTAGTTTATCAAATGCTACATGAAATCCAAGAAAGTAGCAAAAAGTTGGCCTCACGTTTTCCATGGCTCGTATCATTTACTGTAGATCTATGCCAGCTTAAGAGATCAGTCTGTTTCACATACCAGCTTCAGTAATTCCAAATTGATTAAGCAAATGCTTAACTCCAAGTGTCCAAACCTGAACTGAAATTAGTCTCTACCACGCATCCCCACAACACAGCTGCCCCAAATACAACCAGACACTCCAGCTGCCCTTTAAAAAATTAAGATCTCAAGATTATGGTTGATCAAAACATGGCAGAGAAGAAAAAGTAGAAATTTTACAGATCAATCAAGATTTGTCAAGATATTAGAAACAATCCACTGTAAATACCTCTCCAAGCCCAGAACAGGGTAAAGCACTATTTTTCAAACTGTAAATATAATATGACCAATAATGAGTTAAGTGGTCAACTTATGGGTTTTGTAGTACTACACTGGAAAAATAGAAAAATGTTCCACCTTTCTTTAATAAAGGCTCGTTATAGCTACACTGTTAGGACTAATTGACACTGCATAGTCAGGCTCCTCCTAAACACTGCCAAAGATACCCACGGCTTCAGGTAAAAACACCCACTCGGGTGCCTTTCCTACACCTGACAGACCTGAATGAGCCAGCTGGAGAAGACGGGGAGGCGGAAAAAGAAGCACTCAACACAAGCAGCACCGTTAATCCTTCCCTCCAGCCTGAGCCCAGCCTAGCAGCCCCTTCCCCGGGTCCCATCCGACCCCCGAGCCCGTCGCTCCACGAAGGGAGATACATACCGATCCGCCTGGGCCCAGGACATACACACATTCTCCTGTCACAACATGAAGCCGCCAACATCCACAAAGCAGAAGCCCGGGGGGCGGGGGAAGAAGCAAGGCAGAGAGTTTGTTAGAGAAGACGTAGAGCTCCGGCACGGAGGTGGGACGGCAGACAGGAGGAGACACGCACACACAGCCCTTCCGCGGGCGCACGGCGCCGCTGCTGCCGCCGCTCGCCCAGCGATGGGACCGAGCCAGCTCCGCAGGGACCGCCCGAACCCGCTGTGCGCCCGGGCACCGAGCCCCGCCGGCCCCGCTCTCCCTTGGGCAGGGCGAGGGGCAGGGCCCGCTCTCGCTGCGGATAGCGCTGCCCGCTCAGGCGCTGCGCGGCCCGGACATGGCCGCCCCTCCCCAGCCGCCCGCCCGCCTCCGGCACGACCACCTCCTCCTCCCTCCGCCCGTCCCGGGCACAGACCTGGGCCTTTCCCGGGCGGTTCAGGGAGACGGGTGAAAGGACCGTGAGGCACAAGAAGGAAAGCGGGTGGATGGACAGGACCGCGCCACCGCGAACGCA
>VZTB01007298.1:155591-210947 GCA_013397245.1 Thryothorus ludovicianus
GAGCGGCGCTGCCGAGGGCGGGAGCTGGGCTGGGCCGGGGCCGCTTCCCCCGGTGCGCTCCTGAGGTGTCTGTGACTGGTACGGAGCGCATTCACTCCGCAAGAGACCACTCGGGTCTGTCCCCTAAGGCAGGGAGATCTCTGCCCCGGGGAATCCCCCACACGCCTTTGGTCGCGAGTCAGTCACACAACTTCTGACTGTTAGGGAGACTGAATATGGGCAAATGTCTAAATTTTGTCGGGTGTACTAGCATTTACTCTGAATTCCTTTTAAAGAGCGGTGCTTTTTGCTTTTGTTTTTTTCCCCCCCCCTGAAATGTTCGCATTGACTTGCGGTCACAAAGCATGTTAACTCCGCAAGAGACCACTGACGTTTGTACTGAAACGTGGAGGGGGTTGGGGTTTTTTTTAATTAATTTGCGCTCTGGTGTTTCGTCTTCTCCAGAACCGCTCCAGGCAAAGCAGGCTGCTGTGGAGTGCCAAAGACCAGGGACCTCTGCCCTGACACCGCCACTCTTCACTGCCAGCAGGGAATGGTTTGAGGGCAGCGGCTGCGAGGAAGGAGCAGCCCTTCCCTCCCCAGGAGTGCAGCACCTGCGTTCCTGCCGGTGCCGGTTCCTCCGCTCCCTCCTTTCCCTTCCCTCTCATAGCTCCTGTCCTGTCCCTGTTACACATCTCTAGGGTAACGCTCAATTTTGCACATGCTTCTGAAGTACTCTGATCCAGACTTAACTCTTCATGAATATGAATTACATTTTTGAATATGGAAAGTATATCAATTCGACAGCATTTTGATTTCCTTGATTATCTCTCTGTTTATAGACGCCTGTGCTCTCACGCCTTACTATTTTTCAGGGTGTCTGGGATGCCCACTTTGCTGTGTGTTGTTGGCAGCAGATGTTAGCAAGCCTTGGGAGTGTTGCAATTAGTATTTCCTCAGCAGCTGTAACAAAACATAGATTTTTGACTATACTTATGTCTTCACACAGTTGGTAGGATGTGTACAGCTGGGTAGCAAAACCAGGAGATGAAATAAAGAAAAATCTGCACTTAGTGCCCAGAAGACTCGAGATGTCTACTTAAAATGTAAGAGTATATGGAAAGTACTGCCTTGTGACCCTCTGGGTGAAAACCAGCTAGAAAGATAAAATGATGCCATCTTTAAAAATGCAAGTCTTTCATGGTAGAAGTTGAAAACATAGAGTATTAAAATTTTCATTAATTGGTGTTCTGGGTGACTTTTGAGATAATTATTTGTTTACCTTGAATGGTATGCCATCATCTTCTCTTTGAGGCTTATTTTACAAGTGAAAAAAAAAAAGAAATGTGACAGACACCATTATGCATTAAAAACTTCATTAAACAACATGGAAAACAAATTATTTGCATTCCTTTTTAACAGTAGCATATGGTTAAAAATAGATTGCCAGCATGTGCTGAAATAACAACCATTTACATAATTTTCTACTTGCAGCAAAAGTGACTGTAAGGCCCCCAAGTTTAGAAATTTTCTTACAGACTGTAAAGGTGCACTATCAAGCCACCTCCTTACCTTGTCAGAAGGAGGAAGGCTGAGGGAAGACAAACCTCTGCCTGGGTAAATTTGAATAGATACACAGAAATGGATTGGGAGGAAGTCACCACTGATCACCTCATGTTCCTCTAAGCGAGGAGTTTGTGGAGTGGCTTCATGTATGACTTTCACAGAGAATGTTGCTGTTTAGAGTTGCCTACCTAGAAAAAAAAATAAATCCACAAAACAGTTGGCATTTAGCACTTTTGGTCTTCAGAACATCTTATGCCCATTAGTTCAATTCTCTGTAATTTGCTGTGAAATTGAAAGGTTAGTGGTACAGCTCCCTGTTTATTGGTTTGGTTATCCCTTTCTTCCTGATTTAAGGTCAGGAGAGGAGCTACTTTTAGAGCTGGTCTTGGAAATTGTAGCTCCCTGTCTCACGGTACCCTGCTGATATATCTGAACATTAGACAAAATTTGAATTTTAAAATATTAAATGAGAAAATATTCTGGCCTTAGCAGCCACACATAAATCCCACAAATCAAAGACAAAATGCTAAAATTTGGCTGACATTTTGCTCCTGAAGCTTATGTGAGTTTGCTGGTGTGCTGCCAGAAGTTGGATGTTGCAATTTAACTGGAAAGTTGGATTTTTCCTTCTCTTCATCTTGCTGCTGCCAAGACCTTTTTGTGCACTTTGAGCAACAGTCCATTTTTGCTGATTCAAAAGAATAAAAAAAATATTCCGATTAATAAAAACATGTTGTTCCACATTTAACTTTTTACACCAGAGATTGATGGAAAAGCAATTCCTTGTAACTACTTCAGGGTATGCAAGGTCTCCCTGTTTCCCTGGATGAAAGGATTATCAACAGAGTGTAACAAGAGACATCAGTTCTTGTCTTACTGTGCTCGTTGCCAGCAGTGGCTAATTCTGCACTGCAGAACCCACAGGCAGCTATGCATTATCACTGCAGCTAGAGTGCTGCAGTACTTACCCTAACATACATTTCCAAAGAAATACATTTCCAGAGAAACACATTTCCAGAGAAACTCTGTGACAGGTCATCAAAACCCATTTTCATTTGAAATCAAGTGTTTGCAATAACCTAGTTTAAATAGGTTCTTGTGCCTGATTCATTTTTATTGACTCATTTTTACTGAAAGCTAGTTCAGGAGCACAGGATAATATTTCACTTGTTTTTATATCCCTTGACTCCTTATATAATATCCTTGCACACGGTGTTACAGAAATGACATGTTGTTCCTGTGCTTGTTGAAAAGAGCAGTTGCTCATAAAACCTGTCTTAAAACTGAGTGCACGGATCAAACACTTCCACTTGGCAGGCTGCCATACCAGCCTGGAACAGGAAAAGAGGGCAGAAGAGTCATATAAGTTTTGAGAGCAGAAAGAAAAGGGAGAAAATAAGGGAGACATACAAGCCAGGTATGGAATAAACAGGAAAGATTGGACAGGACTGAATTCTGTTCTTTCCTGAGAGCCTTACAGCAGCAATCAATGACAGCAATCTAAGTACGCTGTTCTGCAGAGCAGCAATTTATTTTTAGCAGAAATGAGGAGCATTATGTGGCAAAAATAAATGTGTCAGTAGAGCTCTGAGCAGATGAGTACCTGCAAACAGCGCTGGCCCGTGCTCTTCAGTCTGCCTCAGAGGGGAGTTTGGTTGTACAGTCAAGTGTGCTGCCCTCCCAGGAAGTGTTTGCTGTGGGTGGTGCATCTGTCCTGCCTCAACACAGCTGGGTTCCTCAGTACAGGGAACATTTCTGAAGTTTTACAATGAGCCCTGCAAAAGGTGATTTTTAAAGAATCACCTAAGAGTATCAACTTTAGAGTAAGTCAGCGGCACTGAGCCACATGATTCATCTCTCCCCTGCCCTTTCTAAAGGCGAGTGCAATGGCAAATCACAGACAATTGCTTTCAGTGGGTATTTTGCTGTCACTGTGGGATTCACAGACAGTTGAATTTATTTTGTCTCCCCTGGAGGCCCTTTGTATCTTCATTCTTTTCTGAAATGAAGCAATGGGTCTGACTCATTCAACAGTTCAGATCCAGCTTCCTAGACTCAGAGAGTAATTGAGGTCAGACAGGACCTGCTGAAAGCAGGGCCACCTTCAGAGATAGGTCAGGTTGTTCAGGGACTTGGTCAGTCCTGTTTTGGACATCTTTGAGGAGTGAGGTTCTCCAGTCTGCCTGGACTCTGTACTTCACCACTTCCATTTTGAAGATTTTTAATTTTTAGTGAATCAAAATCTTCCATGTTAAGCTTGTCTGTTGTCTCTTGTCCCCCAAGATTTCTTTGTACCATCCTATATGTTGATTCCCATCTCATTAGTAGAGAATTAAATGCGTTTTTTTCATTTGGTAGTAGTTGTGCACTCTTCACCTGGGCTGGTATCCAGTTTGGAGAATATAGCATTCTGACAGCTTGATGAAGTAAAAGAATTCTGTAGAAAAATAATTTTTTGGCCAGCTTCAAAAATAATGCTTAGGACATTATCAGTGTCTGGCTATGGGGAAGTAGTTTCAGGATATCAGGAAGTTGAATCCAACAATTACTTTGGTTCTGAAGGGTCTGATCCCTTTTCCAGCTGTAGTTCATCATGTGTTTTTTCATATTTCTTTGTTACAGTCATTTAAAAAAGTAACTACATTTGCAGTTACAATGGCTGCCATGCAAAAGATTCAATACACTTCAGGGGAAATAGTGGAGATTGAAATTGGGAGCAGAATCTGCCTGCATTTTTCCATGCAGAAAATAGCTTACACTTTTCTACAGATAAAATATTGTTTACCTAATGCTGCTGGAACAATGATATCTTGGGTTCATTTTATCAGATATGATATACTGAATAAAAGATTACTCAGACACTGGTAATTGAATACAGCCATTTGTCTTTATTTGAGGTCACTGGAGTCAAGAGATGGAAGCCAGTGGATGGTCTGTAGAAACAGCTGGCTTGAGTTGAGATCTTCCTATGCAAATGTGAATGTTAAAGACTAATAATTTCTCTAGCAATGAGGAAGAGCAACCAGTGCCAGCTACTGGAAATACCTGTGTTATTGTCTTACCATGAGGGGGTACTTTGAAGTGAAAAATAGTTATGGAAGATCAAATTAGAAGTCTCAATTTAGAACCAAGAGTAGACTCTGAACCAATCTCTTAGGTGTTTTGGGACCCAGGGTTAGATCAGGTCACATTTCCACTTGTAACAAGGAAGTTTAGAAACAATACCAAAGTGACCTCCTTCTCACTCCTTTTTGCCTTTCTCAGTTCAGCCTTACCTAAATGCTGGGAAAATAAGATCTTGTATCCTTTGGGGTTTGTATTTGATAAAAAAAAGAAGTATTTGTAATTTTTTTCTGCAGAAAAAGATGAGTTAGATTACTGGTTTCCTTGGTTGATAAATAGATTTGTTATCTCAAGTGACCCCATCTATATAAATATTTACCATTTGCTTTATACTATATGTTTCATTTCTATTTTTAAACAACAAACCAAACATGTATGTGTTCTAACCTTCCCTGACTAGATCCAGTATTCTCTTCTTCCAGGCTGGTGTCCTAAGCAGAAGGTTACAGAGTCTCATTTGCTGCCTCTGAGCCAAGGAGTGGTGGATTCCTGTGTGAGTGACCAGTCTTCACTGCATGGTAGGGCATTGCCCTCGCCTCAGCTGACCTGCAGCCAGACAGTAACAGGACCCACCTGGAAAAAGAGGCAGTGTGGAATGAAGGTGACAATTATACCAGCCTTTTACAGCTAAAAGCTTTAGCCATTAGGCTGTCACGTGGTAAGATAGGGACAAGCAGAAGGAGCAACGCTGTGTTTTACAAGTGGCTCTGGAGCTTTGTTTATGGTATTTAGGAACTGGAGGCAGCCAGCTCCCTCTGAGAGATCCTGGCCATCTCAGCAGAGCAAAGCTGTGCTCCTGTGCCAGGCTTTTAATCAAAAGAGAAGGCCTGACTGTGATCATTTACAGCAGGCCTGCTCTAGAGGTGCCTTTCTTCTCCTGGGGAATTTTTAATAAGGTCATTTAGAGATCCCCATTCTAATTTTGCCCTGCATTGGCACTGGGGTGCTTTCCTTGAATCTGGATTCCAGCCCAGGGCTGGATTTGGCTTGTGAGTCTGAATAACCTGCATATTCAGTTGCACAGCTCAATGATGTCCCAGTGGCGGAGGCCAGGGAGGTGGTGCAATGTTCCAAGTTCCCCCACACATGGGCTGTGCCTCTGAGGAGCCTCCATAAAGACCAAGGAGCATTGGGAAGACATTCAGTGAGCACAAGATGACTGCTACTCTGCTGCTTCTCAGGAGCTCAGGATGCATGTTTCCTGCAAGCCTTTTGGGCTTGCAAGTTAGCAGTGCAGGCACCTTGTTCTTTCCCCATGATCATTTTACTCAATGTATTTCAAGTGCTCTGGAACAAGTCCAGATTGCAAGCTAAGTGTTTTAGATAGTATTTTAAGAAGAAGGATTATTTCTTCTGTTTGTTTTAACACTGGGGCTGAACACCAGCCATATCAGGCTGTTTCTTTGAAACTTCTTTGAACTTTGGATGCATCTCTACAGCCTTGTGCAACTGCAGAGGTTTGTTCAGTTTATCTGGATGTTATATAAGCTTTCTTTTATTTTCCTTTTGCTTGTGATCGTGTTATGTAGGCTGCCTTCTTAAATTTCAGGAACCCTAAGGCAGCCTGAGTCATGTGTATGAGGCTCCTTTTTGCACTGTTGTGTAAGGCAGTGAATTGCAAAGGTCATGGGAATGAGTTATTTAAAAACTGAAACATGCTGGGCCATATCTAGCTCAGAATAGATGAGCTCAGAAAGGCATTTGCGTTTTAAATTACAGTTTGGGTTATCAAGGACTGATTCACCTAACTCACTATTTCAATTTCCTTAGCAAACTGCTGTAGCACACAATATTTTTGTTTCTTATAAATGTGTTGCTGGTATAATCATGCATTTCCATGAGATAATGAATAAAATATTTACTTTCAATACTAGAAAGCAGCTGCATTCACAAATATTGTCATCATAGGCGCAGTCTTCACACTCATTCATTTTTGGTGCTCCCAGCAATTAATCTCCCTTACCATTTGATCCCCATGGAGGACGTAAGATTCATGGTCAAAGTGCAGAGAGGGCTTTGATCTACCCAGTGAACAACTGAGTTGTGATGTGCCCTTGTGTAAACTGACTCAGTCATCCCCATGCTGTGCAGGTTAAAGGTACAAGAACAGATAACCCTGGTGTCTCTAGGGCATATTGCTCTGGTTCTGTTCACTCTGTCTACTGGCTGGTTTAAACCATCCAACTGTACCCTCATTTATAGAAAGACCTGTTTTGCTTCCTTTCCAGTCTTCTCCAAGGCCCTCCAAGTCACCATCCATAAAAATGTTTATGCAGCTGTACTTTAAAGTGAAAGTGCTCTGAACTCTCTCAGAAGCACTTTTAAACTTGTGTCATTCCACAGAGCAGTTCAGGGCACGATTGCTCAGCACTCAGAGCAGGGCAGGCAGCAGTCTCTGGGAGCAGGGAAGGGCATTGCAGTGGGCCAGGGTAGCAGGAAGGAATAGAAAACCACATCCTGGGAGTGACTCTTGTTCTCTCCATCAGCCTGTGGAGCTATCCTAGCATCATTTTGGCCTTTTGGCAAAATTCATGTGTGCAATTCTAATTTACTTCCCTTTTCATGCAGCAAAATGTAATCAACTTGTGTCCACATAAACTCTTGTTGAAAACAGTAAGGAAAAAGATATGTGATGAGAAAAAAATACATTAAAGTGGTTAGGTGTGAGGAAGCAGTTAAATTACTCTGATTACAGAAACCCAAACAATCCACCTCCCCAAATATTGCACCAATATCACAAAATTAAGTAATAGCATGTCCCCATATAAGGTTGCAATGCAGTGTACTGATAAATGATACAGACAGAAAGTGTTTAAGCCAGAAATTGTGGAGTCATACATATGCATGTAGGAGAGAGGAAGAAAAAATACTATTAAAAAAAAAGGCTAGAAATGCAAAGGGCACAGTAAACTGAGTTCAGGGACATGACGCTGAAAGGAAGGAGAACACTGGGGCAAAGACTTCCTGGAAAGGGCTTGAATGCAAACACAGGTGGGCTCTTGCTGTTTCTCTGCTTTTTGCTGTGTTCAGAAAAAAAAGAACTTTCTAAATACAGGAATTGTACATGTGAGTCTCTTGTCTTGTACCTCAGTGTCATGACTCAAAAGTGATTGCTAGGATTAAACCGTGACAGCTGAAAGAGGAGCTGGAATATGGGAGGACAGGGTCTATGAAGCGTAAGGGTTTAAAGATGTTAGCAAAAAAAAAAAAATCCCAATTATTTTCCTGTATTCAAGTCATTCTGGTTTGTATTTGCATGTTTTAGTGGGTAAAATGTATGAGTCACAGGGTGGGGGTTTTTCTTGCATTTTAATAATGGACACCTTGCCCTGAGTCAAAAAACGGTGCCTTAGGTTAATCCAGGAAACACTTCTTGAATGCACCATCATGTGAAGACTGGCAACAAGCTCACTTTTGCCAGAAAAGAGCTATAAAACCAAGAAAGAGAAATCTGCAAACAGCAAGTCCGTTCACTTCTCTAACACTGCTCTTATCCTCTTGGACTATCTCGGGTCGAGCAGCTGGAAGACAGCATGTTCTGTAGGCAGACAGCTCCTGGCAGGCAGTCAGTACAGCTGTGAACACAACATTCCGTGCCAAACATGAGTCTGTAATTTCTCTCCAATGGTCAGCTTTTTGAGGATAGCATTTAGTCATTTCCTGGGAAGACAAAGGGTGCTCATCAGAGCTAATGATACTTTACTGGCTCCTGCCTTGCCATGTGGGAGGTGGCTATAAAGCACACTTGGGAAATGAGCACAACTGACTCAAAATTACAGCCACGGTGTTGATGCAGGAATTTGCTGCCAGGCAGTTCTCAGAATCCCCTTTGTCAGACAAGGAGGCATTTTCTTCTGACTTTTCTCAGCCATCTGAAAAGGAGAGCAAATGCACCTCAGGAGAAATAAGTGTGTTAGTTTTCATTAACTTTTAATTTGAAGTCTGCATAACTGAATGAAACCACTGTAGTAATCTGGAAAGGGTATCTGAAAGCTCTGTTGAATCAGAGATAATTCCCCCCTTCTCTTTGAAAAGTACATATTTAAAAGGTGCTTTGTTCGGAGGCACAGTATCCCAGCCAGTATTTGCAAAGAGCTCAAACAGTGGGAGCAACTCTAGAAAGTCATTTCAGGCTGCTGCAGCATTCCCAGGGCTGTAGTAAAGGTCAGTGTGTGTGTCCTTCAGCCATGTGGAGTTTTGATTAGCAAATCTGCGTCGTTGACAGCTCTGAACTGTTTCCAGACAGCGAAATATCAGGGCTCCCATGTGCACAAGAAGTGCACTCCCCGTGCCCAGCTTGTGCTCAAAGGCATGGGACTTGCTGCACAGTGTTCAGCCTGTAACACATACTGCAGCAAGGCTCACACCCAAGCATTCCAGTCATGTCAGTAAAAAAAAAGTTTAAAAATGTTGTTTTGCTGCCAGGTCTTTCTAAAAAAAAAAAAGAAAAAAAAAGTTTCAAAGAAAACATAAGGGAAAAGGAACTATATCATAACTGAGTCTCTTCCCACACTGTACCATTTTCCACAGTCGTTCCTTAAGGCCATCTCTCACAGTGCAGACCATCATGTTTTCATGATTTTATCTTGCCTGCAGCAATCACAATTCTGCCAAGTGCCTTGCCACCTTTACCTTTTGTTTTGTTACTGTGGCCAAGCCTGTTTGGTCTTGCTACCAAGGCCAAATCACCAGATGTAGTGTGATATTGGGAAGCCAGATGTCCCTGACCTGGTTGGGATACAGTGAAGAGTCCTGCCCGAAGTTTGCCCATCCCTGTGAACCAGAAATGCTTTCTTTGTTGCATCCAAGCACCACTAACCAAACTTGTGTGGCTATGGATTAGCTTAAGTGTTTGTCAAACAGATGTATGGTGCAATTGCTCTACATGATGCATTGATATAGTAAACATTGAAATAAATACACCATCCAGAGCATTCTCTGGCTTCTCTTGGACACCAATAAGTAGCAAGCACAAACTTGTTCACTGGCTATCTCAAACCAAACACCTCTATTAAAAAAAGTTTGGTTTTGATGTTTGAAAATTATTATTTTTCATCCTTTTGCTTTATCTTCTGTCAGTTACTTTCTGTACCAGAAGAATAGAGAAAAATGCTGTATGAAATGGAGATGAACAGGCTTGTACCACATACCAAGGTGCAGCTGGTGAGTAAAGCACTCCCAGAACATCAGGGGAGCTGGATGTGGAGAGGAAATGTGCTATATTGATCCATTTCTTCTGTTTTGTTTTGTTTTCTGTTAATATCACACTACTCCTTTATTTGAGCTTACGTATGGGGAGCACTGGGAACGGTGACAATGCAGCAAGCTGAGGCTGCTGACGCCAATGAAGGTGGGAGGGAAAAACACACATGTAAGTGAGAGAAGAATTTGTCCCAGTGTCCCCTTTTGACTTTATACAACCCAGGAAAAGTAAAATACTGTTGCTGGCAGTACCAGCTTTTAACAGCAGTTGCACACTAACAGGACATTTTATTAGAATTTATGTTAATACTTAACTTTGTTGGGGTTTTTTTTTGTTGTTTTTGTTTTTTTTTTTTTGCCTGTCCTCCTGAAATGTATCTCCCTTAATGCTTGGCTGCTCTGAAAAGCCAAGTCCCTGTAGTCAACATTAACAGGCAATGCAGAGGTAATGTCAAATGATTTCTGCAATTATAAATTTCCCATAAAGTTTTGGGTTTTTTTAAAGTTCATATCTTTAAAACGTTTTTAAGTCGGTGAGGTAGTCATTTATTCAAGCTTGCTAAGTGCTCTATTTTTCTATAGACTCAATTAAATACTGTGAATGGAGATTGCCATAGTTACAGATGAGTTCAGAAACTGGCACTATTGTATTGTAATTCTGGTTTCTTACCTTGCTCCTCTTGCTCTGATACAGTGAGAGACACATTTCCATCTCTGTAATTAACTGTGGTGTGAAAGATTTTGCACATTCATTTAAAAATGCTTGAGAAAATGCAGAAGATGAGGGACACTTTCCATTGTCTTGTTTTCTCCAAAACCAGTGAGCAACACGATACTTCCCGCACCCAATCTGCCTGCTATGCATATCTTCAGCCTAGTCCTTGAAATTCAGTTTGTCATTTTAATACCTTGAAAAAATTACATCACCAAGTAAACAGGTACACCGATGGCTTCCTTTTTTATAGGATATATTGCATGTAAAGACCTGCATTATGTTGGCATTTATTTTGACAAAAAACAGAGACACTGACTTCTGTGTGGCTTGGATAGGTCTCAGGATGGTGGCTGGTAAGCAGAAATCATCAAAGACTTCATGTAATATCCTCTGAAAAGCAAATTCCTTCTCCCCTAGCAGAGCAACAAGGTATGTCTTACTGTCAGAACAACTTGTCTCCGTGAGCTGCTTTCCAGCACATCAAAGATGACACGTGAATAATTGGCAATGATTCAGGCATTTTGTCAGGCTCCTGAGTCGTTACAAAGCAGACCGAGAGCTGGGTCGTACCGCCCCGCAGGTGAGGACGGGGCACATCTGGTTCTGCCCCGTGCTCAGCGGGGAGAGCTCACGGGCCGAGCGGGGCAGAGACACAGCAGCGACAGCAGCGACAGCAGCGACAGCGCATCCCCACCGCGCTCCCGCATTCCTGCAGCCCGGCCCCCTTCCTTGTGCCCGCTGTCAGGCTTCACAGACCCTTTGCCAGGACAACACAATTTCCAAAGATGGAAATAGATTACCTTTTTTTTTTTTTTCCTATATTGTATACTGCTGTTTCAGTGAATTGAATCTGCCCATAGAGGAGGCAGGGGATGGCTGGGCTGGGGCGAGGGGAGCCATTGACTTGGGAGAAGCAAAGGGGGGGAGCAAGGAATGCAGGTCTGCTTGTCCTCTTGGCTCTTTTCCATTATCCAGCTGTGCCTTTTGAGCTTAAAGGTATGTGTTACCATAGGATTTGTTAAACAATCAGCACCTCTTCTTTGATACAGTCGTGAGAAAAAATATGCTTTATTCTCCTGAGCTGGTGGGTGAGAAGGAACATTCCCAACATAAGATGGGGTAGGGCCAACCTTTGTTCTGTGAATATTTTCCTGTAATTTTTTTCTCAGGTTTATGCATGTTCGTGCCTTACAGTAGAGATCTCCTGGTCATTTGGGACAAACCACCATGACTGACATGAACAGAGCTTTGTTTTGAATATTTCATACAATACTTGTAGAACTTTAAGGAAAATCAGCATTCACCATGCTTTAGTATTGTAATTGAGCACTCTGAGGTTATATGCCCAGCCCATCTGCATAGTGGACATAATGAAATATGTATTTCATACCCGTGGTGAAATAAATCTTCAGTTTGCTTGCTGCCTGTGATTGTGATGCCATATGCTTGGCTGAGCATTGCTCCTGATGGATCACTGTGCAAGGATGCCTTACACTGGGTGAGTCACTGCAGTAGAATGCACGGTGGAAAAAGCTCATTTCCCCAGTTACTCAGAGGTAAAATATTTTTGGATCCATGCCTGGTTTGTGCTAGGAATATTAAGGATGTTTTTGTTTTTCTGATAAAGTTCCATTAAGAGAGCGAGTGATCATTGCTCCAGTTAGCACTGAATTCTCTCAAACTGTAGCTGAGTTTTCCTTTCCAAATCAGTTTTGTGGCTGTGTTGGAAATGTGCCTTGAAACAGTATGGTTGGTTTCTGTGTTGAACACATAGGACTGCATTTTCTCTTTCATCTTTCCTTTATCTTTAGTCCCCAGTGGCAAACTGGCATTGAGCCCTCATCTGAAACATGGACCATAGTAAATCTATAATTTTTCAAGCTTTGATGCAGTATTTAGAAGATGAAAAGTCATGCGAGTTTGTTTTTTTTTTTTAAAGCTTTGTTAAAATCATCCAAGTTCTTCAAAATTATGAGTAGAGTTAAAGCTATGTTTTTAGTCAAAATCAAAGCACTGGAAGGAGTGCCCAAATTTTCCTATGGTGGAAATCTGATGAGGCCCAGAGTGAACTACTGCTGGAGATGGAGGTCAGCCAGTAAAATCATGTTCTGTGCCCAGGTGTCTGTGCAAGGCGTTGAGCAGCTCTCATGACAACTGGAGGTGACTGAGTGCAGAGCTTGCTCTGCCAGCAGCAAACACAGCAAAAGCAGACTACCAAAGAGAAAGTGATGAAGGAATGAGCAGTCTTTTGTCTCTGAGTTCGGCAAAACTATGCCATCAGGATGGGAAAATGACAGGCCAGTCCCCAAATCAAAGTGTTTGTCTCTCCATTTATTGAATCCTAATCTCTTCTTAACATTTTGTTTTTTGCATCTGTTCTGTTTCTGAGGGAGTGGTCACCTGGTTACAGAGGGCAGCATTGTCATCTGAGCTGCCTGTGGTTCTGATGTTTTTTCACTAAAAAAGCACCATGCTGAGTATTGTGATGATTTCTGCTTGTTTCTGCTGAAGGTACAATACTACAACCTTGAGGCAGGTGCTTTTAATGCACAAGGTCATCTGGTAATCAAGTAATTGTAAGAAAAATAGGGTGATGCATGAGGCCATGATTTATTTGACATCAGAAGTCGTTTCATAATCCCTGCTGTAGGCACAAAGCCTCAGTGGTGACAATGGGGAAACCTTTTCTCTCCCCATCATCTTTCATCATGTTCTCTTCTCTTGTTGTCCCCTATGACACTCGCTGCTTTTACTTCCCTTAAGCAAAAGAAATGGGGTGTATTTGGTGCCTTTCCTCCAAACCCTGTGGAACTATGGGACACCTCTGCTCTCAGCTTGGGTCTGACACCCTTTGCAGTTGGTGCTTCTTTATGCCCACCAGCACCATGTGAGGCTGAACCAGAGCTCTGGAGGAATGTGTGGATATCTGATAAGGCTGTTGATGAGGAGTTCAAGCTGGTTGTTATCGCTAAGCAGATGGTTAGCCACAGGTAATAATCCAGAAACAGCAATGGAAGCACTTCAAGTTGTGAAGGAGGTTATAAGTGTGTGCCTTGTGCCTTTGGGGTCTGGGAATGTGTCTGTCAGAGCTAGGCACCTGCATGTTTACAAAAAGCCCTGAATGTCACCTGTAGTGTGAGACTTGGGGACCAGTTTTTTCTGAGCAGAGGGTTGGAAAGGCACCCAAACAACTCTGCATGGATAAGACAAAGAGGGCTGTGGACTTGTCACCTTGCATGAAAAGCCCTTGGACTGCACAGAGTAGCCTTTGCTCTCTCCAGCAGCATTAAATGACCCAACCAGTCATCCAGTCTCACCCTGGGTGGTAGAAGAAAACATTTCCCCAGAAGAAGAGACTATCATAGCCAGAGCAGTGCGTCCCTTATTTGCCCTATCTCTGGATCTCATACAGGCAATTTCACTCTGGCATACATAAAGGAAGCAACACCTGTTATTAAAATACCTCGGAAATCATTGGCAAATAGCTCTTATAAACATCAAACACAGGAGAGATAAGCACTTGATAAAACAACAAATGTGTGCCCTCAATACCATGAAGGCAGTGCTGAGGGAAACGTATTTTCCCATAAGAAATATGCAGGAAAACCTGCAGATACTGCAAGAAGTGAGAGGAAAGGATGGAGAGTTAGAAAGCACAAGCATTCTCCTTTCTCAGGTGGTGGGTCTGTTTCTCACAGACAACAAAGGAGATGTTCAATTTCAAAATGAAGTTTTGATAGTATGAAACCTGAATGGAGATCCTGGGGTTTTAATTGGTTTAGGGTTTGGTGTTCCTATAAACTTTCTTTAGACTTGAATTGAATTCTGTGCTACCCGAGTCTTTGTGAATGTGTCCAGGCTCCTTGGTCACTGGGCTCTGGAACCTTTATGTCCTAGGTGTGATAGGATATCTTCCAGGATGCCTGGCTCTGTCCTGTTCTGCAGGGACCTATAAGCCCTATTTGCACTAGGCCTTTCCAGGCTTCTCATTCCTGGTAGATAAAAAGTCTGAAATATTAGCAGCCCTATGGAGCTGTGGATATGAGTCCTTGGCAACAGTGCAGCTCAAGAAACCAGGAAGAAATGAGGCAGGTCTTGAAAAGAATCTGTTTCTTGTTTTTTGTTTTAGAAGTTCATTAGAAACTGCTCTGCTGCTTCAAAGCCTGCTGAATTTGATGAACTGGCGTTTTCTGATAAAACCCCATTGTTTTGATGAAAATTCCTGCCAGCTTTTAGAATCCATTATTGCCTGGTGGAGCTGCAGGGACCAGTGGGAGCCAGGCCAGCAAACTCTGATCCACCATCTCCAGGGAGCACACCCTGCTCGTTCTGTGCCCGAGCTGCCTTCACAGCAGGCAGCAGCAGAGAGGAGCAGCCTCACAGGCAGCCAGGCCCCGGTGCCTGGGAGAGCCTGGCCCTCCCTTCCTTTCCCTGTTGACACAATGGGGCTACCAGAGCTCTGTCTCTCCAGAGCAGTTCCTAATTTGTTTATTGATGTTGACAAAAGCCCATTTTTACTTCTGTCAGCAGAGGTGATGTGGCTGTAAATGAACAGGCTGCTCTGCCTCCCTCATTATCAGCAAAATTGCCAGCTAAGCACTAACTTCTGGACCCTCTGTAGCTGATACAGGGAGCAGAGCAGCAAAACAAGTGGCCTATTTACATTTCACTATGCTGGAGGTGAGAAAAAATGTAGTTTTAACTCCTGAATTGACTGAGTTCGTGACCAGGGAATGTATATATATGCAGGTGGCTGTATGGCCCCATGGTTTCATGGAAGTGTATTTCTGATCACAATTGATCTAAAATAACTGGAGCTTTGCTAAGATCTAGCTATTTTGCCTCAATTCATACTTTCTGAAAAAAACTCATAAGATATAGGTGGGGACAACAACGAGCTGATAACCCTGAAGTGATTTGCATGTTGTTCCATATAATAATATATATAACATAGACATAAAAGAACATTTTAGGCACAATTTTATAAAATTACCATTAACTTGAGATATTTACAGGGAGATTGGCTTTAAGACTGTACTTTATGTCTTTCCCTCACTGAGATCCTATTCCTATGTTGTTTTGAAGTCCCTTTAATATACATTTTATGCTTTTATTGGGCATTTAAATAACTCGATTGGAGTTCAGTGGGGTGATTGTCCCAGTCAGAAGTGGAATACTGTTCCTTTGGCTTTGGTCCCTCAGCAGGCAGCAGAAGGAGAGTCAGTGGATGGAGTGGTCAGGAGAGGTCACGGTTTTGCTCACTTTGAAGAAGCCTCAGCATTGAAGCCCTGCTGGCAGTGCTCGGATTGCTGCTGGAAAGGCAGTGTTTAGGCTAGAACTTGTACAAGAGCAGGCTGCACAGATTGGGCTTGGGCCAGGGATCTCCAAGTGCTTGGCAGACATTTGATGGCAAAGAGTTGATACAACATTTTGCAAAGTATTTGGGAGTGTTCTGGAGTGTTTCAACCACCGTTTTCTGTGGGCATCCCCAACTCTCTGTGCTGTAGTTGTATCACATAAATTAAACTGCCACACCAAAACTTTCAGCATCCAACCCAGGTATTTTTTGAAAACAACAGCTAGTTTCATCAAAAGGCATTTCTTCTCTGTTCCTAGATATTTTACCCTCTCTGTCCTGGGAAACAAAGTCATATCCTGTATTGGTCCTGGATGGAGAATTTCCCTGGGCCAAGTATGGTCTTGTAGTTCCTTTCTGTTATAAATGACTGCTCGAATTTAATAAAGAAATTTATTAAATAATCAAAGTATAAAAGTTTGAAAAAGCCACAAGCAATTTGATTCTGAGCCAGGCGATCAGAACCAGGGAAACGCGAGATTTTGGTCTCCCGCACCAAAATCCTCCTGGGTTTTCTGAAGATCATTTCCAAGGGGTTAATTGTAGTTTTTTTGGCTCTGGGAGAGGGGAGTTTTTGTTAGCATATTATCATATTTTTCTTTCTTGCTGCTGGTTTCTCGGAACTGTTGAAATCCTGTCAGGTGAAAATAAACTTCTGGCGTCGAATATTATCTTGCTGATGTCTATCAAGTGTCCTGCTGAAATCTTGTCAGACAAAAAAAAAATCCCTTGGAATATACATCTCTGAGGACAGTGTCTCCCTGATATTTGAATCTCCATCCTTATCACTTTGCTTGATACTGCTTGTTGCTTGACAAATACTGTGATTTTTAATTTCCTATAGCACGAACTATTTTAGAACATATATTACACTTTCTGTCCAAGAAAAAGCTTGGCTTTGTCTGGCCTGGCTTCTGTCAGCAATTGAGTGTGAGTGGACAGGGTGGTGTTAGGCAGAGCTGCCCAGCAGCCCCCGTTCCCAGTGCTCGGTCCCGTGAAGAGCCTGCGGGGCGGTGGGACAGGGCAGGGGGACGCTTGGGTCTTGCCGTACGGTCGTAGGCAGAGGTGTAGTGTTTGAACAGGCAGGGGCATAAGGTGAGGAAGTGTCCTTAGAGAGGACGAACGAGTGGACTTGAGAGCTTAGAAGGGAAGAGGAGTCCGGGGCGACAGCCAAGCAACCCCCAGCAAAGTGTCCAAGACCAGCGTGACAAGCGCTCCGTGTCCCTCGGCGCCGGGCCAGCTGCCCGGAGCCTCTGCGGCTCCTCGTTCTGCAGCTGCGAGGAGTTTCCTGCTGAGCAGAGCTCGGCCTGACAGCAGAGCTGCTGCGGCGCCCTGGCTCTGCTCCCACGCCACCCTTCGCTGCCAAAAGGGCTCTTTCGGAGGCGGGTGGGTGGCGCAGGGATGTGCGGGCGCTGCTGCGGCTGCGCTGGGAGCAGCGGCTGGCGAGAGGAAGGGATGCCAGAAAACACCCTTCCTCCTTCAGCCTCCACGGCTACACCCGTGTGCCTTTTGTCCCACCGCTTTACACGCTCCCAAAGATGCCCCGGCATGCATCGCCCCTTTCAGCTCTCCCGCGTTTTCGGAGTGCAGCCCCCTGACCCAGGAGCCAGCCGAACCCCAGCAGCACTGGCACAGCCGTCCAAAATCACTGCTTAGAAGCTATATCTCATTTAAACCTGCATACTCAGGTATAGGCAAAAGGGGAATTACCAGCTACTTTAATTTGTGCTTTTCCAGAGCCCTCCTTTTTTTTCTTATGATGGACCAGTGCAGCCTTCCAGCCCAATTAATGAGCACAGATGGCAGCCTGGGGAGTGCCAAGCCCTGCCACTGCCGGGAAGAACCTTCAGTGAGAGGCCCCCTGTTCTCTCCAGGTTGTAAAAGGTATTTAAACTTTTCCAACAGGTTACCATCAAGACAATATTCTTAAATCAATACTGCTCTGGCACTGAGCAAACAAGAGGGAGGTTGTTTGAAACATTTCTATTCCAGGTTTGGCTTGAGTACAACTTTTTTATGCATGTATAAACCCAGAGGAAAATTGTGTTTAACAGTGTAGTGTGTTGGGAGCATGAATACCTTCCCCTGCTCAGAAATTAACCCTAAAAATAATTACCTTGGGAGCAAACTGTGCAAGAGCCTGTGCTATGACACAGCAAGGGGGAATCAGGCCACCAGCGGGCTTTCAGCACATGCTTAGTGGGTTTCTTTGAGAAAAACATTTCCTGCCAAAGCAAATGGGGTGATTTCCCCTTTCCTTTAGCTAAATCACCCCATGGCAACAAAGGAGACACAGACCTGCAGCATTTCCAGATTTTGAACAGGCATATGAGCTTTGGAGCATTTTATCAATGCTTACAGCCCTCCTTTAAACTATTAAGCAATGACTTGGGTCAGGAGGGTCACTGGTCCCTCCTGGCTCTTGGGCTATGGTTACAAACACTTGGGGCCAGGTGCCTTTTACCTGCCTGCGTGGCCACCCTGCTGGGAACCATTGTGTTTGTTTGCAGAGGTGGTTTGCAGGAAGAAAGTACATCTGGGGTTACCCAGAGCCACTGCTGGGAGCCCTACGAGACACTGTACTCCTCACCTTGCTGATGGCTCCAGTCCTCCCCCAGAGTTTACTTTGGTGCATAAAGCCCTCTATATCATGGACCTCCTGTGCCTTTGGCATATGGAAGGCTGGAAGATGGCAACTTCCTGGACTGTAGGCACTTTTCTGAAGAAATGTTTTTCTCATGGATTTGCTCGGACAAGGGAATCTGGCAATTCCTGGCTAAGGTCTGAATCCAGAACCATGTGGGAAGGTGTCATTGCTGGGTGATTGTCTCCACTGCATTGGCTCAGGACCCTCACTGCAGTCCCTGCCCCAGTTGGGTGTGTGGATTGCTGGTGGGCAGGGATGGGGCCGTACTGTGTGCTCAGCACTCACATTTACTGCAGCAAAGGGGCTGCAGAGAAGGAGCACACAACCATGGGCTGCCTTGTGTTTCCTGTGCAATGCCAAAAACAGCTGAGGGAGCTTGTGATCCTGGGCTGGTGCTGCGCTTTGCTGCAGTGCCCCTGGGCAGAACTGAGGCCTGCTGCCCTGGGCACCTCTTCCCAGGCCCGGCTCCTCCACTTTTTCCTCCCCTCACCTAGTGCCACCAGCATCACCCTGGCCTACAGGACAGCAAACCCTGCCAGGGTTCCTGGCTCACCAACAACCCTCCGAGCCACTTGCCCAGCTAGATCAATTTCAGTTCCGCTGCACAGACAATATCAGGGGCTGAGCATGGACCCAGTTGTGATCTGGGTTCTACAGGTGTTTATTTGCAAGCATAAGCATCCACAGAGATGGCTTGTGCTCCTTGCAGATGTCTATTTGCACCGTTCTTGAGCAGAGAGACTGACAAAGGGGTGTGGAGAGCTGCTAGGATTTTACTCTCCTGCATACACACAGGCAGAGAATGTGAAAACTTCCACCTCCTCTAATTACACACTGTGGTTTCCAGTACAGCTTTTATAACTATGGATGGCACGGCAATCAGTGGTGGGAGGTGAAGCTTTCTGAATTCTCTAATTTTTGCCCTTACCTACTGCATCCATTTAAAGCTCTCCCAGGCAGAGCTGGAGACAGAAGTCATTCCCCAGAGCAGATAAACTAATTTCTGTTCTTGCATCTAGATACATTTAAATGTCTGTTACTTAACTGCATCACAAAGAATCCCAGCCCTTCCCTGGCAATGCTTGCTGAGAAGGCAGCGTTTCCCTTCATGACAAGGGATGGGGGATCAGTGTGACTGTGCCAAAGGAGCCAGGAGCCCTGAGTGGCCACCAAGGGAGGTTCCATTGTCTCATGGTCTCTTCTGGCTTCATGTCTGCTGAGCATGGGCAATGAATATTATTACTTCAAAGAAGTGTGTCATCAAAGCATTTATCTGCATTTATTCAGACTGTCAGAAATAGACCACTGGAGAGCAATGCTAGCAAAACAGCTGAAGAGATTGAGGAAATTGTGGTTTGCTCACAGTATTTGGAGTGAGGAAGCAACACTTCCTCACTGACAGCAGCCAGCCTTTCTTTACAACCTGGATAACAGGGGTGTCACAGCTGCACATCTGCAGCTGCAAACCAGACAGCATTGCTGTGGGATCCTGCCCTTCCTGTTGCTAGAGCAGATGGTCCTGATCCACAGGTCTCAGACACAGCACTTCCCCATCACCATGCTCACAAATCCCTGAGCCTCATCACAGCATCTGCAGCCTTCAAAGGAATTCAGTTGTGTTACCTTCCAAACAGCACGGTGCTGGGGTTTCTGCAAATGCAGAGTGTCACCTAAGAGAGATAATATGCAGTAAAATCAGTGTTAGCCACCAGTGAGCTGCAGCTGCCTGTGCAGGCTGCGCAGCCATATTGTCTCTCTCTTGTGGGTTTTTTGGTTTGGGTTTTTTTTTAAGAACTGTAACCATGTCTACACAGATGAATTTGTCGGGCTTTGCCTCCATCCTTACATTTTTGTATCTCCCGTCTCTATGGATTTGGGATGATGTGTGAAGAACCCAGTCTCACCAAGTTCTGCACTGAGCTATTGGGTGCCCCATGTCACAGCACTTGCTGCATTGTGATCTCCACAGAAAGCAATCTGCATGTCCTGTCATGTGCCTGACCACGCAGTAATATTCTCCAGTGTTTGTAGAGAGAATAACTACAAGGTACAGGAGAGAAATTTTGGTCTTTTCAACAGTGAAGCTCAGCTCTTAATACCCACACAAATGAAAAAAAGAAAATGCTGCAAGTGGGAAATGTAGCCTTTTCTTTCCCTGTCTCTAACTGTTGAAAAAACAGAAACTGGTTTCTGACTGTATGCTTTTAGGAGAAATAAACACCTGAGGGGTCCCTCTCCCAGCGCCATTGCTGCTCCAACCTTCCAGGATAAAGCAATAAATACTGAGCTTTCAGCACAGCTGTTATTGCACATAAAGATTTCAGCTTAACTCCTGCAATCCCCTTGGCAATATTTGTGGGTCTTGGATCTCTGCAGGCCCAGGTGAGCCTGAAAAGGAAGAGCTGAGGAGGAGGGCTGGTGCAGGTGGGGCAGCAGCCTGAGGATGTGCCTCAAAGCCAGTGCCCAGACCCATCCTCCAAGAGGCTGCAGAGGGGGGATGCTGCCCCAACAGCTCCATGGAGCGTGTAAAGGATTCTGGGGGAACTGCAGCATGTGGAAGTGCAACATTTATTCATCACAGGTCGGTTGCCTCTAGCAGGGCATGGATAGGAAGGGGAATCAGGCTTTGGGAGGTATTGAGCTGTTTGCCTGGGAGGTCACTTGGTGCAACTCTTCTTGTCCAGAGATCAGGGAAAGCCAAAAGCAAATATCTCCATTCAACATTTGCAGGAAGAACTGGAGACTTATTTCTTGTATGATTTGAAGGGGATTATTTTCCTGCAGCTGTAAAGGGTGAGAAGATTATGGCAACCATGGGGCTACAGGTTATTTTATCCATTCCTTTTTCCACCATACTGCATGAGCCTTTCTGCTACCTTGACACACAGTGCTGTAAAATGGAAATTTGATAATTCCATAGTAGAAGGCACTTTTGTAAAAAACCCTACCACTGAAAGAAACCAGCTAGATCTGTCTCTTAATTGCTGCAGGTTTTCTGGGAATAACTGCTTTAGTGCTATGGCAAGTACATTTCCTTCTCTCTGCTCAGATTTAGCCTCTGGTTTGATTCCATGAACACCACAGGTTGTGAGGAAATTGACAGGTGTGGGCTCAGCTTTCCCAGATAAAGAACAATTCTGAACATTCAAAGGGAAATTCTCCGTGTCAGCTAATGCAGTGCTGCCTCCTGACCTCTGCAGAGCTATTCCAGAGATAAGCTTTGAACATGAAATATTTCCTCATTAACCCCAAGGGCTGCCTCACCTCGTCCCAGCTCCCAGGAGGTACTCGTGCTGTGACTGAAGTCACAGGGGAAAACTAAACAAGTCTCGAGCAGCATCAGGAGGTTGGTAATGCAGTCTGGAGCAGAGAGGGGATACAGCTGCTCAGGCCTCTGGACCATTGCAGCTTACTGAAGCTCTGCCAGGGTAAAATGTAACTCAGCTTGCAGAGAGTCAAGTGCCTGTCCCATGGAGTTTCCTGGGGACTGCCCCACAGGCTCCAGGATCCCCAGCCCAGCCTGTGGATCCAGGTGCTCCCCATGGGCACTGGAGCCCAGACCTGCCCACAGGACATCCCCCCCATGGGGGCTGGCACAGCTCGGCCACCCTGCCTGCGGGACATCATCCCCAGCCCTGCTCCCTCTGGCAGACAGTGGTGGGCCAGCAAGGACGGTGACTTTCTCACAGGGGCCATCTGCCTGCTGTGTCATGGGAAGAGGCTGGGATGGAAGGAAGGAGGGTGGTGTTCTGGGATGGAGATGGTATGTAGGCAACAGAAGAGGCAAAGCTGGAGGAAGCCAGAGCTCAAAGAGCAGGGTTTTGTTTTTTTTTTTGAAGCATCTTGGTTTCATTCCTTCTTTTAGACATACACGGAAGTTGGGACTTCCCACTTTTAAACTGACTTTTAAGGCTATGTTTGGATTTTTTCTTCCCACCAAAGAACCTGTGCTGCAACCCGGAGGCACACCTTGGCACACAGCGCTGCTCAGCTCGGCAGCATTCTCCTGCTGAGGTCACACCTCTCCTCATTTGCCCAGGGAAGTGGAGAAAGGCAGCAGCTGTCCCGGCAGAGCCTGGCTGCCAGACCTGCAGGAAGGGAGGGGCAGGATCTGCATCTCAGTTGACAGTGATGGGCTGATGGAGGAGGTTGTGTCAGGCACTGCCTGAAGGCAGTGGCTTGGGGCACAGGAGAGTTGAACAGTGCTTTTAATTAGTGAAAAGGTACAGGAGAAATGTGTAGAGAAAAAAAGGGGAAAGTAGGTAGTGTTGAGGGAGATCAGTTTTGAGGGGTTTGGTAGTTACTTCCTTCCACCATCCATTTACTTGTGACTTTCTTAGGAGTGTGTCACAATGTCACTGTCCCCTTCACCCACAGCTCAAACACTCCTGCTGAGCCTGAAAACAAACCAAAACCCCTGGAGCTGGGCTTGGCTGGCATCAGCAGCAGCTGATGGGAGGGTGGAAGCTGAGCACCCTGCCAGCTCCACTTCTCACCTCGGGTAGGGCTTACCTCAGTCACACACCTGCCCCTAGCACTCACATGAACGTCGTAATAAAAGGGCAAGTCCTCACCAGTAAATGAAACCTGTGTATTTTTAAAGTTACTGTACCTTGTCTGTACATCCAAATTTTAATTATTTGTAGAAAAAATTTGGTTGGTATCTATCTTGGCAAAAATCAACCATCTCATTCCATTAGTTTTGGCTATCCAAAACTATACCCTTCCATTGTTCCATGGACAGCTAAGCCCCTTTTTCACACTTGTTCTGACAGAGCTTCTCTGGACTGTAGAGTCAGCAGCAGCCTCTGGCCCTACTCTCATGTGCATGGACGTTGTAGTTTGGGTCAACTCAAAGAGTGGAAAAAAACCCATTTCAAATCTTAGACATTTTTTTATTGCTCAGAGAAACAGACAGGAGAGACTGAAATGCCACGTGAGCAAACAGAACATTTAGAAACTTCAAAGACACTCATCATATGAACAACACTTTGTAAATGGATATTAATTTAAAAAAAAAAAAAACTTTAAGCTGGAAATACAATCACGAGGGATATGTCTTGAATAAATATCAAGCTTGATATTTCCTGAACAAATATCAAGGAATAGGGGAACAAAGCTCAGTTAAGCTGTTTCAAGTGTACACTGGACAGCAAGAGTGAAGAAAAACTCTGAATTCCTGGAGCTTTTGACTCCTGTAATTATTTCCTAAATCATGTAGAGTGCCTATGTTAGCTGTATTAACATTTTAGACAAATGATGTGGAAAAATAAAACAAAACAGAGTAGTGTGTACACTGAGGAGAAAGAGAGGGCCAAGTGACTGAACGGTTTTGGCAGGATGTTTTTAGATTAATTTATCATTTATCTGTTAAGAAGAGTCGCTTTTAGCAGTAGTTCTTGCAAAATGCAAGGTCATTAAAGCTTTCATGTGCCCTACTGTGCAGCAGACAATTAAAAGCATATCTAAAGCAAACTCAAAGCAGGAGTTTTGTATGGAGAGGTGTACCTGGTTAGCACAAGCATTGAGAACACGATACAGTGAGAGCCCACATGCTGAAATGTCTCCATTTCTGCTGGTACTGAACTGATAAAACCCAAACTAATTAAACCCATGCATCTACAGATGGCACATCCACATCTTCATTCTGCTTTCAGATGTTCTCTGATTCACCCAAGTCTAGCTAGTTCAGTTATTCTGACTGCAGTTGGTCATAAATGTGACCACTCTGGAGAAGGGATGGTTGAGGTGTGGTTCTGTTCCCTGGAAAAATTTCATCATCATGAACACATCATCAGAATTCAGAGAACAAGCCTGTTACCTCTGACAGTGATGCAGTTCTATTCACAGTTCTACTGCTCTAAAGACCAGACTTAGGGCACTTCACCTGGGCCACCCTCGCACATTAATGGACCACAGAACTCCCTACACCCCTTTAGTCACATCTGTTAGCTTAAGTAAACATGGTCACATGACAAAGATTTTATTTCCTCTCATACAGTGACTTTGCAGTAGAATTTGCAAGGACCTAGGCTTAGTTAAACTAAGCAAAGATATCCACCAAAGAAATACATGGATGCCAGGTGAGGCTTACTTTGCCTTGTGAATGTCCTACTTCAGACTCTTTCAGATGCTCCTTAGCTTAATTTACAGTTTTGGCTCTCAATAGATCACTGACAAGAAACCTCACAACTAATGAGGTCATACAGTCATGGTTCCCAGTGGAAATACGATTTTTGGCTGTTTAAACAGATCCAGAGCCTAATGGACACTTTAATTACTACATTCACCATAAATACAACAACTTTAATTTTATTTATCCTGAACACTTCACTCCATTCAAAATTTTGTGCACACCTTTTCTGAGGCATAGTGTGCACCAACAAACTAAGAACTGTGTCCATAAGTAGAGAGAAGCAAGGAGAGCATGAAATGGAAATGCTAAACTGCACATTAATAGATGGATGTCCCCCAGCAAATCAAGTTCTCAGATATCTCTCTGGTCACAGCCTTACTGGCAGGCACATTCTATCACTCAATACAACTGTATTGCACTAGCAAGTGACACAGGCTTTGCAACACCAAAAGCAAATGTGCCATAGTGACTGTGAGATTTATGTCCATGTTACTCTCAGTTTAGTCTGATATGACATGGTACCAACATGAGAACACGTTCCTCTTTATGAAGCCAAAAACCATCTGAAAAGCAATGCTGCTTCAACTCAGATAAGCATGTCTGCACTGGAAATCTGCTAAGGTCAACTAATCATGTCCTCAGTCTGTTTCAGAATAAACATGAGATGATGTTGATTGATATTTTTCTGGTATTTTTGCTTGTGCAAGTCCCTTGTTGAATCATCTAAAGACAAGTAACAGCTATAAACCCAGCAAACACTATTCATGTTTAACCATTTACTGAAAAAACATTAAGCATTAAAAGGTAGGGAGACTTTTCAGTGATAAATATGGGAATTAGACACCTCAGTTTAAGGCGATTTAAAAGCCATTCACAATCTCTCTTGGCACTTGAGTAATTATTAACTTGTTTAAATACCAAAAATATGATGGTAAAATTATTATGGTCTCTATTATAAAATCAGAAAATTAAGAGACCATGAGCACCTGTGAAAGTAATTCTGAAAAGATTTTTTAAAATTGCTTCCATTTCACTTGTGTGGAAAAACTGAACAGAGTAATTACTGTTGTTTCCCTGAACATCTTGCATCGCAAGACAGAAGATCAAGAACAAATCCCAAATGCTGATGACCACCCCCTCTGCTCTATCACAGCCTCTTTCTCTACATCATTGTAACACCACTGTACCTCAAATACACGTTTGGGATGTCCTGTGTAGGCCACACCCCAGAAAAACAATGATAAACTCCAAAAGAAGAGACAGAATTATACAATACTGTATGACACAAGACAGAAATGTTAAAATTTCAAGTGGGAGTCACTGCAAATAAGTGATCTTTAAAAATTCCCCCTGAAATACTAACGTAATTCAGAACAAATCCTGTGCAGTGAAAAATTCAACATATATTTGCTAAACATTTCACCTCAAAACAACTTTAAAAAAAAAGAAGAAAAAATATTTAAGGAATTTTAAGAAAAATTTCAGAGTTGGCAATCTCTCCTGCTCTAACTGTTGTCAGTTATCCATATCTTATCAAAAGCCATAAAATAATTTTTATCTTATTCTAATAATAACAACAGTAAGTTTACTTCTTCCTTATTTCATGTACCTTTCTTTTTAAAGGCCTATGGCTTACTGTTCACAAATTAAAAAAACAACCCTATAAAAACAGAAAAATAAAGCTTAATAGCATACAATATAAAAAATTGACAAGTTTCAAACCCATTACATTGTAATTGTTAAAAAGTCCACTACAATTAATCTGCAGGTCAGAGACGCTTCCATTGTGCTCATATTTTCCATGATTAAATCCTTAACAGTTTTTCATCTTCTCTATTAAATGAGAAATCTTTGATCCACCAAGGTTTTGGATGCCAAATTCTTCTGCCCAAGTGTATTACGAATAAACCTAAATATCTAAGAATATTTTGGAAAACATGTATTAATGAAGAAATACTTACACTGATATGTTTCAGTATCTAATACAAAATAGTAACTTCAGATTATCTTTAAATCATAAATAATATGAATTAGGTGCTTAATTTCCTTTAGCATTTTAAAAACCTTTTCCAGAACCTTTCCACCCCAAACTAAGATAGAATATGTGAGATTGATTTTAACAGATATTAGTGTTTTCTATTGAAAATTATTTGTAATCTCTTCATTCAGGACCACCATGTAAACAAAATTAATTTCTCACAAATCTATTTGACCATAAATAAATAAATAAATAAATAAAATACCTATAAATAAAATACCTAATAAATAAAATAAATAAAAAACCTATTTTATAAGGTCTCAGTATAAAAGTCTTCTCTCACTGCACACTGCTAACTCACTGCATTTATTGCCCAGTTAACTATTTAAACTGCCATACTGACTCCCATTTAAAACATATTGCTTTGTTCTTTAGTTGAAATTTACCTCTTGTTGCAAATACGTTAGAATTGCTGCTAAAACAAAACTTTGGGAAGCCAAATCCACAACTGAGAAAAACAGGATATCGAAGATGAGCAGTGTTGTTTCATTGCCATAATAGAGGACATCAGTAAAAGAGTGTCCTTCATCTATGGAAAGAGAATAGTTTTAAAAAAATTAGTATTTCTGTGAGTTCCAGGTTTGTGGTGATAAGAAAAAGAAAAATCAAAGATAGAGCAATTTATGACATTCTATGGCAACACAGAGACAGTCTTGTCATTCTATTGAAAAATAATACAAACTTTTCACTTACAAAATGGCATCATATTGATGAACACAACAGGTAAAACCCATGTGTCAGACATAACTCTATTTACTTCTGAAATCTCAACCAGATTATGTTAAAAAAAATGTTTTAAACCAAGAAGCAGATGCAACTTCCTTGTCACTGAAATTTTTAGTAACTATTAGCTCTGGCCCCAACTGAATAAAATCATAAAAACATATGCTTAATGCCTTATTTAGGAGGAGGTTCAGAGTTTAGCATTATTTTTGTTTAATGATTCTCCAGAAAATGGATCTTTTAAGGTAAAATTTGCATAGCCAAAATACTCTAGACCATTTATCTATCTCTTTATTTTATCAAAAAGCACAATTTCTATGAGAGAAAAGAATATGTAAACAATTACAGGAAACATTCTTTTCCCTCTTCCTACTTTTTTGAAAAATGTTCAATACAAGTTTGATTAGAAACAGTGTATTTTCATTATAAATTGTGTATTTCAGTGCCATAAAATCCTGATTTATAACTAAACTTCTGGGAACCACAGCAGTCTAGACTATCAAACGATGTACCTATCAATGCTTATGATTATGAATTTCATAAACATGTGCACATCTGTACACATCTGTCATTTTCAGCTGCCTTAAATAAAAAACATCACAGCCAAATGACAAATTATAAACAGGATTTCTGTAACCCAAAGAACTTCTCTTAAATACCTCCCTCACAAGCAGTCATTCAATGATCCCTCCTGCTGTAAAGTCCATTGGAGATTGTAAATCCTGTGAAAGAAATCTACACAGAAACCAGAATACTTAAAATAGTACAAATACCACACATCTTTTTACCATTATAAAAAATACTTTTGTCCATTGGTTCCATGAATTCCATGCCAAGAATTCGTTCAAGCAGCAACTTATCTTTAACAATATAATCCATTTCTTTGTGAACCTGTAAGAAAAGGAAAAACAACACTTCTTGTTTTTATGATTTCAAACCTGCTGCAAAGTGAAGTACAGCTACTTAGACCTTTATGAATGAAACAAAACCCACTGGTCTATTCCAAGACAAAAATAAGTACATAACAAAAAAGGATTTGTCATTTTTAAGTGCAGTCTGCAAAAACAATTGTTTTGTTTTGGTTTTTTTTGAATGAAGCACTGTTCTGGATGCCATAAAATTTTAACAACAAATGTTAAAGCACATATGCTTAAAGAGCACTTACAGTCCTTTAGATTTACAGTTTTTAGTCAGTAATTAGAATAAGTACATTCTCCTCAATACAGTAATGTCCACATACATACGTGATCAATAAAAGAACTGAGAAATTTGTTCATGGCGTTGTAGGCCCTCGTGCTTTGTTCAAAAGTATTTGCAGATGAGTCCAAAAGCCTGGCAGGACCACGCTTCTGAAATACAACAAGACCAAGACTTTAACAGAAAAATTTAATATTTAAAACAGCATTTAAAGAATATCAATATCTCACTTACTCTTGTTAAGGTTTCATGAATCCAGTCATAGTGCAGTCTCATTTTTCTTGAAATGGAAATCTGAAATGTCTGGCCATCTGTGTTTGGTAACAAACCTCTCTGACTACACAGATTTTCCTATACAATTAAAGCAATTGTAAATTAACATTATTAATGTCATTCATAGACCAAAAAATAGTCAAAAGCTTTTCATTTCCTCTCTTTCATGTCTAGGTAGTATTTAATATCTTGAAATATTTGAATCCATTGCACTCTTGTTCTACTGCAGCAAGATTTCCTTAGGACATGAAATCCTGACCCCTGCTGTCACAAAGTCATATTTCTCTTTTCATCTGTGTTCAGATCATTAGCTTCTAGTAATACATATTCTGATATTAATTCTGAAGACCTTTCTTTTAGGTCTATCACGTCTCCTATACTTGTCTCGCTTTTTTTTGTTTCTTTGTTTTGGATTCCTGATTTTTTCCATGTGTTTTTCAGGTCACATTTAATAAATCTCAGAAACCCTAAGAAAATAAAAAATTCAATATCTTCGTGGGGAAAACCTCCTGGTTTTCCCCAAATTATATTAAAATAAGCAATTAGGAAAAAAAATGTAGGAACACATAAGTCAAAAGCATTATTAATAAGATTCCTCTGTATTTTAGTGTTTGAGATTTAATTTTCACATGGTTGTTTTTTTTCTGTCCACTTAACATTGAAATAGCAATATCCTTATTTAAGGTACTCTCTTAGTTGTCCCTAAAAAGATACAAGATGTCATGAAATTTATTGCAGTCGCTGATCTTGTATTAGACATTTTATATTTTCCTGATCCTGCAGCAAAGATACAACATATGAAAAACAAGAATAAATACTTAGGCAAATTAATTTCTATAAAGAATGGATTGTATCACCATAGTAGAAGAGATGGAATACTAGAACTGATTGGCAGATTTCTGTATATGATACAAGTTTCTGTATTAATGTTTCAGATTTGTCTCTTTACAAAAGCTTTTTTGTACGCACCTTTTCAAATGTGGCTGTGACCTTATAAAAAGCTTAAATATTGAAAAGAACGTTATTAATTATGTGAAAAAACTTTTTAGAGAAACAGGAATTTTATATCCTTGAAATGTGAAGAAGTAACAAGACAAAATAGTGAAAAAAAAAAGAAAGCTGAAGAGCTAGTTAAAAGAACTACTGATTCATATATTTACATACCAACAGCTGCCACCTTTAAGTAACATGGTTCAATGCAGTGCACAACTGCAGATCCACAATGCAAAGGTGTGTGGTCTTTATGTAAAATAAATAATTGAGCAGGTGTAAACTTGAATACTTTTACTTACTGCTTCTCTCTTCAGGTTCATGTTCATTTCTTCCATGTTGGTATCTGCATGTCCATGCACTGAGCGACCATGGATATAATGACCAAAGCAGTTGTGTGACAAGAGAAACACTGAAATCTATGGGGGAAGAGAGAACAGTTTAATCAACTATTATCAGTTTATTTTTGATCTTCTCAATTAATAGTGAAGATCAGTCAAAACAGCCAGCCCTGCTACAAATACAAAGCAGGTAGGTACCAAAAAAATAGGAGAAAAATATTTAGCAACTCTTTTACTAATTAGTTTTATCTATATGTAACTAGAAACATATACCAGCTTCAACTTCATCAACAGCAAGGATCTGCTGCTGCTTAATTCCACTGAGTCAAGAAGCTAAAGCCAGTAGATTTTATTTTGATTCAAAGGTTATTTCTGTGCTACATAATACATAAGCATGCTTCCAGCTGAACTCCTAAAAAACTGGATTTAACAAAACTTCATTCAGTATGATACAATGCTCATGTATCACACAAACTCCAAAACGAATTCTTTTCTACAACCCAGGCACTACGTGAGTGTTTCATGGAAGAGGAATAACCACAGCTGGAAAGATTGATATAAGAGGTAAATCAGTATAAGAAGTTCTGGAGAAATGAGGTAATCCAATCTGTTCTGACTGCACTCTTTGGTTAAAAGGGAATTCCTGCAGTACAAAAGTTCAATACCCATATGTAAAGAAGAGAAAGTTCAGATGTGAGTAACAGAAAAGGCATGCATAAGGTGGTAAGTGTTAAGAGGGGCAAAATGAAGTTCAGCAGTTGAGGGAGAAGCACAAGACAGGAGCAGAAACTGGACATACATGTATTAAATAAAACTGAGACAACTTGCAAGTTAGAAGGAATAAAACACAAACCAGTATAAAGTACTGCAGTAAATGCTTCCACACCTAATTTCTGTTATAACTTGTTATTTTTGAATTCTGTGTCAGCACATGTAACCAATTTAAACTAAAAAAAACCAACCAAAAATCCCTAAAAATCATGTCTAAAACAATATATTGATACCTATGCTTCTGAAAACATCTTCCAATTAAAGTTTAACTGAAATCTTGCAGAATTCACTAATAAAATGCACTGAAGGAAACAGCTCTGGCTGTCAGCTGTTCATTAATTAAATGAATAAATATTATTTAATAGTCTTAAAACTATCTTAGGTACTATTCTATTTAAAATGCCACAGTACAAATGAGACAAAGAAATACTTACATTGCTCACACAACACAAATCAACAAATTGGCTTATCTTGTCTTCAACAAATCTTTCATAAATCACAGCAAAAAATATAACCTGAAATAAATCCATGAAATTTTCTTTTATTAGTTCATCAGATCTGACATTATTAAGCAATGAATTTCACCATTTAACATCCACAAACAACAGACTTCTGCAGTGGCCACCATTCCATTGGACTTAATGAAATGAGATCGACATACAAATTCCTTTAAGAAGTAAAATTGTAGAAAGAATCTGCTTTTTATTTTGAACTTGTCAGATGCTTCAAAGCTGTTTAAAACAAAACACAGTATCTGCATAAATTCACATCTTTGAGAGAATTAAAATTCTGATTCCAAAGTCAGATGTCTCCTATCTCACAAGATTAATTTTGAGTCCCAAAGGTGTACTATGCTAAAACAACTAAACACAACAGTTCAGAACATACCCCATGCTATGATAAGCAGATTTATTCCAGCTTCCAAGAGCCAGCCTGAAAGCGATAATTCAGGATGCCACGTGTTTCACATACCTGTAGGATGGCAATGGCTACCCAGAGTGCAGCAGACACACCAAATCTTAAAATGCGGCTCCAAGGAGCTATGTAGCTCTCACTGCTTCTTGTGAGACTGGAAGAAGCATCCATTAAAGCCAGGTTTGAAAAGCCCACCACCTGAAGGGATAAGAAGGTCAATATCAAAACAGGTGAGAATGAAGAATACTAATTAGGATCCTGTTCCCATCATAACAGGAAGTAAGAAAGAAAAATGAAAAATGGACCTGGGAATAGCAGCCTGCTCACTATGACAGAGCTCAATTGTGTGATCCAGTGCTGTTACTGAGAAACATCATTAAAACATAGCCTGTACATATATGGCTTGATACATTAATTAAAAACATGCAGCTAAATCTCACAAAAAGTCAACATTGGCTTTTACTGAAAAACTCCAAAAGATACTACTGCTGTACTGCATAGGGATATAATTTCTGCCAAATTTCAGCTCTTTGGTCCTATATATTCCAACATTAAAGCAAATTTCGATGTGTTTTACAATCCTTAAAAGACTGATTTTTGTTTTTATTGAATAGAAATATATTTTTCTCCACCATCTGCATGGTTGAATCATTTCAAACAAAAAAATCTAGAAAAAATCCCAAAAGAAAAAAAGATGAGAGGAACACTCACTATGTGTTGAAACAATTAGGAGGTGAAAAATTAGTGAAAATCTTTCAGAACAGAAGTTGCACCAAAGTATACTTGTGGTGGGTTGACCATTTTCTCATGTCCTAGTCCTTGTAACTTGGGAGAAGAGACATCCACCTCACTACACCCTCCTTTCAGGGTGCAGTAAGAATAGCTGCTCTCTTTTCTCCCTCTCTTGTAACACTGCACCTAAGTTGGTCCTGGACTGTATTTACCAACTGCAAAATATTTACATAGTGAATGAAGAAAGTTTCAAGACTTTCATTATTTAATTTAAAGGAAAACATTAAAAAGGACTATAAAATTGAATAAAAGTGTTAAAATATGTATAAGAACCTCACAAAACCAACTATATGCCACAGACTTTAAGAATGCTTCCCAAGATAAAAAAATTAATAAACTACAAAAGAAGCAAGCCAAAAACCATTTTTTAAAAGCTAAAGCACAATTTCTCACATATTCTGAAGCTGTAACTGAAGGCACACTGCCATCAGGAACAGAACTGGCACATTTTATTTCCTGCATTATAAAAGGGCTCTGCAGCAAATTAGCAGGAAGGAAGCTCAGTTCAGACAAATATGAAATCAGAAATAAAGCTGTAGACTGTGGCAGGAGGGTGCTAGTAGGCAAATAAAGAATTGAGTGTGTACACAAATTTATCAAATCTCTTAAGCCCTTTAAGGTAACTCATTATCTTAAAAAAAAAACCAAACAAATCTAACAAAGATCTCTAAGGTAATTAATGGTTGGATTTTTTTTTTAAGTCTTCCTTAACAAAATATTGCAATGACCTATACATACATATAAATTTAAAAATGCATTAAAATAATTATTTTACAAAGTTACATGATTTCAAATGAATTTAAAGGTGAATCACCTTGAATTACCACACAGAATGCAAGAATTAAACATCAGACCCTTTGCTACACTCTGGTTGTGAATTATAAATTATAACAATAACATTAATAATAATAGTAATAATAACAATAATACCTCCAGAAAAAAAAGAACTGCAAGCACTTGAAAGAGAGGATTTATTTTCCTCACAGTCTGAATTTCGTTCCATTCATTTGCTATAAAGTATGTCCTCCATATGCTCACAGGTGCAGCAGCACTTTTAGTAACACCTTCACCTAAAAAGAGTACATACAGTAAAGTTCTAAAATTTATTACCTGAGAGTAATATCTCAATTTCACCAAAGCTGTTTATGCACACAAGCATAGCTTGAATTACCTTCAACTGCTTTAAGAACTTTGCCCTTAGGTCTTTCCCAGTCAATAAAGAAAATATCAATAGCAACTTGTGAAACCAGCAAGTGTAAAAATTGCAGAGCCTAAAAGAGAAAAGTAAAGACAGAAACAGCATATACACAAAGATGGAGGAATAGTCATTGCATGGATTATTCATTAAACATAACATGCAATATCTTGATTATTCATGAGACTGCAACTTTATTACCAACTTTTGATAATTTTCTGTTTGTTTATAAGCTTGGAATAATGGTAAGTCATGTGACGATGTCCAAAATTATGAAGAAAATACAGCAAAGTAACAAATTGAAAAAACTGTCTATTTTCCCATAACACTGCACTACAAATTCTAATTTAATATAATACTCACAATTTATACAGTATTTGTATGTGCTATGAAAACACAACAGTGATCTCAGAATTCTACATATTTGAACATAATTATCTGGATCTGCCTTCTTTCTAATCAGGAACTCAGCCCTTACATCCTGCTTTAAATGGAAGTACTTGCTTTCTTGATATGATGCTATTTTATTTCAGTTTCTTTATACCTTATCCTTGAAAGAATAATTTTTCACTCTTTCTTTTGTGACCTTCTTGAGACATTTATTTTCCTTTAAAGACGCCACAAAATAAATTTCTATGGAAAAATGACTTAATTCTTAGAAGAAGATAACTATTAGGACATAACATCTACACACTAATAACTAATAACTGTATAAGATATTTAAGAACAAGCCTGCTGAAAATATACAGAAGCATGCTGACATGTATTTTATGGTGAAGAAAAAATTATTTACCTTTAAACTAAACGCACATGCTACGTATGTAACGAAATCTTCTTCTTGAGATGGAAGAGGCAAAAGGACAGATACAAACTGCTGAGCCTACAATTGAGAAGTTACATTGAAACAGTACACCAGGCATACCTGACAACATAATAAATGCTTAAGTGTGAATAAGCATTTCCAGAAAAAGGTCAACAATGAATGTGTAAAAAATTTTAAGTGACTATTAAGCTGATTGTAAGTACAACAAATCCTAAGAAAAAGAAAACAGGTGAACACAAAATTTAAACACACAAAACAGAATATTATATAGAACTTGCCTCAAGAGTCTGACAAGAAAAGAAAAAAAAAAAAAGAAGAAAAAAGAAAATTAATGTCCATGTAAAAATATATTTAATATTACTAGGTTTTCATAATCCAAATCTGGAAAAACACTTACTTTGAAGAATACAAGCCAATAAATCCCTGTGCCCACTGTGATGATAAAGAAAACGTTGGCAAGATCTCCAGCATAGAACAGTAAGAACCTGAAAACAGTCTGCAATTATAAAAACATGCTGTAGACATCTGTAAAGCTAATTAAGTAATGCATTCATATAAAATGTTATGTAGGTCCCATAAGAAACTCTAATACTGACAAGCAGCCCCAAACAAAAGCTTTCCACTATGGTTATATATTTATGGTATATTCACTAGCTGAAACTCATATTCTGGTCTTTGTTCAGAGAAGAATTAATCTGAAAACCAAGTCCACTCAAGTGATCAGAACAGCCCTATAAATACCTTTATAGTTAGAGCAGCATTTCCTGAATGAATATCAGAATCAAGAAGAATAAAACAAACCTACTTCTTCAAGTGAGCCTAACCCTGGGGCACAGCTAGGCTAGAAATTATTTCAGTTACCTTAAGAAAGCAAATCATTATAATTACAGGGAATGACAGCAAAGGTGCCTTAAAGAGAGGAAGAGATGCCCCATTTCAGTTTGCCAGCTGTTCATACCTGCAGGTCAATTATAGAGCTTCCTGTCCGCCTCTTCCAGCCTGCAGTCTTGAGAAGGGACCATAACACTCCCAGTCCACCCAACACACCCAGTGCAATCTGAAAATAACAAAAAAATTATCTGTGGATATTTCTAAAATACAAAACCAAAAAAAAAAAAAAAAAGAAAATAGAAGTAAATCATATATCAGCAAATTAAAGGGAATTACAACTTACATCAGTCTGAATCTGAGCCTCTGACTGATCCATCTCATAGCTGACTGCGAAAGAAACCTGAATATAAAAACACAAAAAGTAAATATGCAGAGAAATTTTGAAGTGCTACAACTATTAGAGACAGTTTTAGTTGGTGGGAATTTCCATCTAGGGCTACTATACGAGTACCACTTGCATCTTCTTTTACTGCTTATGACCTAGTGTGCTCAGGAGCCAGGCTCAGTACCAGCAGGTCCTGTGCTTCTGCTACTGCACAGATTACCAGCAGCAATGCTGGCCATGGGTGCCTGCGATCTGCAAGTTACCAGCTACACCCATTTGAAATTCTTTCAAATGTGCATGATTATTTTCCTCCTGAAAGGAGACACTGAATGTTTGATGCTTTCCCTTTTATCAGTGATTAAAGGTAACCTTGATGGGTTAATTAGACCAACATGCAAAAGAATGCGGTAATCTTGCACAGCTCAGATTCTGGGGGTTTTTCAGCTTCAATGAAATAAAAATTGTCATGCAGCATCAAAATTGTTTAAATTTAACCTAAGACCTCTTTTGTCTTTGGTCTGAAAGATTTGTACATGGAAGAGAAAATGTCTTGGTTTTATAATATTCTGGCCTGAGTCTTTGTCACTGCACAGCTAAATTTAACACAAGCATGATAATAAACAGTATTCTTAATTAAGTTTAAAAGAAGTATTCCCCCCCTAACAATCCCTCCTTCCCTACACCTTGTCTTCCTCAAGCATTTGTTCCTGTCAGACTTCTTTCTATCACTGCACTTCTACCTAAGTCTAAATAGCCTCAGTTACTACAAGCTCAGTGTTTACAGAAACTGGCAACAAAATTCAATGTCTTTTTAGTTGCATAAAATTTGTTAAATGAAACAAGACATCCAAAATTGATAATACCCAAATAGACCTCACATAGATGTAAGGATGAAATAATATGACAGAAAATTGAGGAACTGAAACCAATTGTTCCTACCATCATTATTTGAATGTATTACTTTCTAGATATAGTGCTAGACAGTGAGTGCTGTCTCAGTGGTTAAAGACTTCACTTAGGCAGGAAAAAAATATACTGATTTTTCTATCTTTATAATTCTCTTGCTTTCATGCAACTAATATGGAACTCAAGGAATGCTTCTAGCATCACAAATTTCTTCTACTCAGACGTCTTTTTGTAGTGAGGATGCTAACATTAATTTTTTTTTATTCTACCTTCCTAAGATCAACATTTTTACATTTTAATGCAGTGTGATCTAACACACAAACAAGACAGAAAAATGGGACATCTGAGCAGGGGCCCATGAAGGCAGGCAAAAGGGGAAGTAGGAAATGCCCCTTCTGCATCTGCTACAGCAGAATGTGGTGGTTTTCAGTGCAGAAAGATGAAACACTAAAGGATGTTTTAAATATATTACCAATATTTTAACTTAAACTACAGGTGACCTGAAATGTTTGTGTCATAACAACCTCCTCTTAATGCATGGTTCTAAATAGATACTCATTCCTTGCATAAATTGCTTGCAGTGCTGCACAGAGTCATTTATCTGTTATTTTACGTGTGTATAACTTTATTTGTGCTGTAGCCTAATTTAGCATTTTAAAACCAACTTCAAATTCTAAATGTTTCAAATTAAAAAAAGACTGAAGATAAATTGAAAAAAGAATACTTTTAATTTATTTATTTTAAAAAGTTTTAGTGAAAACTTGTAACTTCAAAACTGATCAGAACTAGAAACTGCTTATTAGATTTTTATAATCCACTACCAAAGACCAGAATTCCAATAGAACTAAAAGTATAATTAAGGTAACACAAAGATCTCACCATCACACTCTGGGTTTCAGGATCTTGGATAAGCACATCTGTGTAAGCAACAGTAATTAGAGGAGGGTAGATAGTTCCTCTCTGTGTATAGGATACCAGACGAATACTGCAGAAATAGAGAGTATGATTTTTAACACAAAAAAACCTCAGATGAGTGCTTGGAAAGCAGCCATTGAAACTTGTACTTAGAAGAAAATACTAAATGAATAGAACAACCTGATCAATAAAATGTGAATTTCTAACCCAGTTATATGACACTTCACATTTTAAAAGCAACTGGAGTGTACAAAGGCATGTACAGAAATATATTTCAAAAATCATGGGAAGGATAGTTTACTTGTAAGAAAATATCTGAATCAGCCTTTACCTGGCTGCATTTTACAGGAGGACATCACATAAAGAAGGACAAAAAAGGTTTCTTCCAAAATACATTCCAGCTGAGATGAGCAATCAGTAATGACCCTAACAGGCAGACTCACAATTTTAGTTAAATGGCTACAACTTTATTCTGGATTGCATAACAGAATAGGGAAACAGACTGTAAAAATACTGAAAAAAATAATATGGAGTACGAAATAAGATCTTTGTATAGTCAGCAAAAAACACATTGAAAAAGAATTAACAGAGGAGTTTCTAGGTCTTTCCAGACAACTTCTGCTTCTAAGAGGTGACTGAGCACCTGCTAACCTGCATTATGCAAACATGGTCTGATCCTTGTAGCTGGAAGGAAATCATGGTGATTTTAATTCCCACAAGTCAATATTGTTTTCTTTCACTCATCAGAACAACCTATGGAAATTCATGCCATTTCCAAATATGCAATGGAAAACACAGCACATATTAGACATAGTAGAAAATACATAAAAAGCAACTTTAAGACAATAAAATGCAGACATTGGCTTAATTTTCTATGTACTATATATTATATGAGTTAATCACCTTATTGTTACTTTGCTAGCAATCCGAATTACCCTTGGTGGTCTTCCCAAGTCATTCTCTTTTCCACTAAGTGCATCCACCAAAAAAAATCGACGAGTCAAAAGCCAGTTGTTCATATTACTGCCTAGGAAAAAAAAAATGACAGTTTCACACACACATTATTCAACACACAAAAAGAATGAAATATGTTAGAAACAACACATATAATTGTACAACACGTAGTAACTACTGAGGATATAATATTGCTTATTTTCAACTTATAAATAATGAAATGAGATTACTTTATTTGTGCATATTACTGACTGGAATGGTGTATGCAACCAAAGCTTGCACTTAAATTATCAGAACTTGCCTACAAATACTAAATTTTTAAAATGGAAACAAGTTATGGTGTGTTGTGGTATCTTTAAACTCAACACAGTAACAGTAATTAATATAGATTATTTCTATTTGATGTTTTCAGATTGTTTAATTTTCATAGAGACGTTACTATCACCATCTTACCTTGATTAACAAACTTTTCATTGTATTGAAGATTCAAATTTAAAACTGGCACAGCCCAAAGGTGTTGCTGTCCATTGCCACCATTATATTCAAGGAACAGGTCATAAAAGACTGGATTAGCAAAATCCAATAAAATCTTAGAAACTGAAATTTTGCACTACAAGAAAAAAATGTGAAAATAAAAAGATCACTTTAACCATTTAGTTATTTTGTCAAGCTCCGAATTCCTTCTCTACAAAATTATTGTGAAATCTATCCCACTTCTTCACAAAGGAAAAGCACAAAAGAGAATCACAGAATCATCAAGGTCCTGCATGAGCCTCCTTTTCCCCAAGCTAAACACTCCCAGCTCCCTCAGCCATTCCTCATAGGACTTGTGTTGCAGACCCTTCAGCAGCTCCACTGCCCCCCTCTCCATGCCCCAGACTCTCAATGTCCTTTTTAAGTGAGAGGCTCAGAACTGGACACAGCACTCAAGGTGCAGCATCACCAGTGCCCAGCACAGAGGGACAATCCCTGCCCTGGTCCTGCTGGCCACACAATTCCTGCTACAGGCCAGGATGCCATTGGCCTTGTGGGCTACTTGGGCACACCCTGGCTCATGTTTGACCAGCTGGCTGTGCACCAGCAATCCCCAGTATGCTTTTCTAGGCAGATTCCCAGCCCCTCTTCCCCAAGTCTGAGCGCTCCCTGAGGTGGTTGTGACCCAAGGGCAGGACCTGGCACTTGGCCTTGTTACCTCACACCACTGGCCTTGGCCCACTGATCCAGCCTGTCCAGATGCCCCTGCAGAGCCTTCCTGCCCTCCAGCAGATCAACACTCCCACCCAGTCTGGTGTCAGCTGCAAACTTGCTGAGGGGTGCGCTTGATGCCCTTGTCGAGATCATTGACAAAGATGTGAAACACAGAACCAGCTCCAGTACTGAGCCCTGGGGAACACCACCAGTGACCAGCTGGATTTAGTTCCTTTTGCAACTCTCTGGGCCTGACATCCAGCTGTTTTTCACCCTGTGAAGAGTGCACCTGTCCAAGCCATGAGCAGAGAGTTTCTGAGAATGCTGTGGGAAATGGTGTCAAATGCTTTACTGAAGTACTCATAGACAAGGTATTCCAGCTATCTGCAAGCAATTACAAAGCACTAATGATTTTATGCAAACTTCTTGGAAATGACTGCAATGAACTAGAATGACTAATGTGGAGAATGAAGCTCTTAAAATGTTTCAAGAGATTTGGAAAAAATATCCTAGCAAACCTCACAGACATAAAATTTCAAACAGGATAAACATTAAAGTCAAGAATAACTTTATTCAGCATAAATGCCGAAGTCATGGAATCTGAATCTGATTCTGGCCCCATCAGTACAAGAGAGAAATTAAGCTACTTGATACAGTCCAGCACAGGCCACTATGGTGAGGAAGTGACTGAAGCATCTCTGCTATGAAGAAGAGCTGACACTCTTTTGCCTGGAGATAAGAAGGCTCAGGGGATCTATCAAAGTGTACAAATATTGTACAAGGGAGGGTGTATCAGACAGAGCTGGGCTCTTTTCAGCAGTGCCCAATGACACGACCAGAGGCAATAAACTGAAACAGGAGGTTCCCCCTGAGCATCAGAGCACAGGTCTTCCCTGACATAGGCTGCCCAGGGAGGCTGTGGAGTCTCATTCCCTGGAGATAAAATCCCCTGTGGATATGGTCCTAGGCAAGCTGCTCTACATGGCCCTGCTTGTCTTGTGGACAGGGCAGCCTCCTGAGGCCCTGACTCAATCACTCTGTGACTGTGTGAAGAAATTAGAAGTGAAAGCAGGTAATTTTTTGCAAATGTGAACAACCATGTATCTTTAAATACTCATATAATGTGTAAACCGTGTTTTCTCCAAAGTCACATGGGAAAACAAACTAATATGTACAGTGGATGAAAATTGTATTAAAAAATACTCAGTAAGATACTGATGTATCTATTCAAACCCAACAATATTAACTGTTATTAATACTTAACAACAGACCCTATATCTCAAATACTCAAGATTTTAAAAAGAAAACAAGCCCCATACTCAACTAGTTCAATGATCCTAAACAGAACATGTTTCCATTCTGTCTGAAAAACTGAAATATGGATTAAACAACATTTAACAACATGAAGAGTAAAAACATTTAACAAAGATTTGTCAATGTTATTTGGTAAACACTTTAAATTTCCCAGACTAAGCATTGACAGCTATTACCTTCCAAGACTTTCATACCACCTAAATAGCAGCCAGAGTTTTGTATTTTTACACTTCAACACATAATTCCCTACATAATGTAGGGAATGGTTTTCAATGTCAGATGACCTAATAAACAATATTAATATACAGGTATGAGATGCTGTGCATATATATGGAGTTTATAAAGATATTTCTTTCTCCACTTCCTTGCCAAAGACTACCTTCCCATTTAACATGTTAAATGACAAAAATTACTGAAGCTTTATCACTGGCAGAACCATTTCTGTGACTGACATACTTTAGTGTTCTATTCCCTCTTCCTTTCCTGGTGTTTAGTAAAGTAGGAAAACCCCAACAGGTTTTTTTCATAGTTAAGACAGCTAGAGAATCACTTTCCTCTGATATTCAATTAAAATACATTTTCAATCTCTTTACTGAATTCACTAAAATCAGGGCATACAATAAAAACTAAATGGGAACAATATTTAGGCATGGCATGATTGGATTTGCCTTCTTTCTATATGAAAACTGGCCAAAGATGGTAGTAGGAAAATCAGAAGATAGGATACAAAGCATATGACTGTCATAATTCAGGCACTGTGTTCTTCCTCTGCTAAGTCAGCAACCTCACAAATACAAATGCCAGTTTAATTTATTGTGATTATGCTATATAATAAACAAGTTTTGTGATGTAGTTAAGTAATTCTAAAAATCCCACACTTATTTCATTCAATTTCCCAAGAAAGAACTCCATGTTGCAGCTTATGCCTAAACTCCAAATATTTTTGCACTGAATAACTAATGACATATAAGGCAGCTTAATTAAAAATTTAAAATAGCATTTTATATCTTACTTACACTTTGTTGGTAAGTTGTTCCAAAAACATAAGCTGCATTCAATTTAGTTTGGGTATCAGGACAAAGCTGAATAAAACATAGTTATAATTAGGTTAATTCAAAGGTATTATCTTCTCATATGAAAAATATTTGCAAACACTTATGCATTCAGAGTTCTCACAAAAGATATTTTGTTCTATTTTTTAATTTAAAAAGTATTTATTTTGGAGTAAACACATTTCACTAATCTTGACGTTCTTAAAATGCTGGTTTCGCTTATTCATACTTTCACAGTATTTTTGAGTTCCATCACCGAAATCTGTGGACAGCAGCATCCAAACAGGCAAGAATAATCTTTCTGTGGAATGAATGTTCAGTGCTGCCTCAAGCTCAATCAGTGGCTTTTGCTAAATTCAAGAATCCCATAAGAAAAGAAGTCCACATTCATATAGCCCTGTTTTTCTCAGGCTGGCAGTCTCAGAGAATGGAAGTCATAGCAAGTAAGAGATTTTTTTTCTTTTTTTTTAATACAACACATATTTTCAGCACAGAACAGCAGATACAGCTGAATCCAGAAAAAAATGGTCCAAAGTCTAACTAAATGAGCATGGCATTTAGTGGAGGGCAGAGCCATTTTCCCAAAATGAAAATCAAGTCTAAATTTCCATGAAACACAATTCTATTAGTGTGAAACTGAAAATCCGGGAACTGTTACAATTATGCATTGAGAACACTTTAGCACTGTGATGTCTTATCATCATGCACAATCTATTACATTAAAGGAGGCTTTGAATGGAAAAGCTATTGCTTTCCCATTCTCTTGAGAGCTGTTAAAAGCTTTGCCCTAGAAAATAAATGTACCCAATAAACCTCAACTTTTATGTCAGAATATATAATTTTCTATGCATAGTAACTGTTTTAGTAACCTGTTCTCTTAAACACTGTTTTCCTTAAAACTGAAGTCACAGACACAAGATGGCTCATCCTGAGGCAATAACAAAATAAATCCTGCATGTCAGCTGCTCTTCTGTAGACATTGAAATGTTTGAAGTGATGTGCTCCAAAAGAAAAGGAACTAACAATTCCCAATTGTTCTTGCTAGTGTTCCTATTGTTGTCTGCCTAGGGAAATACTGAGAGTGCCTAGATCACCACTGAACTGCTAAACAAATTCTATTCTCTAACATGTTGCACTTGCCAATTGTTCTCTCTGATAGACTAATTACTATTGCACTTTCTAATTGCTGGTTTCTTGCATTTTTCACAGCCTAACTACACAGTGTAGTGCTGCTGAAGCAGAATGCCTGTGTCCCTGAAATCTGAGGGTGTAGTGTCCAAGGCCACTCCCAGCCAGTAATTCCCCTTTCTATGTAAAGTCTCCCACCACATATTTATAACTTTCTGTTATGAAAAGAGCACTTGCTGGTCATAGCATACATTTTATATTTAAAACCAAAAGAAATAAGCAAGGAAAAAAATCCCAAGACAATGCAAAGAAAATGGTGCAGATCAGCTTTCCTACCTCCCTTGACAGTGACATACCCACTGATTTGATTGTCACCCCCATGATGAGTGCAAATAAGTGACAGCATCTAATAGGGACATACTCATAGCACCATCTATAAACACATGTGGACAAAGAACTAAAGAATACATTTTCTCAACAAGAAAAAGAGATTTAATAAGAAACTACATACATGAGCAACTATGCTGACTGGAAGACAGTTGGTTCTAGATGACTAACACTTTTCAGAGCTTTCCAATATGTCAAATTTATAACTGGTCCAAAGGATGAAGGCAGTGTTGATGAATTTATATTTCTGATTTTGTAGAGATCATTGTGAACAAGAATAAAGGGTTATTTTCCCTAACCTAGCTCTGCAGTTATGAACTGTCATTAGGTTAATAACCAAACTTCTGGCTTTTGTCTTAATTTGGCTAAAGGCACTCAGAATGTTGTGTTATCAAGAAAAGATAACTATAATCAAACATACCTGTAAGATACCTCCTTCCAAATTTTGCCACTTAAGAAAGTTTCCTGCTGCATCGAATGAGGCTGCAATAAATTTCAGCTTTAAATCCTGTTGATGAAAAAAAGATAAAGACCACTGAAACTGCCCTGAAGTGGACATACACATTTTAGAGACCGTTGTCTAATTATTTGATGTTGACTAAAGTTTTCAGCACAATCCTTTATTTTTTTTTCCTTTTCATTTTGTTTTTAATCTCAGGTTAGGTAGTTTACTTTTTTTAAAAAATCATGCCATTCTTCTACAGCTTCACTGGTGACATGGAAAGAATTCCAAAGGAACTTCTACACAGGTAGACATGCACTAAACTAATCAGAAATCTATGCAGATTTCTCATGTGTACTATGCTGGAATCCAGAGGGCTTCCAGGACCTTCAGTGTTAGGAAGAATAACAAGTATTTTAGTTAATAAACCAACTGCTACATTGCAACATTGTTTAATTTAAAACAGCCTTGTAGAATATGGCTGAAAAAGGCTTATTTTATTTTTGAATCAATAAGAAAACTCTAGATAAATTTGGCAGTATAACTGACAAACAGGTTATCACTAGTACTACATTCTGTGATTAGCTGAACTTGAATAACCAGTTCCAGTTATTCTATTTTTATAATTAATTTGGAAAAATAAATCACTTTACTGTTTGATTTCTTCATAAAAATGTGCCAATTAACAAACTACTTAAGCAGTCCATCCCTCCCAGGGATGGATATCTGGCTTTGTTAACATTAAAATTATTTTTCTCACCTCTTTTCTTTTTTCCCCCTAATTCAGATTTTGCAGTAAGAGGAACAGGCTGAAGTATTACACTGAATCCATCTCTGACACAATCAGCTTGTAGAGATTTATAACAGAAATATTACAAATAAATTGAGTATGGGGAGAAATGTGTGTGTAAGCAATAGAAAGTGTTAAACATCACGTAAGAGTGATGAAGAACACTGTTCCCAGCTACAGAACTGATAAATGGGTTGTGATAAACCCTGGCAGACAGCTGATCAGCTGAAGACACCCTGCACTTTGGCACACCAGGAGGGTGGCAGTAAAGATACAGCACATGACATTTACCCCTCTCTTTCACATTAGTTCACCCTGAAATCTGACAAAGGGATGTATGTATTTTAAACATGCAAAAAAGACAAAGACAAACTTTGCCTCAGATTTATGGAGATGGAAGTAAACAAGACTCTGAAGCAAAGGACAGTGTCAAAACAACTCTGAACTCCTCAAGTGACCAAAAGGTTTGTTTAATTACTAGTTGACCACCACCAATACAGATCCTTGGGGACACAATGAACACTTGCAAGCTGGCATCTTTTTTTCCTTGGACCCTGGTCAGACCACACAGGCAAGCACACCTTGGCCTTATGAGAATGTGGCTATGACAGTGTAAGCAAAGAAGTGACTAGACAATATTTTACATAAATATTACCTTCTTCTTCCATAAGATCTCACACTGAGTTTTGTTACACTAACTGCCTAAAATTTACCTTTAGTAGAGTCACATCTATAATAAACCTAACCTTTTAATGTGATTATGTCCTCTTCCTAATATATGCTTCCCTTTGTCTACTACCCAACACCTACCTTATCTGTTCCCTTGAAAGTAAAGGTTGTAGGAAAATGATTTTTCTCAAGCACTTGGGATGCTAATCCTGGTTGGTCACCATAATACAGCCATGGAAGATTATGCCTCCTGAAAAGAATGACAATGTTTTCTCTAGAGAAACATAACATTTTTCATCGAAGAACATTTAGAATAATAATTTCCATAAAAAGCTATGAAAGACCAGAAGTTATGGAAAAGACAACTTACCAGTAGGGTATTGAATGAGTGACGCCTACCCTTGCTGTACTGACAAAAATATACTGAAACAAACCACAGGCATCAGCACTTGAAGAACTCAATGAGTTCATATTCATCACACACATATTTCCAAGAGCTTGGCAGGCTGTTAGATTGGAGTACAACTGCAGTGGAGAAACACAAGAACACAGAAAAAAAGTATTTAATTACCCCTCCTTTCTGTGAGGCAGTCATAAAATTAATGTTATTTTTAAGAAGCTGCTCCTAAACCTTTGCTTTCACCTGAAAGTAATTTCATTTTGTCAACACCTAGTATTTTCTCCCAGGTATTCAGGTACCATATTTTTATAGATCTGCAGATGGCAGCATGAAATCAACACTCTCACTTTTTCAATTTATTTTAGTTGCATCCCTTAGCTGGTGAAAAGTGACAGAAATGTAAAAATCTGAACTTAGAAAATAAAGTAAGAATCAAAATGTTTAATACCACTTAAGACTGTATGACAAAGATGACTCCTTCAAAGATCTCTGACTGACAGCTACAGATGGATGTAATGTAAGTATTTTCTCTTCAGTTTTATGTACCTTGTTCAATTTTGGTAAACACACCAGTGCCAAGTGACAGGCAGAGGTGACACCTGGCATCTGTGTGCAGGGGTCACTGCACTGATATTAACTTCTTGCCACCTCCTCATCTCAATTTGTGTGGGTCAGACCAGCATCTGCTCATCACATCCAGGCAGCACCTCGGAATGGCTGAGCAGGGTGAGGCACACAAACAGGATAAACTGTCAGTGATAAATAATGGGACCAGTGGGAGAATACATCTCAGAGCTGTGTCTGTGGGATAGTGATAGGAGCAGCTGCAAAGGTGAACTGGGAAAATTCTGAACACAAATTTGCTGAAATACTGACTGAGAGAACACCTGCCAGCCTGGGAACATGGCCTGGGAGTCAGACACATCTTTGAGAAGTGCAGCTTCAGAGACCTCCTGAGATACCATCAATAAGCACAAACCCAAGGATTTGTAATAGCAACCTAGGGTTGAAGAGAGTTAAGAAGAGGAAAACATTCCAAAAGAGTAGGAATAGGCAACTGCTATTGGTGGTTGTACCTGAAAGAGTAGAAATCAGTCTGGAAAAAACAAAAACTAGCCTGAGATATAAAATGCTGTCTATTGGCTGCTCCAGGCGGTGCTGCCCTGTACCACCTTACGTCTCTCTGATATAAAAATTACTTTTTACCCAAAATGGAGAGTGAATCTGTCCCTGCCTCTCGTCTCACTCTCTCATCTCTACACACAGAGAAGGTCCCCTACACAAACTTTTCTATGAGCTCTCCTAGGAAAGTTACCAGACTCAGGCCAGGAATGCCTGGCTGCCTCCAGATCCTGCAATGTCGATCATCTTTGAAGTGAAACTTCATCTGCCATCAGTTTTGAGGCCTCACTCTTGGGAGTGGTTTCTTGAGTACTGTAGTGGTACTATTTGGAGTAATACACACACATATGGATAATTCATCATAAGTGCATTTTCTGCTTTCCTAGTGATCACTGTGTAGCAACTCATAGTATTGAAATGTATGCCTGCTGCTACTATTGACTGCTGCTACCACTGAGAACATAAAGACACTTGCTTTACTAATCATCACTATACTCTCCTTAGCAGTAATAATTTACAGTAATCTCTAATAAAAAAATGTAGGAAATAAAGACTCCATGTGCTCGTGTATTACAGAATCCTGGAAATCCATATTGTGATCTTCAGAGACTTCTAGACCGGGTAACCCTTGGGGTTGTGACAGATAGGGACAAAAAGTAGAACCTGAGAAGTTAAAATCTGATGTTCAGGAGAGCAATACAGAAGGAAAATGAGAATATGTGGTAACAGAGTTGGTAAAAGGGAGGCAGAGGCCCATGCCCTTCACAAGTGTCTGTGATTCTGTTGCCACAGTCACTCTTTCACCCATGGCTACTGCCACCCACAGCAACATAATGCTAAGTAACACTTGCATACAGAAAGCAAAACAAAGCTAAAAGGGGTGGTTCCATGGTTATGAATAACTGAAAATCAACTAAGAGGTAAAGAGCAGGTGCCAGTAAATACTAGGTATGTAAGAAGTTAATTTTCTGAGTGATCCTTTACTGGATATGCTCATTTATATCCAAATAGATGGACAGTAGGTCACATACTACAGAATATTGAAGGATTTTTTCATTTCATCTTGTGAAATTTTCAATGCTGTAGACTTGCAATAGCATTGACTACTCCACAATATTTCTAAGCATTCTGTATACATAATTCTTTTCTATTATCATCTCAAAATAAAAATCTTTAAAAATAAGCAAGGTAATTTCCAAAAATAAAAGTGATATGCTTTTATAGAGTACCATTCTGTATAAAAAAGCAAACTGCAAACATTAATGAAACTCACCCAACAGGCAAAGGCTGAGGACTGCAGGTTTTTCAGAAACCACGCTGATGTCAGTGTTATACCCTGCAAATAAGGAACTTTTTCACTGTCTTTGTTCATAACAACTCATCTATAATGTAACAGTCTGTAAAAATATGTCAGCTTTAAGATGATTTTTTGGTAAGAGCTTTCTGTCCTTTGTAAATATCTCAGTCTAACAATATCAGTTCAAAACACAACCATAATGCAATAATTTCTTTCTCTTCACTAAATTAGACAAAGTATACAGGACAAGAGCTGAATATGGATTCTGTGACACAGAAGTTTTCTTTACCACATAAGGGAAGTACTAACAATTTCAAGGGTAAGATGCTGACTTGATAGAAAATCTAACTCAGGACCAAATCTGCCAAATTAATTACTTCACAACCTTGTTTTTGTAACTATTCACATTTGAACTACACATAGCATTCATACATACTGTAAGCAACTGAAAAGACATATTTTCAATAAAATATTACTAAAAAGATGGCATTTGCAGGGAGCAAAACAATGTCTGGTATCAGAAAAAATGAAGACTGCTTTTTGTTTTCTTCCAAGTAGTAGTTTTTAATGTAAATTCATTTAGGAGCAAAGTACATTTCTTAATGACACAGCATTTCCTGAATTCAGAACTACTTGGAAAATGGTTCTAACTCTGAGCAGATTTCAAAATTAATGAAAGTTCATTAGATAAGATAAAGAAAACCCCTTCAATCTACTCAAGAGAACATATTTTCATTCATTAGCCACTTCAAAGAGTTCAGCAATTTCATACACAAACTTCATAGGTACCCATTTTCTTCTGTAAGTGCAAGCAGTAAACTCAAGCCTTACAACTTTTTTCAAACGTTTTACATAAATACACATTTTAGATAGTAAAAAAGAACAGAGGCACTCATGGACTCTTCAGCATGTTTTTGTGATATGAATATGCTTTAAATGCACACAATTAATACAAAAGGTCACACGCTACTTGTTTTGATACCAAAGTCATGTAGACTACTTCCCTTTTTCAGTTTCTAGGAGGATATGAATTTTTAAAAGCTTACTCCATTAGAACAATGCTTGCTTGGTGTCCATACGTACACTCTATCTTGATGCAAATGACCTTACAATCACTGGGATCAGATGAAAAAATAACATCTTTGTTTTCCAAGAAGGGGAATTTGAAATACTTGCTGAAAGTGAGTAATGAAAAAGCTTCAAAGTGTTTTAGAATAAATACACTTACTAGCTGTGCAAAACGAACAGCTGCCACTCCCTTTGGGGGTAAGCCTTCATGAGCCAAGAAACACAATCCCCCAGTCTGAAAGAAGTAAAAGAATAAAATATATTGATAAGATATTGATACACTTGTTAAAATAACTTTTCTTTTTCTGAACTTCAATACAATAACTGTTCTTCTACTTACCAGAATATTTGGGCTGTTACAGTCACAAGACTTGCTTACTTGGATGAATGTCTTTTCACATCTTACACACCTATGGATCACAAAAATGAAGACTCTACTTAAAATGTAGTTAAATATGACATTTTGTCCTCAGTGAAAGCTGATTACATAGTATGCCCAGGAACAGCATCAGCAACTTCACTAGCTTGAACTGAAATTCAAAAGTAATTACTGATCTGTTTCTCCTATCAGTGAAGTAGAAAATAAATAATTAATTATCAGAATAAGAATTCTATTCTGCTTCCAATCCAAAGCCTGCTTTTTAGTCACACTAAAGCAAGACAAAAAAAACAAGCTGCTGGTCTTCTAAGGACTTTAGTGAGCACTAACCAAGGTGGGTTTGAAACAGGGTTAAGGATTTCCAATTCCCTGCTTTCAACCCTGTCATGCCAAAGACAGTCTGTTCCTCAGGAATATTCCATTTAAACAAGCATGACACATTCAAATTTATCATCACAAAAGGCAAAGAGCACCCACCTGCTTCCTGATGCATCTGAGGCAGAGAATGACTGCTCAGTCCCATTACAATGTATGCACAATGCTTCATTAAGCAAAACCCCATCAATGCTTCTCTCAACTAAGTAGAAAGGAAAAGCAACTGTGAGAAAACTGCCTGATGCAAAATGTCACACAGGGTAAGAAAAGTGTGAAAAAATTCAGTGTCTGCAGATCTAAAACAAATTCAAAGAGATTATTCTGAAAAAATCAAGATCACAACATGCAAACAACATCCACTATAAATGCACATTCATGTATGAATGTATGTGTGCATAGCTGTGCACATGCACTTTAGTTTGAGAAATGCAACATATCATGTCTAATTTGGCCATTCCTCTGTTATTTATTCTGAATAAGATTTCAAACAAAGGCCTCACTGCAAAGCAAAAATTCAAAACAACAAGCTTGCAAATTACTGGGAAAAAAAATTCATTTAATCTGAAATGATTCACAGAAATGTCACAATTTCCAAGTTTCAAAACTGCATCTTCCACCAACTATATCATCTGGCAATAGATTTCAAATCTAATTATTAAAAAATAATCCAAACCAAAGGGAATCAGAAAAATACAGTACTCTCATAACGTTTAAGGTAGAAGACTGGTATTCAGTGTTTTCCAGATTCCTAGGAAAATTTAGAATTGTTGATCTGGAAAATAGTGATTCTCCAATATACCCTGTTGGAAACAAAACCAAAGTGGACATTTGTAATAATTCTTCAAAGAATTATGGGCATTCCATGTCTTTGGAAATGAGGAAATCTAGAGGTCCCAAGAGCTTTTCTGTTTTACATCACTGATGAAAACTGTACTTTTCTCTTATGTTTCTACTATGCAAAATGAGCAAAAATCCATTTAACACAAACACTAAATTTAACATTATTTTTCTGTCCACTGAAAATCATCTTCATGATGAGAACATCAAGTAAGAAGCAGAGATACAGGGGAGCACAGGTATAGGGAAGCACATCTCAGAAAGTCACAGGTACAGGTGTCTCAGGGAGGCATGAACTCCACTGACACTAAAGCACAGCTATTTGCTAGGTTTGCTCAGCCTGCTCTCTTCCACCTGCTCATGTAGGTATAATTCCTTTACTGCTCTTTGTACTTCAAAACATTGTAATTTTTTTAGTCTATACTGACATTGTCTTATTCCGACTTTAATGACAACATTCATTGCCAAAGAGATTGAAGGAAGTGATACACCAGCATTCATTTATGGAATGTTTGCATAATAGTTTTTATGCAATGAGCAATGGTACAGATTTATCTGTTGTCTTTCAGAAATGGCTATTAAGATCAAGAGCAATGCTGAATTTTTACATTAGATATGAAAACATACGTAAAATTTTCTTTCTTATTTAACAGAAGAGTCTATCTTAGTAACTCAAATACCTAAAACAAGTGCTATCATCTCATAATTGGCATATATTTTTTACCTAGTATTTCATTATTGGGGCATTTACAATTTCCTTTTGAAGTCAGGCCTTTGGGGCAAGTAATACAGTTCCACCCATCTTGAGTAACTCCGCTCTGAAATAAAACATAAAACTTAAAATTTTCAAAAACACAGAGATCACCCAGTATCAGTGAAGAATGTCTTATCCAGCCATTAGTTACTAGAAAATGTGTTCAGGTAAAACATTGATAACATTCATTAAGCTTTTAAAGATAAAAAACGGCTAAACAATCTGGCAAGAGTAATTTCCAACAGACACACAGAAAAAAGTTAAGCTCTTCTGAACCTGTTACCTTACATCCTTCAGGGAAAATTAAAGTAGAATGTTTAAAAAGAGATACCATGAATAAACATAATAATGTATACATAGACATTTTGCATATAAATTGCATATAAATATACAGAAGTAATGGAAATGGAAGAGCTCTAAGCGAAGCAGTTCTGAAGCAGTTCATATAATTGTTTGGAATTTTGTAGCTACCCAGACAGTTCACATCCACACTTACATTACAATACGGAGTAACTGCACTACAGATAAAAACCGCTGAGGAAAATGAACATAACTGCTTCTCCTCAAGCCACTGATGTTACTCCTCTCTCCACTACCATCATTTTATCTTTGCAAAAGCCTTGGCAGCAGATCAAAGGCAAATGCCACCATTGCAGGCAAGAGGAAGACACAGCAAAGATCACAACATGAAAGATATGTGCCAAATCTTTGTCTAACACAGCAAGAAGATGGAAGGAAAAGGGAAGGTACCTACATAGCCCATTAGCCATTGAACACCTAACTCAGGCACGTAAGCTGCTCTCCTGAGAGTTCTTCTATAGTTATTGAAGGGAATGAAGGATTCAGGAAGGCTTCACCCTCAAAAATTGACTTGCTGGAAAAATACATTTCTTTGCTTACTATAGTGGGAAAAATCTGGTTAGGGCTGGTGTCTCTGGATCAGTGCTGAGATTATGACAAATTTATAGCTTATTTTGTCAAGGAAGGTCAGAAGAGCTGATCAAACTATAATTATAATAAAGTAACATAGTAGGAGCAGCTCATTTTGAAGTAAGAAGATGAAATATCGCAGATTATGAAGCTACAGCCTAAAGACTACAATAATATTATTTATATAAATAATCAGTTAAGATATCTATGAGCTGAAAAGGATCTTTAACATTGTACAGAGTTGTGCTCTCTGGACAAGGACAAAGCAGAGAAAAGCAGTGGAAGGAACTTAAACACTTAAAGAAAAAATCTTATTTTGTCTGTGAGGTCAAATTTGTAATGAAAAAAAAGCCTGCAAAATAATAGAAATAGACAATTCTAAATTGGAAAAAATATTACATATAAACGTGGTCTTAAAAATCCCAATCAAAGACTATTACAAAAAAATATTTAAAATTAACGAGAAATAACATACAGTCAGGATAAAATTTAAAATTAAAAAAACATAATGGTTATGATTAAAATTTTATCATTATGGCAAACATGAAATATTCAATACTTACCATATTTTCTGGGCACTTTTCACAAGTAACAGAGGACCCATCATTACTAGAGACCATCCTGTATCCTGGCTCACATACACAGGAACTACCTGAAGAAAACATAACAAATCCACTTTTAATCTATATAAAACTGACTTCTTGTAACAGAATACTAAGAACAACTACTATTGTTCTTAAGAGATTAAGATGGATTATTAGATAGACTCATAAAATATTTAAGTGAGTTCTGAATGAAAATCATCTTGCTTTTTAAAAAATGCCCACATTACAGTTTGCACACAGACGTTTTAGGAGAATGTTACAAGGCTGACTGATTTACCAGAGTGGAACAGGGACCCGGAGCTTGTATTTTGGGGGTTTTTTTAATTAAACCAAATTTTACCAGTTGGTCTGTAATAGACATAATCTCTCCATTTAACCATGCCACAGCCTTTCCTCTCTACAAATCCAGCGCTATAAATTTGTATATAGGTTTTATTTTTTTCAATTTGAAGTTAGTCCTAAAACCAAAATGTGTTCCTATGAGAAGGTTTTTCAAAATATAGCTATTGCATGAAAAGCCGTTTTAAACTCAAGGCTCTCAAAATTGTGCATGGGGATCAAGTTTTACATTGAATGGTTTACAGTGAGTGAACTGAATACATTTCATATGAAATTAAACACTATTTTCATGGCACAGTATAATGCCCATCTGCTAGTGCTCAACAACTTTTTTTTTAGAAACTTCTTCTGTTTCAGTGTCATGAACTTCTCTCTGTACTTTTATACACATACCACAAACCAAAATTGATTATATGTACAAATAAACTGTTTTTATTGTTTAAGCTTATTGAAGTGTGCAGGCAAAAATAATGTCAAATTCTGTGGAAATTTTTGTAACCTTAAAGCCAATTCTAACGAGACCAGTAACATTTGTCAAAGTGATCAACCATTTATACTTAATTCTAAAAAAGAAAATGCCCAATTGGATTAGATCAATGAAAAGTTTGAGTTGTGACACTCACAGTGACAATACCCAGATTTTTAGGCATGTCACTTGAAAGCAGAATCCAGACTGATGAGCCAACCAGAGAGTGTATGGGAATCACAAGTGGAATTCACTCAAGATGCAAACAGCACTGAGTGGCATCTACCTACACCACTCCAGTCAGATCTGCAGGAAAAAAATAAACCCTTGGCCTCCCCTTGGAATTTTCCTCTTTGAAGCCCTTTATTTAGAGGCAGATTCAGTCTAAAAGGGAGATATTGATCCAGACACCCACAAAGACATAAACAGTGTATTCTTTTCCAGTAAGTGAACGATGGGATTAGTCTCCAGCACACCATGGGGTGGTGGGAAAGGCGAGCAGCTGTCACACAGCACCTGTGAACAAGAGCCCGCCGGGCCACTGCTTCTGACTCGAATACCCCTTCTGAGGAGAGACGTTCTGAGGTCTTAGCCTCAAATTCGTACACACGAGAGGGAACTGCCACTCTTGTTGGATTTATAAAAGATGGACCCTTCATTACCTCCTTATGCCCTAAAGAAAGCAGCCAGCTATCTGTATTTTCCTTTTAGTACTGCCAGGCTGTATCTGCTCCGAGGTCCCGCGTGGGGCTCGGACTAGCACAGCCACAGCCTGAGGATCTCAGACCCTCGGCGTCTCCGGCGTTCAAGTCTGACAAGGAGTTTCAAGTTATAGAATTGTTCGAGAACATAAATTCAGGGTCCTGTGGAATTTTACAGATGAAAATGCAAACACAATATAATGCTAGAGGAAAGACAGGTTATTAGAAAGAGGTTTCAAGTATCTCAGACATCACAGCTGTGTTGGGGCCCCCAGGTCCTTGCGGGATCCCGGCCGTTCCGCGCCGTTCCCACACCGGACCCGCCGCCACAGCCCGAGCC
>VZTB01007298.1:211033-242977 GCA_013397245.1 Thryothorus ludovicianus
CCGCGGGCCCGCCGCCGCAAAACGCGAAGCGTCCGCGGGGCGCGCCCCGGGAGGAGGCACAAACCCGAGTTTATCTATTTGGTTTACACAGTTTTGATCGCCTTGTGCGAGATCAGGAGCGAGAAACGGGAGGACGCCGAGGCCCGGCTTGCACTTTCCGGTGCCTCGTCTCTAGAACTGGTGCACAGTATATCATAAAAATAGAACTCGTGTTTGTAACTTCTCCACAGAGAGGAAAATGGTAACAAGGTGAAAACACAAAGTGCCTGGAACAATGGATACTCAGCCAAAGTTACTCCCCTTTGCCTTTTACACCTTTATCACGCTCTTGTTCGCATTCCACAGCATCACAGAATGGGTCCGTTTGGGGAGGAGCACAGTGGGACATCGGGTGCAGCCTCCCTGTTCAAGCAGGCACAGGCACATGGCACAGGATGGTGTCCAGACAGTTCTTGAGTATCTCCAGTGAGGGATACACTGCAGCCTGTCTGGGCAGCCTGTTCCAGTGCACCCACATAGTAAAGTTCTTCATGCTTGGGTGCAACTTTCTGTGCATGTTTCTGCCTGTTGCCTTTTGTCTCATTCCCTCAGATGTTAACAAAACTTTGCAGGACATCGTGTCCTGGATTTTAGTTATTTCTCATTGTCCCTCAGCTGTGTGCTAATTGCCTATTATATTTTTTGACATTATCAAGTTTTATTTCTCACTGGATTAACTTTGTTGGCTCGACAACAGTTAAAAGGTTGAGTTGATGTTTTCAAGTCGAATTATCTGTCTGCAGGCTCAAATTCGTGTAAATTTGACTGTGTAAAGATGTAACTTTTTACGGGTGTGCTTGATTCATGGAAATATCCACCTTGTACCCCGCACAGAATAAACAATGTCTTCTTTCTAAACAAGTCTCTGTCCTTATTGAGAGAGCGCCTAAAGTTGACAACATTGCTAGGTCAATCTACCATAAAAAACCCAGGTTTCTTTTTCCTACGTAAAATGCAGCAGACAAGCACTAGATATGCATACAAGACGGGAGAACATGTAAAGACAGGGAAGGCAAGTAGGATAAACATTAGATAAATACAGCGGGCTTGCACAACCGAGGTACTCTGCTTCTGCCCTTCCCTTTAACTTAATCTTGAACCTTTCCTTCTCTGCCATCCTCCATCCCTGCCTTCCTTTCCTCTCACAAGCCAGGCCCGAGCCAGCCCAGAGCTCCATCAGAAGTCGTGTCGGGGGGTGGGAAAAGCAGCGGTGAGCGGTGCCCGAGGCTCGGCAGGCGCGGGCACCGACGGCAATGGGCCCGAGAGCAGCGCACAGCGCGGCAGCGGGGCTGGCTCCCCGTGTGACCGATCCCTGAGTGCAGCTCTATTCCCGAACAGCTCTATCCATCCCAGTATGCAGCTCGATCCCCTGTGCAGCTCTATCCCGGTACACAGCTCTATCCCGGTATGCAGCTCTATTCCCGTACGCAGCTCTATCTCCGTACACAGCTCTATCCCGGTACGCAGCTCTATCCCCGTACACAGCTCTATCCCGGTACACAGCTCTATCTCCGTACACAGCTCTATCCCTCTACAGCTCTATCCCCGTACACAGCTCTATCCCCGTACACAGCTCTATCCCTGTACAGCTCTATCCCGGTATGCAGCTCTACCCCCGTACACAGCTCTGTCCCGGTATACAGCTCTATCCCCGTTCTCCGTATACAGTTCTATCCCGATTTACAGCTCTATCCCGGTATACAGTTCTATCCCGGTATACAGCTCTATCCCGATTTACAGCTCTATTCCGGTATACACCTCAATCACTATCGCCACCGGCAACGAGGCAGCTCCGCTGCCACAGCTCCCCGCGGCACAGAGCGCATGCGCGCTGCAGGCGGCGCGGCCCGAGCCCCGCCCGGAGGGTGCGCGCGCAGAGCCGCGCGCGGGCCGGAAGCGCTCGCGCAGCGCAGCTTCCCCTCAGCGCTGGGGGGGGCAGTGGAGGCGGCGCCATCTTGGCGGAGCCGTGCCGGGGGCTGCGGGGCTCGTCCGAGCGGCGTGTCCGGTGGGTGCGTGGATGGATGGCGTGAGGGACAGAGCACGCCTGCCCGGGGTGCGGCGTGTGGCCGAGGGCGGCGCAGAGTTTGCCGGTTCTCGGTTGCCCGACCCTCGCGGAACCGCTGCGCGGCCGCTCCGTGTGCCCCCGGCCTCCTCGTGTCCCTGGGCTTCCCATCCCCCTTCCCCGCTCCCGGTGCCTCCGTCAGCCCTGTCCCGGTGACGGGAAGCAGACGGGCTTCTTCGTGAGGGCGGAGCACCGGCGGCTCTGGCGGTCTCCCCTCGCCCCGTGCCCCTCGCCCGTTCCCTGCCCTGCCGCCCGCGGCGGGTCCCTCCAGCAGCGCCGGTGCCGGCGGCGCCACTTGCTCGGAAGCGGTTCCCTACTGCATTCGACCGTGTAGCGGGCCCAGCTGCAGAGCTCACTCATGTTTTCCTTCAGCACTGTGAAAATTGCTATTCGCACCAGCCTGCTTCCTCTATTAAGGCTTGTTTTGAAGAACAGAAAAAGAAACCTTCCCCTGTTCCGGTGGTTATTTTATACTGGTTTCTTAGTCCGGGTGTTTCTGTGGATGTTCTTTCTAGCTTTCAGTCTGTAATCTTTCAGTGTTATGATAAAAATACTAGTCTAGAGCAGATTTAGTTTCTTACTGTGTTTACAAGTGGTGGATTATTTTAATGGCTTTAATGTTTGGAATTTCCCGAGGCTGTGGAGGAATAGGTATTGTACTGTTTTCTAGCCAATTTTGCTCGTATATAAAATTTCATAAAACTGTATACTTCTGTGCTTTTAAGTTGTGGCATGAAGTTGTTTATTTCTTCTCCAAATCCTTGCTCTCTGAAGTTCAGTTAATGAATTGCTCTTACTTTTCATGACAAGTCAACTCTTTCTGGTTATGCATTTTAAATTGTTGGATGGCTTGTCTGTGCTTTCTACCAATGTGTGATTATTTACTACACAGTCAGTAAGAGCTGTTACTTGAACTTGCATTTGTTTATGGACTTCTTAGAGATTGCATTACGATCTGGAATCACTGTCTGGTTTTCACCACTGAAGGTTGTGTATTGTATCCCTGGTGCATCGTGGAGAACTTGCTGTTTATCAATGAAGACTTATGGAGGAGAGCTGTTGTGAATGATGTTTAAAAATCGGGATAAGAAAGCGGAGTTGTGAATCCAGAAGTACTACAGATTAAATGCTTCATGAAGTATCAGGGCAGCGGATTTGTTTTTTCAAGACACGAAGGTGCTGTATGAAACTTCTGCCCTTGAATTCTCCATGCTTTTTGGCACTGCCATTGCATCTGTTGAGAAGACGCGTTGTAAAGTGTTCTGTGTCTGGCTGGGATGGAGTTAACATTCTTCACAGCAGCCCATACAGTTCAGTTTGGATTTGTGGCTAAAAGAATGTTGACAACACATCGGTGTTTTGGCTGTGGCTGAACAGCACTTGCACAGTATCAAGGCTTTATCTGTTTTCCCTACTCTGTTCCTCCAGTGAGTGTGCTCAGAGTAGGTGAGAAGCTGGGAGGGAACGTAGCCCAGACTTACCAAAGGGATATTCTGAGACGTGTAACGTCGTGCTGGGCAACAGAAACTGAGGTAGAGGAAGAAATATTTTGATGGTTTTGGTTTCTTTGGGGAGATTTTTTCTTGGCTCCCAAGGCAATTGTTATTTGGAGGAGGGCTGGACATCAGTCAACCTGTGAGAGGTGCTGAGTGATTTCCTTTGTTCTGTGTTTTTCTGCTGCCGATGAAACTGTCTGTATCTTGACCCACAAGTTTTCTTGACTTTGTTCTTTCCCATCCCACTGATGGGGCTGTGTGGGTGCTTGGCTGCTGGCCGGGGTCAAATCACCACAAAAGTACAGAGAACAGATGGTCTTTAGTGAAGTTTCTAAATGGGCAGTTGTTTTCAGTTTGCTGTGCTTACAGAGGACTGGTGCAGAAGTGATGTGGAGTCCATTAGTGACAGAATTTGGGCTTTGCTCTGGTTTTGTTAAGTTCAGGTGGAGTGACAGTTACGGTTATTGATAGATAACTCGTCATCAGGATCTAGTGCTTTATAGAGCAAGGTTTGTAGAAGGAGTGTTCTCAAATGCTCAGTGTTGGGCTGTTGTGTTTGTTTTAAAGGAATGCAGTGATTTGATACAGAGGTATGTGTTTTGAGACTATTGTGCTGTTTATTGTGTGATGTTAGAGAATGTTTAAAATCAGGGTATGTTAAGTCAGTGTACTCAAGCTTTTCTTGTTCTTATGTTTGAAAGGCAGTAGAGTTAGGATATAGGGAAAATACTGAAGTTGGCTTTGTAAATTCAGGTACTTCCTGAAGTTACTCCTTGTTGGATATTTTTGCTTTTTCATTTGGTGGTCTTCACTGCGTATGTTAAGTGCAATGCTGGACTGGTGACTAGCATACTCTTGTTGTGAAGTTTGAAACCAGGTGGATTTCAGAAGAACGGACATGTTGTGTAATCCTGAGATGGACCTAAGCACCTTTCAAGAACTCAGTTGAGAACTGTTCCCTCGATACACTGTCAGTCTGTTTCATTGCAACAGTTCCCTGTCGCACAATTGACGACCAAGTAATCTCATCGTATTTTCATCGTTTCCAGAAGTCAGCTTAAATTCTGAATTTCTTTTGCTTCTAAAATGGAAAAAGAAAGATGCAGTGCATGGCATCTTGGAACATGGAAGGAGTTCTTCACATGGGTTCATAACATGCTTGGCTTTAGTATTAGCCACTGCTATGGATGGGCTGCAGCAGTGTAGCACAGTGTGTAAAGCAAAGTAAAGGTATCAGCCATTAATTATGTTTCGTTTTCTTTCCACAGTTAAGTTGATTTTACAGAATTTATCAGGTCTCCAAAGCAGAAACAGGTAAGCTGCCAAAAGCTTAACACTTCTCACTGAGTATTGTGACAAGATCATACACAGCCTTTTTTCCTCACAGACTTGTGGCTGGCAACTAGGATATGCTTGTGGCCGCTGCAGTTAATACTCTGACTACGCCAAAGAGACATTTTTGAATGCTGAGAAAACATACATTATTGAACAGAACTGATCACTGGGTAGAGCAACTTGTCAAAGCAGTAAAGTCATCACAGTTTGTGAATTACTTCATTTTCCAGTGACATAGTTATTCTTTTTCCTTTCTCCTTTTATCAATTAGTGTCCTGTTCAAAAGTAAACTGGATTTTTTTTGTTCCTTAGGAGTGGGCAGAGATCTCTGGCATATAGTAACTATGCCATGAAAGACTTGAGGTGTTCTTTAGGTATTGTGGATGGTGAGGAGTGACTTAGGTGGATTTTGTTGCCCTTAGGGTAGGGAATATTGATAGATCTGTGCACGCGTGCTGGTGGAGTAGCTAATTGTTCTGACTAATCAACATTCAGTGAATTGTGTTTTAATCTTGTTCTCGTGAACTTGTGGGTTTTTTGATACCTTCTCTCTTGATGAGACAAGGGTATTCATTAAAAAGGCTCTAGCTTCTTAAGTGATAAGATACTATAATAGCTGAGTACTAAAGACGTGCTATCATGTGTACCTTTTTGTCTGCAGGTGATTTTTGCTGTGTGTTGAGCTCAGCATGGCTGTAGTCATCCGTTTACAGGGGCTTCCTGTTGTTGCGGGTCCTCCAGATATCCGTCGTTTCTTCTTGGGATTGAATATTCCTGATGGAGGTGTGCATATTATTGGAGGAGAGATTGGGGAGGCTTTTATTATATTTGCAACAGATGAAGATGCACGGCGTGCCATGAGCTGTTCGGGAGGGTTTATCAAGGACTCGCGCATAGAGCTCTTTCTCAGCAGCAAGGCAGAGATGCAGAATACCATAGAAATGAGTCGGAAACGATTTGACCGTGGGGGACGAGAAACTATGTCTGGCTCTAGAAGAACAGGTACTAATGGTTCTAGTACATCAAGTGTTGGAGATATACCACATTTAGTTACAGCTTCTCCAAAAGGAATAAGAAAACCTAGTTACGGGCCACCGAATCGCCTGGAGGCTGGTTTCCATACCAACGGCACAAGATACGGTGATATGGGTATACCTAAGTCAAACTATCAGTTAAGAAAGGATTCTCACCCGTTTAACCCAGATGATCGTTACTTATTTCTACGCGGTATACCTTACTCTGCAACTGAAGTTGAAGTACGTGCTTTCCTTTCGGGGATTCGTGTGGATGGAGTGATTCTGATAAAGCACCGCAATGGTTTAAACAATGGTGATTGCTTGGTAAAATGTGCTACACCTGGTGATGCCTTAGAAGGACTTAAACGTCATAGACAGTACATGGGTCAGAGGTTTATAGAAATTAGTCCAACTACAGAGGAGCGGTGGATTGAATGTGGTGGGAGGATAGATGTGCCAGATGAAATGGATCACTTTTGGTGTGAAGACCATTCTCCAAGAAGTTCAGGCTACATGCATTCAAGGAAGCATTCTCGTTCAAGATCACCAAGGAGACAAAGAACACATTCTCGTTCATCTCCCAGCCAGGAATATTACATACACTTAAGAAATCTGTCTTTTAATGTGGAGAAGAGAGATTTGAGAGATTTCTTTCCTGATCTGGATATACACAGCAAACAGATCAAGATTCTAACAGATAAGCATCAGAAAAGGACTAGAGATGCCTTTATAGTGTTCAGGAGTGAGAGAGAGTATCAGGCTGCTTTGGAATGTCATAGAAAGGTTCTTCTCAATCGCCCTGTGTACATATTTCCAATTTCAAGAAAGTCAATGTTGAAAATAATTGACTCTTCTGAAAGGAAAAGATCACTAGACAGAGATCATCTTGGACAGGCCATATCAGAAAAAAGTTACCGGGAAGGTCATTCCAGCCCTAAGACTTGTGTTTATGTAAGGAATTTTCCATTTGATGTGTCAAAAATTGAAGTGCAAAAGTTCTTTGCAAGATTTAATATTGACGAAGATGATATTTACTTGCTCTATGATGAAAAAGGAGTTGGACTGGGAGAAGCACTAGTGAAGTTTAAATCTGAAGAACAAGCTATGAAAGCAGAAAATTTAAATCGTCAAACATTTTTGGGAACAGAAGTATTAATAAGACTCATATCTCAAGATCAGATGCACAAGTTTGGTGTAGCTGCACCATTATCTGCACCAAATGAAATGCATGGTCATTCACATCCGTATGACAGAAGTGACCTCTCCCGTCCAGTTGGTTCCCCATCTGGGCCACCACAGGGGCCACCCATGCATTCATTTGGTCCTCCTGGGAACTTCAGACATCATTCTGAATTTAGACATCCCCCTGAGGACTTCATGTGCCCTCCTAAGGATTTTAGGGGTCCACCACCCCTCATGGATTTTGGTGGTGACAGTGAACCTTTTGGCAGAATGGAGTTTGGGAATAATAAAATGGGAAATTTTCCTGAAGGAAGATTTATGCCAGATCCAAATTTCAGTGGTGGTTCTGAACGTGTTGTTCCTATTCTGTTGAAAAATTTACCTTTTAAAGCTACTCCTAATGAGATTCTGGACTTTTTCTATGGCTATAGAGTGATACCAGAGTCAGTTTCTGTGCAGTACAATGAGCAAGGATTGCCTTCTGGTGATGCCATTGTTGCTATGACAAACTATGAGGAAGCTATGGCTGCTATTAATGAACTGAATGATAGGCCCATTGGTCCACGGAAAGTTAAATTGAGTTTGCTGTAAAGGAGGAAAAGATGCTCTAATAACACATTCTAGGTTTGACAGTATTGACAGTTATTTTAATTTTAATTACTGGAAGATGCAAAACAGTTTCCACCATCAACAGTTGTAAATAATACCCAGTTCAGTTGTTTAGCTCTTGGTTGAAATACCTGTAGGACATTGAATGTCATACATCAAGGTATAAAAGGATGGAGTTGTAATGCTTTGGGGTTTGTTTTTTTTTTTAGATTAATTCCAGTCTTACGTCTTTGCATCAAATGAAAACGTGCTGGTTGACTGACCACACAAACGGTTCAAACAGATTTTCAGTGCTACCTGCATTAGTAAATTACAGTTCTTACTGAGGTTAGCTTAATAACATTTTAAAAATTACTGATTTTTTTCCATTTCATTTTTTGTAAACTTTTCAGGTTTTATTCGGTTTCACGTGTTTGCAGGCATTCCTGTTTAAGAGCTTCCTGTTCTCATTAGTTGGCTTTGCAATTTTTTTTAAATAAAAAGGAAATTGCCATTTAAATGTGTGTCTTATATTTAAAACTTGTATAGTTAATGACCTCAACTATTATGCTTATCAGATTTGGGTCTTGGTGAGAATGATGCTGGCTGCTTTGTTTGGAAAGAGTGAACTGGTAGTTTGTCAACACAGCAAAGGATGGGTAGTTTACAGAGATTGCAGAGGCTGTATTCATCAGTTAGACTTTTTTCTCACTGTAGTACCTTAAGGCAGAAAATGAATGCTGGAATTAAATCAAGAATTCTGACTTCAGTGGTTTTGTTTTATCTTCACATGCTGCGTAATATGAATACTAACTGGCTAATGATGTCTGGATGCATTCCAGGTCAATCTCTGATTAATTTTAACTAACATCTGTCACTGGCAATCAAGCTGACAACCATGTTATTTTTTTAGGTAATAAAATAGTGTGCGTGTCAGCATTTAGAACGTGTTGTTTTCATTGGTTTGTTATCAGCATATTTAAATTTTAGGAAGAAATGAAAGATAGCTTGGAAAAGCTGTGTCTCCATAATTAAGGCTTACTAGGAAACTTTGATTGTGTGGCCAGGTACTTTTTGTTGATACTGCAACTGTGCAAGATAGTATCTGTAGTACTGAAGTACGAAGTCTCAGTCCCTCCAATTTGAGACAACAAAGTTGCAACTTGGTAGTGAAAACTTCTAACCTTTGTTTGTTCAATATCCAGAATTCCTAAATTCATTAAATAGGGAGATCTCTATTCCAGTCCCCTCCTCAAAGCAAGTTTTGGCTAGAATGGGCTACTCAAAGCTTTGGCCATTGCATCTTTCATAGAGTTAAGGACAGAGCTGTCGGGGCACCCTTTCCAGTGAATGATCCCCCCTCAGTGGTGGCCAACATTAATTACTTTATGTGAAGTCATCATCGTGATTTCAGTACTTCCATGCCAGCTATTCAGTATGAACAAACAAAATGAATAGAATTTATTGTCTTGTGATACTTAAAAGGTTAATGGAGCTTTATTTCTTCTGCATATTATTTGTTCTGTGTTTTAAGTGCCAAGTAAAAAGCTTTTTGACTGATAATGCAAGGTCTGTGTATGTAGATTCCTCTGAGCAAAGAAACGTAATGGCCGAGTTTTCAAATTCTGAACACTTAGCATACTGGTTTTTGCTTTTGGTAGGAATTAGCTTCAGAATCATAGTTTTGAATCCTCTTCTAAACTTAAAAGGAATGAAAACCCTACAATTTTGTGCTTTAATTGCTGCTTCAAAAAAGATGAGAGAGCCAGAAGATGTTGCAGGGCAAATAAAGACAGGAGAATCCTCAAAATAAACTTCTGCAACCATCATGTTGAAAACTTCATTGTGACTATTTTTGTAAGTTAGTATCTTTACTACTAAGCTGTGTCAAAAATGTGAATACAACTAGCTTCTCCAGTTAATCAGTTTTAGAGTTTGTTGATTTTAAAGCACTTTTAGTCACTATGCAATAGGAGATTTCAAACTTGGAGGCTGGAAAGGTAAGAGTTTAGTAGGTGGCTTTGCCAGTAAAGTGTGAGATTATCTTTTAGAAAAAATATTATCTGCTTTCAGAAAAGGTTAAGAGTAATTGATAAGATTTCATTAGTTTTTCATATGGTAAACTTCTTTATCCCTCATAGTGAAGATACAAAAAGTATCATAAAGCTTGTAATGTCAGAGGTCATAATTAAGGCATTACAAAATGGTCTTTTGTTTTTCCTGTAGCTGATTTGTATTTAATTTAAAGCCAGATTATAGTTTATGACTACTTTAGGATAATGACAAACTTTTGATAGACCAAAAATTTTTTTTTTCAATGTCTCTAAAGAGCTGTGTCTCAAAGTATGTACAGATGCACTGAAGCACAGGAAGCTTGGGAAGGGATGCTAGCACATCAGTTAAATAATAAAGTTATTAGGACAGTTAGTTTATAGCTTTTATCTGGTTGGTGTTTTGGGTCTGTGTGTGTCTGTCTGCTTCTGTACCCCCTGCCTCTCCAGACTGGGCATTATATTCTGATTCTGCCTGAATAGATGGTACAAGTGCATGGTGTGATGACAGCCTTTCCTGATAACAGGGTTTTATAACATCAGATGTTTAGTGGTTTAGAGGCCCTGTATTTTCAGTACAAAGGACAAATCATGTCTATAATTACATGGCTTGAAATACTGATCTTCCTCTTTAAGTACCATCCATATAGTAAGGAGTAACAAATGAAATGATAGTTTGTGATGCTGATGTAAAACATGGCAGGTTTCCTTTGTTACGCCTTCTCTGAAGTTGCTTTTGCTACCATTGTCCAAGAATTCTGATGTAAAAGAGAACAGTTTCTGTTGTCAAAAACTAGAAATAGTGATCACCTATGAAAGCAGCTTGAGGCATTTAGGGAAGGTCCAACAGGGCAGTCTGATCAGCACCCTTAATCCCAAAGGAATGTGCCAATGTGTTCAACAGAGAGGGAAAATAGTCTAGGCAAGAATGGATACAAGCCTAGATCACTTAGGTGCCAGTAATAAAAAACACAAATGAGTGACTGGAATAACTGCAAGTCAGTCTTGCAGTATGCACTCTTACCATGAGAAAATTTGCAGAAGTATCTTTAGGTAATATTTATGTTTTACCAACATCCCAAATTGTTATTCTGGCTGTGAAGTTTTTTAATCAGGGACTTTTCATCTGTAGTTTCGAGGTCACAGTTTCTGTGCAACAGGCAAATTAAGACATCATGCATGCAGGACAAAGCTGCCCAACTCTGTACTTCTTTTCTGGAAGTTTTTCTGTGATTCCTGAAGTTGACTTCTTTTATGACATAGGGAGAATGAGTTTTATGCTTGTGAACTGCATAATCTTTTAGAGGACAATTAATCTAAACAAAACTGCCTTTTTTTCAGAATTGCTTTCTCAAGGCATAGTACAATATTTATTGCAAATATTTGCTATTTGTATCTATCTATATAATATGAAAACTTGAAATTGTTATGAAGTTAGCCATCTGTTTTGGAGATGGACTACTTCATTGCATGCAAAATGGTAAAGTGATCACCAGAATTCATATGTCATACAGCTATTTACTGAAGTGCCTTAGTTGCTGAAATAGATGGGAATTACAATTATGTAGATACTTTTAAAAGCTTTGCTCAATTGGCACTTACTCCTTGCCAGCAGAAATTCAATGTCAATGCTGTGTAATGCTGTGTAAAATTAGTGTCTGGGTTTAAAACAGAACACTATATTGTGAACTTTTCACTTACTTTCATCACATTAATTTTTGGCAAAACCTGTTTTTTCAAATGTCAAAAAGGTATGCATTGCATACTTTGCATCAGTGGACAAAAGTAGCATCAATATTATAAATGCACTTCTTGGTTTATTTCTGTAACTGAAACAGGATTTTGTTATAACTTGAAATTGTTTTTCTAGTCACAAATTTAAATGCTTCTGCATTTGTTCTTTAGCAGATATTAAAGCTGGAGGTGAACAGTGTGGTAGCAGCTTTCTGGCAGACAACCATACACTTAAAAAATGAACATATGTAACCTCTATCTCCAAACAGGATAAGAAATTACACTCAAAATGTGTAACTCTTTGATGGAACCAGTAACTGAATTGTGTAGCTAAACACATGAAACTTGAACTATATATAACATATCAACTAATATAATAAACATAAGCTACATAAAATATCCACTAATTTTATCATGAAGGCACTTTTATTTAAAAGCAAAGCAGCATTGAACATAAGATACTGGGTCAGGTCCTTATTTGTGACTTCATTCTGTAGGTGTAAAGGAATCAAAAGTCATCTGAACCTGATGAAAGCCTGAGGAAACTGAAAATAAGAAAAAAAGTACACCTCACCCTGCCTTCTGTCATCCAAGGGTGGATGGCAAAATGAAATCTTAACAGGTTGTTGCTGCAAACAGTTTCTTAATTATTACAGTTACTTTAAGAAGTATAAACTGAATTGTAACAGTTACAGCTAGAGTACTTAATAAATTCAAGAGGTGTATAGCTAGAGAGGTAATATATTGGCAAAGTAACAAGAAAATGTAACTGCTTGAAAGCTTAGTGCAGTTTTTGGACACTGTTGATCAGGTAAGTTTATGCAAATGTGATTACAATATAGCATCTATGCAAATATAATACAAGCATCTATTTAAATATTTCATTTTCTAGCTACTGAAATTGCCTACTTTCAGTGTTTCTTTTTTCCATTCTTTGAAACCAGTCATTTCTTTCTGGCACTCTAGAATCAGTGCACATTCTTGCTCCTGCTGGAAATCTAAATTCATAGCCCTGGTGAAATTTTAGATTCAATATACAAAAGCCTTTAGGTAAAGGGGTTTTTTTCCCCCTTAATAAAAAANCTCACTTCCTTAGTAGTATCAAATTCATCCTCATCATCCTCGTCTTCATCATCATCATCTTCCTCATCGTCCTCTTCTTCATGTTTTCTTAGAATTCTGCGGGAAATCTGCCAAAACAAAAATCCAACAAAAGGATATCAACTGTTTGTTCTCTGCAAACAAAAAATAATTCTCCATTGGCATTTTTAGTCTAAATGTTTATAGGGTTTTCATTTGGGGGAGGGCGTAAGTTATTTATTTATTAACTCTTCATAACATGCACACCAATGAAAAGATACATGACACAAAATAAAAATTCTATAATGATTTTTCAAAAGCTAAAACTCCAGGTATTCCTTAACAACTATTATAGGATAGGGAAAATTGTATTTTTACCCAATGAACTAAAAATCAACAAGATGCAAATAATTTTTTTCCTGAGTTGGCTGTTGAAACAGCAGGCTGAAAACAGTATTAGGGCCTAATCTTATCTTGAAGACATCAGACCTCTTCAGTTAAAAGCTCAAAACTATGCTGCTTTAGGCTTTTTATTTTTCCAAGAATGAATTAGACAAACAGTAAAAGAATCTTGATTCATAGATGAACTTTCCCTGCCCATTAGTGCCTGCCTTTAGAGTGACTCCAATTTTTGGTTCATCAAACATTAAAAACAAGTGCCAGCTGCCAAGCTTTCATCTCATTTGACAGATTCTGCAGTCTGTACTTTTTTTTAATAAAGGCTCAATCCAATTCCTATTGAAAATAGATTCTTCAGAGACAATGCAACATTTACAATTTAAAGAAGGATATATGGGTGGATTTTTTCTTTCCCCATGAGAAAGAGAACATTGAAGACAGCTATCTAAGTCATCTGGAATGCTTTTGAAAAATTATTTCAGGTTCAGTAGTTCTCTAAGGGCATCTGCAGCTCTAATTTTTGTTATATTTTCTGTATCTTCTCACATACAGTGATATAATAAAAACTTCTGTACTGAAGACAGAGCTTGCCTTTTCTTTTTAAGCAACCCCCTATTTTAAAAGTCCTTAAATGCTAATTATCAAATTGACTTCTGAGATGTTATAATTCATACAGCCATGTATGAAATACAAGTTTTTTTGTGTGTGCATAAAGCAAACTGCAGTCATTGAACTTCTGAAAGTAGAAAAATCCTTAGTGTTGTTGATTCTCACGAAATACATAATTTAGCTCAAAGCAAACGCTTACAAATTCCTGAAATAACAGAAAATGGAGTTAATCACTGAGCGAAGCTGGGTTAACTTGAGTTGAAATGTCTAAAGCAGCAGTCTCTCATTCTGTGAAAGAAGAAAAAGACAATAGCAGTGATTTGTAATTGGAGTTTAAGGGATGCTGCAGTTTGAGCCTGTTAAGGTGAAATGAATTTCACTGGGATAAACTATTTCTAAGTTTTTTTTCCTAGTTCAGAGCATCTGAAATTCTTCAGAACTTGGATCATATTTCTGAAGAAAAGCTCCCCCCCTTTCCTGAAATAAGAAGTGTTTTGGCTTTATGGTTTTTTCCTGCTCGCTACTCAAATACCTCTGACCATGCAGCAATTAACTAAATAGTGTATTAAATATTATCACTGGTGGTGCTAAGATGGCTATCCCTTAGAAGCAAATTGGATCAGGGAAGGTAAGTGAGGAAAGAAACTATTCAGTTTAAATCCAAGTTATTGTGCCAAAGAACTAAAACATACCAGTATTGAAATTTAATTTTTCATAACTTAATGTAAAAAAAGAATATGATAATTTGTTAACAATAAATAATTTTGTGTAAAAATTAATTCTCTGAGTTCCATGTAGGTGACTGTCCTTGCTTAAGCAGTTCAGCCCCATGTTGCACTGCAGATGCTGCTACTGAAGCATGGCAGTTCTCTCCACATCTTAGTGCTGGAACATTTGAACATTTGGATGCAGACATTTTCAATAATCGTTAAAAAGATACCTTCCTGTGCTACAGAGTTTCAGTGCTAAAGTTTGTTATATTTAATGCCTGTAGATAAAACCTGTGTAGTTAAATTTGATGTAAAGTATCTCTAAAAGGTCATTCTGTTTTGCTATAGTTCTAAAATGTAAGATACAACAACGTGTACTGGTAAACCAAAACGATGAGGATAAATTGCCAAGTGAAGTGTTGTAAAATGAAGGACGTAGCTCTTTGTAAGAAAATGAATCAAGCTCAAGGACATGCAGATAATATAGAAAGTTAGTCCGCATAAATAAATTCAAGGATGGTATGTATTATCCTCTGAAAAGACCTGAATTGTGTTACTGGCACACTTCATTCCTGACTTCCCACACTGTCCCCCACCTACAGGTTAGTGTTTGTGTGTACATGTCTGTCCTCCCCTGCCCCACAGACTTGGGTGTGATTCTGTGAACTGCCTCCCACATTATTTATACTGCTTTACATTGGAAATTGCAAAGATTACTGTGTAGCAGGAAAGTAGATTTGTCAAAAATTTCAGTGAAAGATCCACAGAAAAGATAAAGTCTCCTTAAGGTTTTTCTGAATACAGCCTTTTTTTTCTGTCATGAGATATTTGGTGGTTCCAAAGATTAGAGCCCTTAGTGTAATTCAGCACCTTGCTATTTATAGAATCAGGAGGGGCTGCCCTTTCTTCACTGCTCTATGGTGACTGAGTCATTAGGGTGTTCCACCCCTTTTTTCTGCCATATGATTGTTCTCTGCAGACACACTGCAGAGCCAGGTGAGATGACCTTATTCTGAACTGCACTGCAGTGTCCCTCTAGGTCTAGGTGACTTCCTGTTCTTTTCAGGTAAGTGGTTATGAGAACACTAACACCCAAAGTTACAATTAAGAGAGCAGTCTAGGAAATGAGAAAGGTTAACTTGCAAGTTAGTCAAAATGGAGTTCCATTCCACCTCTGGGAGAAATCACAGTGTGCATACTTCTCAGTTTTCTCTTGTTTTGTGTTTTTTCTCTCTTATGTTTTCTGAAGTAGCTTGAACATGAAATTTGCTTGAGTGATAGAGAAGACTGGCAAGTTAGTCAAGGTAGTAAGTACTTCATACACTAAATCACTAGGTTGTATCTCTTCAGATGACACAATTCCTACTTTCACCAACAGAACAGCTCAACTGCAGTAATTGATCTGTGTTGAGAGCAAAGAAGGTGTAAAGAGTGTATGAAGTCAAAAAAAGTTTTCCAATTAAGTTTGCACTAAATTAAAAGTAATTTAGCCATTTTGCAATGTCTGCAAGTTTACTGCTGTAAACAAATGGCAAAGATATTTGCAAGGTAGTTGTTCCAAAAGGAGTGGCACTGTCCTCAACTGCTTCACTCATTTTTGTCATCCTTTTCCTCACTTGTTGTGAATTTTCAGAGTATAAAAGGAGAGGTCTGTTGGTCATGGGTTCGTTCTGCTGCTAGAAGGTATCACTAGTCTGGATTAGGTTCTGGTAGAGAGGCCACACTCTAGAATTTAAATACTAAAAACATGCAAGTATTTAAAGAATGTTGCTACTCTTTCAAATAAGCTCCTAGACCTCTCCTCTACAAGATGCCACAGTTTGTTGATGGAAGACCAAGTATTGCTAGAAATGGCTTTTGTCAAAAGTAAAAGCAACACAGCTTTAAAAGCTGAGGGTTTTTTCCCTTCAGTAATAAGGCTGCATTATCAAGAGCTTAATATGATATTAATGCCATTGAAAGTTTCCTTACATTTCTGACGGTCCTGAACTGAGTAAAGACAATGGATCCATGTGCATTAGCTAAAAGATTATCTTAAGCAGATTTTTAATAGTGATTTAGTATGTAATATTTTTTCTTACCTGTGCTGTTCTCAGTGAAGATTTTGAGGAGCCAGTTCTTTGCAGGGGGGACTTGGAATTTGCACGAACTATGTCTAAGCGAGACTGATAGTCTGGTGGATAAAGTGAGCTCCGAAAAACCTAATCAAATGGAGAAGGCTGTTACTTAGATGCTTGCAAGCTAAGAATCACCAGGATTGAAGCCTGCAGAAATGCAGGACTGGACAATGAAACCTCATCTAGAGATGTAGATCAACTGTAGTTTGTTTGGACTGGTCATTTTGAGCTCTAACAAGTTCTTGCTTAACCTGAGACACATCAACATAATTATGTGGTCAAGGTAAAAATTCTTCAGAGGTTTGGGGGCATTTACACAGGGAAAACTGCTATGGTTTCCCAGCAACATAAGTAGCTGAGTTTCAGGCTAAGCTAGAAGTATGAACCCCAGCAACTCCTTCAGCCTCTCCATTTCTTGCAAAGATGAACTCAGCCCCTTCACAAGCAAATCCCTGCTGTCAGTAACACTGCATCAGAAAATATTACTTGCAATGTACAGGAGAAGTACAACTCAAGAAAAATTTGGGATACCTCTCAGAATACCGAATAACATCCATTACAATTTCAAGTTATTTCAATAACAAATACAGCTATTTGTGCAAGAGATGGTATATTATGGGCAGTATTTTTATGAAAAGGAAATAATTGTCCAATTAACAGGAAATTAAAATGAGGTTAGAAATTTGGTTGTGAAAGACAAAGTACTGAATTAAAGGAGATTTCTGAATTGGTACCATGTGACATTATAATTGTGAAACTAAAATAGTACAAAATTGCCATGGCATAGTTTAAATGAAGTAAAATTACCAAGTAGTCTCAAATATGACTGTCACTGAAAACTCATGTTTTTTTAAGTCTTGTGCTAACTTGGTTCTGAATCTCTTATGTCATAGACAAAATAAAATTATGACTGGTAGGATTTACAAAAAAAAGACTGAAAATGATCCAACTTCTTTGACAAACCGAAACATATACACAACATACATTTCAATGACATTAAGTTTAAAGGCCCAACATCCAGAAAAAACTGCAAGAATGAATAAAGGACTTAAAAGCATATCTTGGGAAAGAGAGACTATAATTCAAATAGAAAAGGTGACTGGAAGCTGGTTACTGCCACAAGGCAAAAAACCCAATGTAGTAAATAACAAACGTCTCTTAATTCTAGAACAGCCTAATAAAAATGACAAAAACAAGCAAACAAAATTCAGGTTAGAGGGAGATCTTTAATGCATTAATTAGTCTCTACATCATCTTATCACAGCAGTGTAAGATTTTTTCTGTGTGCATTTTTAGAGCAAGGCTCACTGCAGAAGTGTTCTTTAAAAACTATGTTTAGCTGAGCTTGGAGTGGCAGATAATTTTCTGAGTCTTTTTTCTGTGTTTTGTGAGAAAGATTAGATTGCCACTTCAGTTGCTCTCTGTTTGTGTTCTATGAGATTATAAACCTGCATGCTCTTGCTGAAGAAGTGCAAAAAAAAAGCTTGGTATGAATGAGTTTTTTCTGGAAGCCTGAAGTATTTGTTACATTTTTCTGTGTTTTCAACTGTGAAAATTGTTTTTATATAGGAAGTAAACAGAAAAGCAAATCTCAATTACTCTTACCTCCAGATCTTCATTTTCATCAATATTTTGAATATTTTGATAGGCAGCAGTATATATCTCTAAAGCTTTCCCATGGAACAGCATTTCAATAGTTATAAATTCAGAAAATATGTTCTGAAAGTAAATTAAAAGAAAGGTTTCCTTAATGCAGTGAAGTATATTTGTACTTAAAAAAATTACTGTATTCTGTGTTTGGTATTTATAGGATATAAATAACTGCACGATACTTAGTACTTTTAAGTAGTCAGACCTGAATTTTAGAAATTAAACCTAAATGCTAACTGGGCTATCACTTATGCAGTTATTTAATAATCAATTCTAAATAAATACTTTGAAGAGGAAACATATTAGGAATACCATGTCTTACTGAAAAATCACTTGATAATCTCCAATATGTATTCATAAGATGTAGTTATTTAGAAGTTTTGATATTTTGAAGACAGTCTTTTATAACAGATTATCTGTGGATTCTATACATACCTATAATTTACAATTCTGTGAAATATTCATGAACCATGAGATATGCCATTCAGTGAATACTGAATGTTGCTACTCTTGCCCCCAACTACCTATAGTAATTTTACTATGCAAGATAAAATGTAAGCACACATACTTTGATGTCCCTTATCTTCTGTTTCTCAAAATTATCAATGGTTTCCTCTAAGTGCCGAGTTGTTCTAGTAGCATCCAGTGTTGCTCTATGCAGTTCACTTTCAGCCTGGTGAAGTAACACAAAGGTGAAAATAGTCTTGCATTTGATACAAAGCTATTTGCTGTAATTGCCATGAAAACATTTAAGTCTGAGTTTGCAAAACAGTACATATCTATGTTACAGTATTTTAAATCTGTAGCTTAACTTATAAACATGCCTTCTACGCTGTTGTGACTTTGATGTGAAACATGAAAAATGACCAGCTGCAGCCAGTCAGGAATATCCTTCTGCCCTGATTCATTTTCTGTAATAATCAAGTGATAGTTTTACTGAGGCAGCCCTGAGACCCCACTGACAACAGTGACTGGATTTAGGTACTTGACCAGCACAGGCTGGAGGGGTGGGTGAGCAGAAATGATCACCCCTTGTTTCCTACTGCAGATCAACCTGCTGGGTCCAGAAAGAATCTTTTCCAGTATAGTGTGCTGAACCTCTTCTTAGAAGTTTTTACAAATTATTTAAATAGACAATTATAGAAGTAGCTGGAACTAATGTACTTATCCTTTAAATATCTCAATCTTGCAGGCTAGAGTTACTGTAATTTTTAGATTAAAATGCATTTCAGGTATTTTATTTTTTTTTAATATTTTTGTATTATTAAAATATCTTTTAAAAAACATCTTTAACAGGGCACTAGGAAAGGGACACATCAATCAATTCTTAACACATAAATACAGTTTTTCTTATTTTGTTACTACAAAAAGCATTTTAAATAGCTATTTTAATTAGATACAATTAAGAACTTTACAGAAAGTTCACTGAAAGATACTGAAGCTATTTTGATTAAGTCAAGTCTGAGAACTGGGTACTATTACAAATTAACAATGTACAGTTTTAAGAGCTTGCACTTGAAATCTACAAGATTTGGGTCTTGGCTATTTTCCATACAATACTGGTCTAACATCATCCACTAGTGATACTTACAGGCTCAGTCAGTATCATCACAAATCTATTTTGTTGTGAGATTTGAAAGTAGTATATGAATCAAGTACAGTATACTATGATCAAGTTGTAGGGTTTTTCCCATTTCTACAAAACTGCAACTTAAGAGAGGTTTGTTTTTTTTACTGGAAAAAGACACCACAGGTCCAGTTCCTGTGATCTAGCTTTTAGTGTTACATATATAAAAACCTAAGGCATGCTCTATTTACTTCTTTGATTGTAATCTGCTAATTTTATTTTACAGGATTATCAATTTGAAACAATTCCTTTCAAAAACAGCCTAAAACCATAGACACAATTCTGCCATTACAGGGCAAACAAAACTGATAATGATCTTTATTAGTACATAAGGTCACATATTCATCTCTCTTGATTTTGCCCAGACCACAGGAAGGAAGAAAAGACATTTTGAATATTTTCAATTACTTCAATTAGTCACTCTGTAAGTGATGGCAGCTATTATACATACACAACCTTTACACATACAAATACAGTATGTTATTTATATGATAATCAAATACATCTCCTCAATACATCTTTGATTGGACATAATTTGTTCACAGATGCTTTGGGAGAGGAATTCTGGTGGTTTTAGAGTGAAGGGTCTAAAGTCACAGAGCCTGCATAGTTTGGACAACAGCAGTTTGGGATTTTCTCTTCTGAACACTCACCTGTGACTGGAAATATTAGTAAAGGAAAAAATGGCAATGTAACAATCAATATTCATGGATGTGCTAATTTTCACTTCTACTTTTAATATACTGTGCACTATTTACCTTAGTTATTTCAAAATGTTTATATATTTAGTACTATTATTATCTTGTCTGAAGCTTCTGGCTATAAGATGTACAGTTGGTTAAGAGCTTTGCTAGAATTCAAGTATCCAGGCCAAAACATTTCAGGACAGCTGTTTGTTTTGGACTGTGGGTTTGGTTATTTATTTTTAAAAGAATAAAATAAAAGACACACATCTTACAGTTTAGCAGACTTCTTCCGGAAAAAAAATCTATTTTGTATTTTTACACATCTGGTAATGTTTTCTTTTCAAAGCTGTGCTAACACTCCATTTTTAACACGGGAATGAATACAGATCTTTTGCTATCTGCGACCAAAGTTGTTCACTGCTGCAACATCACAGTTGCTCAAGAGTAAGAGAACCCCTGCAGGAGCCCAGCTGCTGTGCTCTAACGTGGTCAAGCCTCTCTCAGACCTGAAAGCTGACCTGCACACACCCTCAAAAGCAAATAAATACATTCCTGCTCCTAATACCTTCTTATTGTTTTGTGTCAATCACTTCAAAATGCAAATAGGAAGCACTTGGTGCCTTTGCCATTTGCAGAATCAGACTGTACTGAGATTTTGTAACTCTTCAGGCAAAGCCTTAAGTGCAGAAAACAGGTGTTACAAGAAGCTAAGCCACAGAAGGGTATTTGGGAGAAGCTTAGAAAAGAAACAAGAAATTAACTAGGTGCCAGTGACATACCCATGAAATTAAATGGGAATTAGTTCCAGGGAGAAAAAATGCACCAATCTCCCTTTGAGGAAAAGAGCTTATTGTTATAATTTACTCCCTTAATTCCAACAAAAGAGAACTTTGCAACACAGCTCAAGTTCTAGCTGACACACATCTGTCTTTACCACATGAAGAATTCTAATTAATTTAACTGATTTGATTAATATTAAATGGAAATTCCTTGGCAAAGACAAAAATAAAATTTAGTTCTTCTGTGTTCCATTTGACCAACACAGATGTTTTCACTCTTTCTACAGTCTCATGCTCCAGTCACTAGAAAGATCCTGAAGACTCTGAAATACAGCTGATAAAATCCAACAATGATTAGGACTGCTTAACTCCCAAGTGCAACACTAAATTGTAATAAAAAGTAAACAGCACATCATGAACCTAGATCCTGTAAGCATAAAGGGACTGAAGTAGGATTGCCTTAATCTCATTTATTTTGGCATTCCCTAGATTCTGATAGCTTCAACATTTGAAACTTCAATGAGATTTTATTGGAAATTCTAATTCAGTTTGATGGATGCTTAATTTTTCCTGCTGTAATATAGAATAGTATACTGGGGAGCATGACTAGTCTTTGGAAGAGTAATCTAGTTGTGTATTCTACTAACAGAGTAACAACTTATCATTTCATGCAGCTGGAGGAAACTCATATCCCCTATCTAGGTACTGGGAAGTACAAATACCAAAATGGCAGGGAGAAAAACAATAGAACAATAAATCTACAGAAATAAAAAAGGAATTGGCTGATTACACTTACTTTCAAATACTTACAAATTCCTAGATGTAATTTATGCCTACCTCTCTGGCATAAACATATCAAATAATTAGTATTTTCTTTTCAACTCAAAAGTGAGTAACTACTGCTCTGTAGCAGCTGTAACTCTTCATGAAGTTTAAGAAAAGAATCGACATTGGAAACAATCCCTCTAGGAAGCCTTATTGTTACTACTGCTTCCCAAATGCAACAGTTTAATTCCCAAGAAATTTTAGAAATATTTCTCAGTGACTAGAAAGGCAGGATACGATAATGTGCAGATCTGATGGATTCCGCTGGCGTGTCTTTTCCAGCTGAGATAATTGCTTGGCTTCTCGGCTCTTTGCTGTTAAAGTTGCTTTAAGATCATCCTGGAAATAAAATGTTTTAGACACGTTTGAAATACATCTAGGATAACACAAAACATGCTCTCCTTCATATATGCATTGCCTAGAAAACATGGACAAAACTTCTGCTTTGAATGAAACCGTATTTTAGTGTTCTGTTAATTGATCCTCTGAAAGAGAAGTCAATGGGGACTCAGGGTTTAGCACCTTCACAACTCCCTATAGCACATGCTATAATTGAAAATAAGGGGAAGAAAAAGATATTCACAGCTTTACATGAGAAGTATAGCAGATGGTCACAAGCTGAGCTTCCCAAAGCATTAACAAAAAATAAACTCATTCCTGACTTAGCAATAGAATAAATGTGGCACTTAGAAATAAAAAGCAGCATCAAATAAAGTGGCATCATTAAAAAAAAAAACAAAAAACAAACCCAAAAAACAAAGGAGGCACCAGTAATGCCAAGGAGAAGTTACAAAGAAAATCTAATTGCTGTCACCTGTCCACTGCTAACTTCTGTCACTGCTGGCAGTGGAGCTGGTGAAGGGGCTGAAGCAGAAGTCTGATGAGGAGTGGCTGAGGGAACTGGGGGTGTTTGGCCTGGAGGAGGCTCTGGGAGAACCTTACTGGGAACCTACAGCTCCCTGAAAGGAGGCTGTAGCCAGGCTGGGGTCACTCTCTTCTCCCATGCAACCAGTGACAGGATGAGCACATATAAGCTGCACCAGGGGAGGTTTAGATGAAATATTGGGCAGTTTTTTTTCCACTGGAGGGGTGGTCAGGAATTGGAATAGGCTGCCCAGGGAACTGATGGAATCACCATTCTGGAAATGTTCAAAAGGGTGTTGATATGGCACTTGGGGACATAGTTTACTAGTGAACACGGTGGTGCTGGGCTAATGGTTGGACTCATTGATCACAGAGGTCTTTTTCAAGGTGAAAAATTCTGTGCTACAAGGTACCATAGGAATTCTATGGCTGAAAGGGTTAAAATGCATTTTTATATTTATGCATTTAGTAAAGTGTTTAAAACCATTTGAAACAAAATACATCCAAGTAATGATGCTGCCGGAGAAGATAAAACTTAACTGAACTAGAAAAAGCAGAAACTGTTGATAACCATCTTTGCTCCATTTCCAAAGGAGTAGTAGTATGTACTTGTAGGAAGACCTGTGACAATTTAAGGACGTTTATCTACTAGTTTTCCCAAATTTTTGTTCATGTTATAAAACTGTGTTTTGCAAACAGTTTGACATTCATGGAATCTAAGATTATCAGTCAAGTGTTTATCACTCTACTGATGCTGGTACAGAAAAGGTCATTAATCTTGATGGGTCCAGTTTAAAGGAGCAGTAGTTTAGAACAAGCAAAAATACAGTCTAAAGCCTAACAAAATCTGAGGCAGGATTTGGCATGTATTTCAAATGACCTTTTACTCTCAAAATACCACTTCCCATTTATTTACTACTCCAGAATGGAGTTAGAGCTATTAGAAACTATCAGGTTGGGAAATTGTCTGTGCTCGTTCCTTGGATTTTTCTCCTACAATTTTAATGCCTGTATGTCTCCATCACTCAGAAGGATATGCAACTAAGAATGTGTCTTTCAGCAAGTTTTGTGATTCTGTAACCAGATCACTACTCAGTGTCAAGGACAAGATTGCCAGGATTCACAGTGCTGTGTGTTCCTTCAATAAAGAGGCAGCACTTGAGGTTGGGATCTAAATGTGCAGTTTCCTCCTTGTTTCTATCCTTACTGTCTGTATGTCCTTGTATATAACTGTCATTTTGCTTCATCTCTAGGGACACAGAGCTTCTGATAATAAAAACTACTTCATCTTCAGCCCATCAAAGCTGATTTTACTACTGAGCTTTTAGAAAGGAATTTTCACCACCTCTAAGGTCAAAGACTACTGAAAAGACCTTTTGCTTTTATGAAAACCATGTGGCTATAAGAAAAGCACTAATAGAATTTTTTTAAATTGTTTTTTCCAGTTTTAAATTTTTAAGGTAGAGAAAGAGAAAAGAACATATTTATTTTTCAAACAACAAAGTATTGTATCTAAATGTTTAGTGCTATTTAATGACTGAGCCTTATTAACAGCACTGACTCTCTAGGCTAATTTAAAACAGTAAATCAGGTTTAACACTGTGGCTTGAAAGGGTTCTGACTTTCATGCAAAGTGTACTTGAGGATCAAAAGTTCTACAGTTACCATTATTAAATTCAGTATTTTCTTTCTAGCACGTAGTGACTTTGGAAATATCTACAGGGACTTACCTGTTCCTTTCTCTACCTCTGTTTTCTGTAGCAACAGCCACCATGAAACATACTTCTCTTCTAGCCAAAGTGTGACAAAAAATTAATGCTACTATGGCTGTGTGAAGCTGTGTACAAGTCTTGGATGTACAAATGTAGGGCCCAATTACATACATATTTTGTCAAAGGAAAAGGTGCAGACAAAAACCTAATAAAAATATTAAAAAGTTGGGGAAAATGCAATTTATGGTGAAAGAATCAAGGTGTATGTTACCTCACAGAAAAAATAATATGAAAAATTTGTTTTACTAGCATCTAAATATCTTCATCCAGAAAAAAATCCCAGAGCATTACAGAGCTCTTTTTCATCTCAGTGGAGCATATAACAAGAACCAAAGATTAGGTTAAGTCTTTCATTTAATACAAAACACCAGAAACATCAACTAACCATTAACTACCACCAACAGTCCTACATTCACCTCCAGTGTCTTTAGACCAAGCTTTGACACGTTTTTGGAAAATATACTTTAGTTACACTAAAGGAAAAGTGGAATGGAGTAGGCAATGAGATAAAAGGTACAAAGAATATAAAATTACTCATAGTCCCTCTAGGTTTTAACTACGAATTCAAGTCACATGTAAGAACTCTGGTCACTCATCTATTTTCAAATCATACAGAAGTACAGCCACAGTTCATCTACCAGACAATGAGCTGGCAGAGCCTCATCACTGTACTGTTACCTGCTTTAGTCACTGAAGTTATTAAAGCAAATCAATCCTTTCTTCTGCACGTGGGTCACCTTGGTTTTATGATGTCCTGTTTTACATGAAGAAAAGGAACCAGGAATAGAGTTGCCAAAAAGCAGAAAAGTGAAGATTGATATATAGAACAATGAAACAGAAAGAAATCCTCATATCCTACATTTAAGCTGTGTTAAAGGACAAGAATATTGTTTTAGCTTACACTGAAGCTATTCAGCATCCTAAACCAGAACAATGAATGGAACAATTTTACTGCAGTAGCAGATAAAGGACAACACTACTCTGATTGACCTGGGCCTCTTTAAAGCATTTAGTAGCACAGGACACCGATGTCTCACACCACAGAAAAAGCAGCAGGTTTTTTTAGATAAAGCACAGAAATACTGCTGTGTACTTCCTGGAACAGATCCAGTAAGTAAGCAGCAGTGCTAACACCTCCTTCATAGAAAGCAGCTATAATGACATACATTCTTGATTTTACTTAGTCAGCTAAAGTAGCTACAGCTAAAGCAGTCCTAGAAGTAGCAGCCTGTGCTAGATTTACATAAGTGACAAAATTTCCTTTGTCACTAAATATATCCCAGTGATTATAGATGATAACTGAAGACCAGGTAGTTGAAATTTTAACCAAGGTTTATGGTCAATGTGCAATGGGAAAAAAATAACCATTTAATGGCCTACATCTTTAGTGAACTCTATCTCAGTTCAAAGGTAAACTGGAAAAATAGTTGATCCTATCTACAGTTTAAAAACCTTCTTGTACTCCTCACTGTAGCTAAAATAAACACTATGCAACGCTTTCTGACATTCTGAAAGGCAAAGACCACAGCAAATTCAATTCACTGTTGCAAGCAATGACTTGGTTTCAGCTGCTTCTGTCCTCAGCATTACTGGCTGTCAGTGGCAGGGCACCTCAAGGCACTCTCTTCAATGCTTTGGAAGCCCCAGGCACTGCTGTAAGGTTTTGTGTCTCCTCCTACTACCACAAACACATGAAACTTGTTTTCCACCCTCAACATTTACACCCTACAAAGCACCCAGTTCTAGATCCCACACACTGGGTTTCAGAGTGACAATTAAGATGTCAGGTTTTAGGCTCTATAGATGACAGCTCTGCTAAGGACTACCACAGGCAGTCCTACACAAGTGCAGGATGCACTTCCTTCACAATTGTTTCTCCAACACAGTTACCACAGGTAACTGTGCAGTAAGTTCCAAACACATGGAAAAAAACATAACAAAACCAGGAAAACTGTTTGCTTGAGATGCAGTGCCACAATCTACTCAAATTAATCATGAAGACACTGCAAGACTTTGTTATTTTTTAAAATACCATCAGATAATAATAATAATTTAAGCTTTTGGTTTATATACATTATGTTGCAGAGATATATACCAATTACTGATTTGAGTTTGCAAGATTAAAGTATTCTCTATATAAGATACAAGTATTACAAAGATCTACTCTTAGTATCTGCTTATTAAAAATAACTTGCTCAAGCAAGTAATTTCCTCCTTCCTGGAGGAAAAGAAACTTACAGATATTTTAAGTGAATATTTCAAACCCTTGTAAACATTGTTTTCAAAATATAGTGAATGAAGAGACCTCAGATTTTTGTGTATCTTCAGGTCATCATGATGACTTAACAGAGAGGGACTTAGGCCACTACCTACCAATCAGGTTCAAATATTTTTTCTACATTATGAACCTTATTTTTATAGAACATAATTCTTAGTTAGAAAAGCTGTTAAAGGCAGAATATTGATGACTAAGAGCCAAAGGAGTAGTAGTAGTAATAGTAATAATAATAGTAATAATAATAATATCATCACCATAATAAAAATTAAACAATAATGATATTGTTTAAAAATAAAAAGTCCTGAATTTACCCTTCCAGGAAGTTTCATACTAATGCCTTTTCTGAGCATTTGCTTGTGCTCAAAGAGCCTGAATATTCTTGTCTTCACATCAAAGCTCTTTTCTCCATCATATATATAGCTTCAGTTCAGATGTCTAACTACATAATTAAACTGATTACTGAAATATAAAAAAATCAGAACCATTTTCCCCATAAACAAAAAGTTTTCAACAGAGTGGCCAGAACATTGAAATGTACCTTGTGAGAAAACACATGTTTAACCTACCCTTTTAAGTTTCACTATGGTCCCATAACATTTCAGAGGTTCAACAACCTTGGCTTCCAATCTGTCAACCTACAAAAAGAAATCACAATGTTGCTAAAATCGTCCATATCCATGGTGTGCAGAAATGGGAAACAATTACTTTAATAGTGACTCATCAGGAATTAAATCCAAATTTGCTGAAAAAATATTATGATAAGAGTTTTTAAAAATTTTTTAAATACTACAGTCAAGTACATTAACCAAGAAGGAATTTGTTTTCTGAAGAGCTCAAGCTGATTTCTAGTGGAATTCCTTTTTTCTTAATTAGATCAGGATAAATGAAACATGGAAAATGTTGAATACACCAAATTGAGTACTAAATACACCTAACATTGCATCTTGGAGTTCTGTAGCTCTCTATCTAAAGATCACGTATTTCCTCTACACTTACTGATCAGTTACAGACTAAGCAATCTTTGCTATCAAATATACTCTACAAAATGGAACACTTCTTAAAAATAATAGAAACAGCATCACTGGTACTGAGTGCCCTAAAAATACCAATAACAGGGTAATAACAAAATAACAAAATGCATAAATGCTCTCACAGATGAATGGTCTGAATTTTTGTTTCAGTTCTCCTAGTCAGAAAAACAGCTACATATGGTGAGACAGGCAATAGGATAAGACCTGCTTGTCAAATCTGACAAAAGTGTCTGAGTGGCCGCAGTGTAATCTGCCAATGGCTTATGGCCCATGAGTGAGTCCCGTGGCCCACCACTGTTACATCCACATTAGGACAAGGTGCATACCTCTGCTGGGAAGGGACAGTCCCCTCTATACTGGTAGTCACCAGTCAGCCAAAATCTATGCCAGCTGAGCCAACATTTCTCCTTGATACCACCTACCAGTGCACTGTCAAACAATTTCACTTGAACTGCCAATAGAATAGAAAGGAATAGGGCAGAAAGGCTCTAAACAACACACACATTACAGATGTACCAAATAACCTGCCCATCTTTCTTACTTATCCTACCACATGTTGTGGTACCTCACACCTCACTATTTATACATCTAGCACTGCAGCTAAAGACCAGAAGTTGATAATCCTTAAAAGCTAATTTTCTCTTGCCTACTTTGTCAGCATACAGGAAAACTGTTAAGTGACTTGATGCCCAGAATAAACAAAGCTGAGATAATATATTTTGTTTTCAGGAGCAAAGGAGAACTTGATTTAAAGACCACAAGCTTCTCTTTTCCTCTGCTGCTTCTGTCTTTTTTCTTTCACAGGGCAATGTTGGTTTACAGACAGGCATGGCAGGAGGAAGGAGGCCAAATGCCAGTTTTTAAGTATACATTTAAAATCAACAAAAGCAGAACCCCAGTTGTTACATAAGTACCTCAAAATTACAGGTTCATAGTTTATTGATGAAAACAGAGAGATCATAAAGTTTTGAGTTCATATTCACCTTTGGCCACAATATAAATTTAATAGCAAAGGATAATTTGCTATTACATCAATTGAAGCATAAGGACCTACATGTGGCTCAGTTGGAGACAGATGTATAAGAGCTTATGGAAAAATAAAAATTCCACACCCCCTGAAGTTTCTTATTACTTCTCAAAAATCCTTCCCTAAATAGATTGTTAAAGATCCATGCATATTCCTTATATTTCAAACTCCCTGCTTCCCATATTAATTACTTTTAAAAGCTTTTCTTTTTCCACTTTATTATGAAGAGATGACTTGCAATGCTCTCCAAAACAAAAAAGTCCTATCTGAAGACATAAAAAATGTCAACTACTTCAGTCTCTTTTCTGAACTATAGTGGGTCTCAGCTGTTCAAAACTATAAATGGGATTTTTTTATGTTCTACTAAAAGAATAAATACATACTCCAAAAACTACTTTGAGGGTATGTGAATGAATTTTTTTTTATCTAAGTATTTGAAATTCTGCATTGTAAGTTACAGTTTGACTGACACCACACATAAATGTGTAGGTGGCATAAACATCTTTCTTTACTCTCTCACTCATTGAGCAGAAATGTGACTATATAGTCACATATGGTCCAAATCAAGTTTGTACTTTTAATGTTGAACTACAAACTTATGAAATCTACAGTGGTCCCTGACATTACCTCCTCAATACTATTTCTGAGAATGCTCAGCAAAAGGAAAATGACTGATTTTACCTCAGCTGCTGCTAGACAACTCAAGTCACATCACTAAAAAAGAACACTTTATTAACCATTAATCATAATCTAAAGTCTAAGACCAATAAAAAAAAACCTTGTTCTTTCTCAAATACTTTCAGTGTTCACAGGGATAATTTTGCTGACTTCAGCAGGACTGATTTTAGGTAGTTTTCCCTGAAGTGATCAGGAGGGTAAATGATGAATGCTTTGGCAGCCTACCCTGCTCAGACATTAATATACTGAGATGTGTTTTCTCCTGTTTTGCTTCCATTTGCAGAGTATATGATTTCCCTTTTAATCACAGATAAGTAACTGAAAAGTTCAGATGGCAAACACAACATGTACAGCTTTAATTTTGTACCTCTGCCTGGCGATAATCCTGAAGTCTGGAAAATTCATCTGCAAAGTTTTTCAGTCCAACTTTTAAGTTTGGTGTCTCTGTAGCTGCATATGCATATATTTCATTTACTAGAAGATCTGCTTTGTCTCGTAGTCTGGCAGTTTTACGTACATATCCAGCAAATATTTGGCACAATTCACCAAAATGTTTTTCCACATTTGAAACAGCATCTTGCATTTGTCTAGTCTGATTGTCCCTGGATACCAAAGAAAAATAAGTGAAAAATAAGAAGGATAGAAATGTTTACAACACATAGAGAAGAAAAACTGCATAATTATACTATTAATGATTTGGATATCACATTTCAGGGCAAAGCAGAAATTTATTCTGAAAAAGAGAATGTTTTAACTGATGTAATATGTGCTTATTTATGAATGAATAACAAACAAAAAAGCAGATTTACACTTAAAGATCCAATAGATGGTAAACCCAAATCAGAAAAGTCTGCTTGGAAGACTTCCTCCTGCATTTAAGCAAAAGCTCACTAATGGTATTAGTTACTGAGGCAGTGGTAACACCTGCAGTCTCAAACAAGACTTCTGCCAGATCACCCCTTTCTGCAACAGCTTGCAAGCTAAACAGGCAAGGCAATGGCTGGAGAAATTAGTAAACTGGTAAAGGCATTAAATGTTCTTTAAATTGCAAACAGTTACCAAATTGGACTACAGGGGATAAATACCACTGAGAATTAAAGAAGAAAAGTGAATGGACAGGAGAGGTGAAAACTCTAATACCACTGAAAGGACGTTCATCACACTAATAAAATTACTTTCTTTTAAACTTCCTAAATCTAATTAATTTATTTTATTCAATGCCTGTATGTTTCATTATTAATGATTTAGATGTCATTCCAGTAACTCACATATTTCACTTTGCATTTTGCTTTCATATTTTGGTGGTTATGTGAATTCATGCCAGTTGTTGATCTGAGTGAATCAGCTGTAGACAATTCAGCTAACAGCACCTCCAAGATACTGGGTCCTAAGAAATCTCTACAGTCCTACACAAGGTTATTGATGTGAACTGCTAGAATCCTCTGCAAGAGAATTCACTCCTACCACTATCTTGGCAAGTGACAGAAAGCAAAACCTTCTTCAAGTCCTTAAGCTATCCCAATACTGCCGACCAATATTTAAATACTGACTTTGTATCAGGATTTATGATAATCAAAAAAGTTCAAAGAATTTTGGTACTTTGATACTAAACAACAATACAATCAATTCAAATGAGGAACGCCTTTACTTCAGGAAAAGTATTTCATGCCAAAGTTCTGCCTTGGGCAAAAACCCCAAGGAAGTTATTCAGTCCCCCAGGACATGCTGGAGCACAGGAACACTTGAATAGAGACGCTTTCAACAGGTGAGGAGGCAAGGAAGAATTTCATTAAGTACTAATAAAGCTGTTTATCAAAATTATACTACTTGATAAGATCCTCAGTAAAAGGTATATATTTCCTATTTTCTTGAAAGATCTTCACGTCAGAAAGTGTTTCCCTCCAGGAGAAAGACACAATCATCCACTTTACAAGTCAGATCTTACAGTACACTCACGCAACTAGCATTTAATTTTGGGACTCGAAACACAACGTTTCCTTATACAGGGGTGTAAAAGTTTCTATTCCTCCCTTTTTATCGCGACTGCTTAGAATTGCCCACAGAAATATTCGCGAGAGGTCCAAACAAATGACGGCAGCACATCTTTACTCCATCTCCGCATAGCACACTAGGCCTGCAAAAGTTTTGCGGCCTTTGCCGGAGGAAGGCAGAGGCGGCGCCCATCTCCAGGGAGGCAGATGCGCTAAGGACCGGGCCCGCACAAACCCGCACGGCTCCCCGGGCCCGCACGGCTCCCGACCCCGCGGCACCGCCGGGCCCGCTGCTGGAAGCGGCGCCTCCTCCCCCGG
>VZTB01007298.1:242983-370059 GCA_013397245.1 Thryothorus ludovicianus
CGTCGGGTGCAGCCTCTGACCGGACACCGCCGTGTCAGCTGGAACATGGCTGTGGCTGCCGCGTCCGGTCTCTCCTTAAACACCTCCAGGGACAGCCACTCCACCAGCTCCCTGGACAGCCCGTTCCAGTGTCTGCTCACCCCTTCTGTGAAGAAATGCCTCCGTGTGCCCTCCCTAAACCTCCTCTGGCGCAGCCTGGCTACAGCCTCCTTTCAGGGAGCTGTCCACAGCGATAAGGTTGCACCCGAGCCTGCGTTCCTCCAGGCTGAACACCCCCAGCTCCCTCAGCCATTCCTCACAGCACTGGTGCTCCAGACCCCTCACCAGTTCCATTGCCCTTCTCTGGACTCTCTCCAGTCCCTCAATGTCCTTCCTGAATTGAGGGTCCAGAACTGGACACAGCACTCGAGGTGTGGCCTCACCAGTGCCCAGCACAGGGGGACAATCCCTGCCCTGGTCCTGCTGGTCACACAATTCCTGGTACAGGCCAGGATGCCTTTGGCTGCCTTGGCCACCTGGGCACACACTGGCTCATGTTCAGCCACTGTCAACCATCACCTCCATGTCCATTCCCACAGAGCAACTTTTCAGCCACTCTTCCCCCAACCTGTAGCAGTGCAGGGGGCTGTTGTGACCCAAGTGCAGGACCTGGCATTTTCCCTTGTACAGTGAATCTTGGCCCATTGACCCAGCCTGCCCAGGTCCCTCTGCACTTCAACACTCCTGCCCTGTCATCTGAAAACTTAAGGGTGTATTTGAGAACAAAACCAAACCAAATGAAACCAAAAACATAACCCCCCCCCAACCCCCTCTTTGTAATGGTCATGAATTGGAAATGTGGCTTCATGACTGTGTGGCCATAATCCTGTCAGAGTCCCTGCACATGCTGTATGAAACTAATGCAGAAAAGACTCTTAAAGGAGGAGAGTGAGGATTGTGCTCTGTCCAACACAAGCCCATCTGATATTGCAGTGGTCCAGAGAGCTAAGGACTTGGACAATTTGGGTTGCTTGACACAGAAGTACGTGGCAACAACTTCATGCAGATAACAAGCTGTAATTTGTAACTAAAACCAATGGCCAAACTTCATGAACAAGGTGGGCAATGGTGATGCTCCCAGGGCATTTAACAGGCTACAGGTTTTGTGTACCCATTGGGATTATGTTACTTCACAAAATATGCACACACATACACACACACACACACACAAAGAGGCCTCTCATTCAAGGGTACCCAGAAGATCTAAGGATCAAAGGATCACTCAGGGGTATCCAGCATGAAAATAGTCAGTGCCAAAAGACAGAGTGGTGAGGGGCACTCTGTCCAGGGAAGTCTCCTTGGGTGGAGGTCATGGTGCAGAAATGTCTTTGCCCTGTTGGCTGGGGACCCTGTCTGTGGGCCAAGGGGTTCTGCCTCTTCCCATTCCCACCTTGGATTGGGAAAGGTTGGTTGTCCCCATGTGTCAGCCAGGGAGAAGGTGAGTGCTACTACCACACATGTATGTAAAGAATTGTATAGGCTTGCATGAGCATGTGAGTAGAAACTGATTTAGTAAAAATTTGTGTTTTTTCATCCTGGTTTTTCTCTTGAAAGTAGATAATTCAGATCACTTCAATGAAAACTTTACTTCACATAAAGCAAAATAGTCTTCAAATTATGGGGATCTAATTAGTGGTTTGCACCAACTTAAGCTAAAATAAAGTGTCAGTTTTTTTAAAGGCAAAGTTTGTGAAATCAGTGGTAAAACTCACTCCAAAAGTTTGCAACCCTTAAGGACTTGGCAGACTATTATGTCTAAATGGAAAATGTCTTTCAGAGGATTCAAGGATGAGAGGGCAGCTGTTACTTGGAAGTCTTAATTTCTCAACTGCAGGCATGAGGAGAGCATTCAATGTTTATTGTTGAATCTACCCACTATTAATAATCTAATAAATCACCTAAAAGACCTAGCTAATAATGACATCACTATTATTACTGTGCAATCCTGTAGTTCCCCACACTGTAGCAAGTTAATCACTCTTGGATCTTATTTATTACACACAACTACCACTGAATTACAACCCTATTCACCCCTCTCTTGAGTGTGTCGTGCTGCTTGTTATCAGGGTGCAGTACAGTCCGTCTCTGGATGTTTTTTTTTGTGGGAGATTTTTTTCCCCAAATTCTCCTTCAGTTATGTAGCTTCTACTGTCTGCCTGTTGTTCATGTGGCACACTTTCTGAGACATACCATTCCATTTTATTTTTTCCTTCACCTAACTCCATCTAAGCACTTTGTCCCCTATGCAGACAATTGGCATACCAGAGCAAGGCTTATCCTGTTAGTTTATTTTTTTCCCCACTATTTTTGTGCTCAGGTAGCATCCTGCTCTCAAGTGCTTATTACAAGTCATTGCCCTTGGCATGTTCTTTGGACAATCTCCTGGTCTCCTGAGGTAGTCTTGTCTCTTCACAAGGCCCTGTACTCCAGCAGGACCTCTCACTCACAAATTTTAAGCGATCTGAAAGTTGATAACATTTATTCTGCTACTTAGGGCATGTTTGGACTTCATCACCCAGGAACAGTCAAGCAAAGCAGAATTTTTTAATAAACAGCAGAATGGTGCTATACGAGGTGCTATACAAACAGTAAAAAGAAGTACAATTCTACTTGCTTCAAATTATGGGTCAATGAGAAACAGTGACTGCTGCTTAATGAGAGGCTAAAAGACTGAAAATAAGGAGAATTTACCTGTGATTAAAGTTCAAGAAGTACTTGTTATTGGAGTAAGACATGAAAGACAGCTCATCTTCAGTTATTGCAAACTAATTCTGCTTCAGTTCTGAAGTATGGTACTTGGCACAGACATTAAAAAACTTTATTTGTATATGCTGATTTCACACATGGTTTGACTTAATAGTTCTTAATATGATGCTGTAGATAGTCCTGGTATATATGGCCCACCAGCTCCAGCTGCACATAGAGAGTTGGAAATAATGTCATGAGGGCCTGTTGAAATTTTGAGTCATCAGAGTGTACAAGAGCACAAGCTGCATAAATCATGGAGTGGAAAAATATTTTTGTACTATGATTTAGAAATAATTATGGAGAATTATGTTGAAAGTAATGCCAAATTTCCTGCTCATTACCTCTAAGTAAGTTTCCAGAATAACATACTAAAGATGATGACATCTTATAAATGACAAATTCTGCAGATAAGAAAGCTCTGAAATATCCAGTTGACAGTGTTTTCCAATATTCCTCCAGAGGATAAGCAACAGACTCCTCCTGACTTAAATTAGCTTGTGTAAATTCTCTGTACTGGTTTATTGAGCAACAGTATGTAACTCTAGCAGTGTTCAGCAGCAGTGAAGAATTGCCTGTCATTACTGAATAGAAAAAACAGGGTCTGAAAAAATAGAAAAAACATAAGTCTGTGGAAACTTGAGGAACAATAATTGGGATAGAATTTCTTCCATCATATTTAGGGGATGCCTTAGCCATTGGTAAAGTAAAGCCATATTTCTGGTTTGGAATTTCATCAATGACTGTGTTCTAGATATATGTAAAACACCAACAGAATGTTCAGCCAACTTTTGTTTTTGTTAACCGATGTTAATTTATTATGGTATGGTAATTACAGAGTCAACAACCCAAGTCCAGAGGTTCATCTGTGCACTGCAGTTGATTAAGTCTGTATGTAGTTGATGAGTTGCATATATATTCATGTTACTACTTCTTTTCTCACTTTGTGTTTATAACTTGAGAATACTTCTTTTTTCACTTATTGTATTTTTTATGTAATGTTCCATTCTCCTGTTCACCTATGCTGTCAAGTCTTTTTATAATGTATTGAAAGGTAATCACTGTAGACCTTGAATATCAAACAACATTGTTTCAGCAGAGAAGTTTAAGTCCTAGCAGATTAGACGTTATTTAGATTTAATAATTTTGAGTGTTTTCTCCTTCTGCAACCATTTCCCAATTTGTGCTATTTCACTTTTTTTGGTCTGCGTCTCCCTAACTTTATACAGGAACTAGATCATCTCTTATTCCTTCTTAGCTCTGTGTTCTCTCAGAAACAAGAGGCAGCTTTTGGGAAACAACCTTCTCTGATGCACAAGTCTCCAATACCAAGTTTCAGATATCTTAATTAAAAATCAGTTAGTTTGTTAGAGCAAAAATTGTCAACATAATTAGAAAAACAGTAAAACATTGTTTCCTCAGGCTAATACCCGCAGGCCGGTGTAACCTTCTGTCATCCATTTTGTCAGTATTGGTGAAAGCATAGCAGCTTTGATGATTTATGCATTTGCCTGTTGTTTTCTTACTTCTACGATAGAGCTTTAGCTGCTGTCAGAGGCAGGATGCTGGGCTAACAGGATTTTTGTTCAGCACAGGCACTCATGTTTTTAAGGTGTTATATTTTTATAAACAAAAAAGGGTTCTTTTGTTTGGTTCCTTCTTTACCCCTGTGTAAGTATTTCTGCTCCTGGGCTTCTCTTTATGCAAACTGAGTTCAAAGGTGAAATGCAAAATATGTCTGGAACATGCTGCTGTACAAGTTTGTTTTTTTTTGATGTGTCTTGTTTTCAGTGATTTGTCAGACAGTAAGGTTTTGTTCAGTGTTACTGCCTCTTTTTTCTACCATGTAAACTTTTTGACTTGTTTCTCCCAAGCTCTTATTTATGTAGTAGGTCCTTGAGTCTTTGGCTTGCTTCCCCAGCCTGACTAATTCATGTTATTTCTGGTTTATCATTAAGACCTACTGCTCGAATATGGACAGATTAAGATGTTCGTTGTCGACACTGTTTTAAGATGTTTGATACTCTATTTCAATATGAAAAAATAATCATATTTGTTGTGATGCAGACCATGACCTCAGTAATGTTTGGTGAGTACTGATTCATATTCTAGGGAAGGAACTGGAAAACATCTGTTTCTTGGATTTACTGTCTACGTCATTTTTGAGTCCTCTTATTCATTAGTATCAACAAATGGTGCTCTGCTTTTTGTTGATTGCACTGTAGAAAGTAGTTCTACTTTTGTTCTTTGAAAGACAGGGCAGAGAGGACTTTTGGAAAGAGACTATTACTACACATAGCCACAGAAATCTTTAGTAAAAAGCAAAGTATTTATTTGAACTTAGTGTATAGATGGTGAGGATGAGAAATTTTGGATAGCAGTTGTGCTACTCTTTCAGAAGTAGTGTCTCTTTTCTCTTCAGTGGCAGTAGCACTGTTACAGCCTGCTCAGCTCTCCAGGGCTCTGATTGATGAAGGTAGGCAGTGGAACCAGACTGTTTTGCCATTCCCCTCAGGCTAGTGCCAGAAGCAATCTAATCTGCCTTTTGTTTTCAGATAACTGTGTTAATAAACACATTAATTAAATAGACACCATTATTATTAACATAGTACATAATTTTAATTAGTAAATAGTTTTTTTTCCAGACATACTTTATTATTGAAATAAATATGAGTCAACGGGAGCAAGCAAGTCAGAATTATTCACTTTCAATTTGGTATTTATTAGAATACAAAACTGGTGGCAAGTCACTTGGCTGCCTGAAAAGTAGAGCAGAGAGTACAGTGTTCTTGGATTGCCCCATTCAGCAGGCAGGGAATTTCTCCTAGGTCCTTCACAACTGAAGTGAGTGAGGTTGGAAGAGTGATGATATGGATGGGGCTCATGTATTTGAACCAGGTATCTCCAACATGTACTAGGTGCAATGCCTTTGAGGGAAGGTTCTTCATGTCTTCTACACCAGACTTACATTGGTAGTTGTGGCAGAATTCCTGAAGGATGTCTATAATGCTCTCCAAGAATGAGATCATAGACAGGGCGTGTTTCTAAATTGCTTTTCACATAAGCAACTTTTTCCCAGAAATCCCAGCAAGTGGCAGGAATTGTCTTGCACCCTTGCTGTAATTCCTGGCTCAGGAGGGGTAGAGGCTGCCCAGCTCTGTGCTCTGTACCTGGATGGATCCTGTGCGCCTCTTGCCGAGCCACCGTAGCTGAAATAGTGCAAAAGCATGAAATAGCCCTCGTGGGTGCTCTTATGGCATGGAACTGAGGCTATATATGTCCTGGGATGTGACTTATGAGATATTTGCAAACCTTGCTGTAATGATGTTGAGGGATGGTAGAGAATGCAGGGAGTTAGTTGCAGAGCAAACGGGCATGGTAAATCCAGAGCAGTTTCAGCCAACTGGAGGAAATTGTTCCCAGCACTATGCTTATACTTTGTCTGAGAGAGAACAATTTGCAACTAACAAAAATAGGGTGGTGATAAGACAATTAAGCAAAACTTGGATTAGTCTCATGGCCCTATGACATTTAACAGTGTATATACACCCAAAGAATAGGTTATACATGCAGGGTCTCTTCCAGGTACACCTGGGATCTCTCTGCAGGTTTCCTGTAAATCTGAACTGCAGATCTGATATTTTGATCAACTTTGAATTTTTTCCCAGAAGATTATAAGCATTTCATAATATTTCTAAAGGAAGTTGGTATCGGTTTCATTTAAGTCCATAACAATTCTTTCATTAGCAGTGGTAATCAAATTTTTTCCTCAGATAATTCTTTTCCTCTCTTTGCAATAGTGATATTCTCTTCTTGGCAAATGCTTGTACCAGGAATGTTTTCTGCGGATGAGGGGTTAGCCTAGAGTGAGGCCATGCTGAAGACACTGGTATGTGACAACAGCTACCACTTGGTGGCATCCACACCATACTTTATTTAGCTGAAAACTCCACAACCAGCAATCTGAGAAAACTTTGGGAGTACCTGCTTCACATTCACTCCTTAAGGATGTTTGAAATAGTTGACCTTAGACTGATCTGGATTGCTCAGGGCCTGACATGCATGACCCACCTTCTTTTTGTCCTTTAGTGTGGCTGTACACACATTTATTGACCATGCAGTTGACTCAAGTGATCAAAGTGATTAAACTCTATCTCACTGCTGTTCTTTGGAAGACTGTTCAACTATTTTTTATTCACAAGAAACCTGCTAAGCACTTGCACCCTTGGTGTTGACCTTGCTGCTTATTTTACCTGAGTTTAAAATAATGTTTGATTTTAGACAAGTCAACTAGAAGCAAAAATAGTATGGATCTGGCTAAGGGGAGAGTGTACCTAGAAAGACTTCTTGAATCTTTGATTTACACTTCAAAGGAAAAATATTCAGACTCATTCTGGAACGTGTGAAATATTGGCATTAATAAAGAATGCTTTTTAGTAAATATAAGCAACTACAGTTTCACTTTACCTAAATTTTGACATTTGAATGAGACATCAGAAATATATTTCACCTGCCAAAATCTTAATTTGAAAGTCTTTGTGTCTGAAATGACATATAGCACAACAGTCACGTTCAGTTGGAATCTTATGGGTACCTAGCTTCAGATTTCAAGTTGCAAGCCTGTCCTGCTTGTATTTGTTGTCAAAGTGCTGAGAAGAGAAGCAAACACAGGGTTAATGATTGGACTTAACAAGTTGGAAAAGTCTTTTCCAATATAAACAGTTTAGTGATTCTAAGACAAATTTTTTTTAAATGGCTGCTAATTATGAATTGATTTTTGGTTGGTTAGTGCATATATCCTTAAGTGGGCAATTTTTCTGATAGGTGCAAGGAGAATCAAGAACATTTCAGCTGGTCAAGACTTGGTCTGCAAGTCCTTTGTCACTTCAGGGAACATAGTAAATATAGCAATGAGCATGGGGTGAGATATAACTTAATGGCATTTGGCTGTTTGTGAGCTGGTGCTAGAAAAATATTTCTACTTTTACATATTTCACACATAAAATCCACTTGTGATGGAAGTGAAATAATAAATAAATGAATAAATAAAAATCTAAGAAAACTGGATACTTGTAACTTGTAATCTAATTGCATTACCCAATGATAATTGAAGGGTATCTTGACATTTGAGTGCTATTCATTTATTGCTTTCATGCTTGAATTCTTTAACCTGGAGCTGAAGTTAGAAGGTTTGGGTTGGTTTTTTTTTTTAATTTAAAATAAATTGTCATTCATTGAGGTGTTAGCAGAAATCAGGCACTTCCCAGTGGTTTTTAGCCTTTCCCCCTGCTAATAAAATGAAATTGAAAAAAAATTCTAAACACTTGGTAAATAATCATTATTAATAGATGAGATTGCTACTACTTTTGGAGGCAATAAAATGTTAAACTATCAATTGAAACTCACTGACTTATTTTGTGGTTCTTTCGAACTAACCTGATGAATCTCCCATTCCTCTCAGTGTCCTGTATCAGTGTGGTGAGGGCTGGGCTTTAAATAAAGCACTCATGATTCTATTTTGTTAATTTTCAGTTTTATTAAGCAAGCATCTAAAATAATTTTTCCTTGAAAGTTTGATAATCCCAGGAGCAATACCTGACACTGTCACATGTTTCGAACAGAATAAATGGAAATGTTAATCAAATAACTGAATTTGGAGAACACTTTTAAAATTCTCAGTACCTCGTAGTTCCTCACATCCCTCTCATCTTTTGACATGCTCATCTTTGTTGTTAGGTGCATTTTTAAAATTATAGTGAGAAGGTCCGTATTGAAGTAAACTAAAGTGTATGTGTCAGTCTGCTTCTAGAGGGCAGCAAATGACTGTGTTTTAGCCACAAGAGAGACAAAAAGTCACACAGTTCTGCCAGCAAAACCAAAGGCACAATCCAGCATCTTGTAGTCAACAGGAAAACTTCCCAGTGTCTTTAATGGGAGCAGGATCAGGCCGCTGGTGCTTTCCTTGCTTTCTTACATCCCTACTTTTAAAGTGGATAAATAGTGTGCATAAAATGCATTGGACTCCTGTTATCAATTGTAAGTTTTTTAAACTATGAGCTATGGATGCAAACATTATGGTTTTTATTAACATTCTAAGGCTACAGTTCATAGGCTATAAAAAGTACATGATACAAATGTAACAGTATTTATATAAATATGAGCTCATTGGGGTTTTTTATCTGTTTTGTTTTGTGGTATTTAAAGGAATGTGAACGATTTTTTTCCTCTGTCCACACATGGTAGAGAACTGTGGGGGGGTGCCCCTTCTTTTGAAAAAAACTCATCAGTGATAAATTCACAAGTGTTGCTTAATACATTCAAAAGCAATAAAGGAATATTGTAAGTAAAAGATATACTTTAAATGTATTTCACTTTTATTTACATAGAGCCTAGGTTTTTCTATAGCCCTTGTTATCACAGCCCTGGTATGTTCACAAAGGCTTATACCAATGTAGTGTAGTCTAAATGGTGATGAACTGGCTAACCATCCCATAACTACTATGTTTTTCTCATTCAGTGATCTATCTCCACAGAAGATGTTCTGACTTTGTAGCCCCCAGGATCCCTTTCTCTTCCTTTTTTTTTTTTTCCAGAAAAAAATATACCATTTCATCTCAAAATTTAATTAGTTGAATTTGTCCAGAGCTAGAAGGATGGGTACAGGTCAGATAGCAATTTCTTTAGAGAGCCTGTTTTGAATCTTTATCTCTTTGGTTCTTTGCTTAGAATGAGCTGAAGTTTTGTGCTCCACATACCTCAGGGACAAACTGGCTCCAGATAGAAGCTGACAAAATTGTTGAGCTTCTCTATTGTGTGATTTATTTCTCATGACTACCTATGAATGTAGAAGACTGAAGCCAGCCATAGTTCAGTACATTCTGCTAATGCAAACTCTGTGTTGTTGACTGGGAACGTGGGTTGTACATCCTCCAGGCTAGAGGGCATTTTACCAAGTATCAGGTATCAGAAATAGCAGTGTAACAGAATCAGACTCCAGCTGTCATCATTTCAGTGCTGTGCAGGTCAATAAAGGGGATTGTTCCAATAGTGATAGAGAAACTCTCTTGCAGCTGAGAAACATCCCAGAGCATTAGGTTGGAAGCCTCTGGATGAGGGAGAACCACCGTGGAGTGTGTTTGCACCACTCTTGCCAGTGGTGACCCTTCTGAGGAGAACTGGCTCCCTTGAGGGTGCTCAGAGTCCAGAGCTGTGGCAGGAGGATGTGTGTAAAACTTTTCTCTTCTGGAGTCCAAAGAAGCCTGCAGCTATTATTTTTTGTCCCAGAGATAGTCCTTACTTCTTTCACTATTGAAAGATTCTGGTGGCAATCCTGGTGCAAATCAGGTCTCATTTCAGTTGCATTTTAAAACATTGCATTGGAACTGCCTTTCCCAGGTCTGCATTAGTTTTTGCTCTGTTTCCAGTGCTGATATCTGTGTCTGAAACCATTTACAGTTATGATTCAATTTTCTAATAGAAAAGTCTAAAGAGTGACTCACACCAGAGTTTCGATTTTTCTTTTCAATGGTTATGAATAAAACATAGCATAAAGGGGAAAAAAAGCTTTTGTTGTCTACTTCTGAGGGTACAAAGGAAACATAGAATATTCTGTGAGACTTAGTGCCTGAAAAAATCACAGCAAGGCTTCTAGAAAAGTCAAGAGGTGAAATACTTTAGCTAGATATGATATCTTTGAGATGCCTCAAACAGGGCACTGTAGAATTTTGCACCCATAAAAAGAGAGGTTTTGTTCTCCAAAGTTTAAGTTTAGTTTTTGGCAGTTTACATATCTTGAAATGATGATGTTAGCAGTAACATACGCATTTCATTATGCATTTCTGAAATATTTGCACAGATACTGGCCCACAGCATGCTGTAGTTTAGGCTACTAAGTGTATTACTTCTTGCCTGCTGACTTCTCCAGCATATGGTACTTTATTTTGTTGGCCACAGAAATCTTCTATAGCCTTGCAGTAGCTTCGAGTGTGGTTCATGGCTTTCAACTTTAATTATGCTTAATAAAATAATACATATACAGCAAATAACATTTCCCATATTTAAAGTGTGGTTCTACTCTGAAATGTGATGATTTAAAGATAATTCAAAAAATAAGTTCCTTATGCTAGTCAAATCATAACTTACCACTAACAACAATAAATTTCCATATCTGCCTTTCCCTTATGTCGTGGGTTGATGCTGGCCAGGCTCCAGACACCCACCAAAGCCTCTCTATCACTCCCCTCCACAGCTGAACAGGGGAGAGAAAATATAACGAAGGATTCATGAGCTGAGATAAGGACTGGAAGAGATCACTCACCAAATACCAGCACAGGCAAACAGGCTGGAATGAGAGATATTAATTGAATTTATTACTAGCAAAATCAGAGCAGGATAATGAGAAGTAAAATAAGACCTTAAAAACACCTTCCCCTCATCTCCTTCCTCTTTACCAGCTCTGTCTCCTCCCCAGTTCATCACCTGTGGTTTCTTCTGCTGACCAGGGAGAGGAGTTCTTCTCCTGCTCCCCCATGGGGTCCCTCCCATGGGAGACAGTTCTCCAGGAACTTCTCTGATGTGGCTCCAACTCACCAACACCAAGCTGCTGCAATGTGAGTCCATCCCATGGGCAGCAGTCCCAGACTCCTGTAGTGTGGGTCACTGTCCCAGGGGGTGCAGTCCTTCAAGGACAGGCTGCTCCAGTGTAGGCTCCTCTCTCCACACTCCCACAGGGTCACAGCCTCCTCCAGGCATCCCCCCTCTCTGGCATGGGTCTTCTCCATGGGTTGCAGGTGGATGTCTGCATCCCCATGGACTTCCATGGGCTGCAGGGGCACAGCTTCACCATGGTTTTCACCATGGTCTGCAGGGGAATCCCAGCTCCAATGCTCCACCCCCTCCTTCACTCACCTCAGTGTCTGCAGTGTTGTTCCTCACATGTTCTCATCCTGCTCTTCCCTGGCCTCAATTACAATTGTGCAATAACCTGGCTTTCTTTTCTTCTTAAGTATGTTATTGCAGAGGTGTTGCCACCACTTCTAATTGGCCCAGCCTTTACCAGTGGCATGTACATCTTGCTGCTGCCAGGGATTGGCTCTGATGGACAGAGAGGAAACTTTCAGCAGTTTCTCATAGAAGTCACTTCTATGGCTACCAAAGCTTGGCCATGTTGGAACCTGGGACACAGANTGCAATAACCTGGCTTTCTTTTCTTCTTAAGTATGTTATTGCAGAGGTGTTGCCACCACTTCTAATTGGCCCAGCCTTTACCAGTGGCATGTACATCTTGCTGCTGCCAGGGATTGGCTCTGATGGACAGAGAGGAAACTTTCAGCAGTTTCTCATAGAAGTCACTTCTATGGCTACCAAAGCTTGGCCATGTTGGAACCTGGGACACAGAGGATTTCAGACTTTCTGTGCTCATAGGAAATGATCCACAAAATTATACTGCATTTGACCTGAGACCCTGGGAAAGTCTTCCTAAACTGAATGATAGTATTGAGTCTGTGCACTTGTAGCTGAGTAGAAGTGTGTTATATCACAGGGTGAGAAATCCATAATTTAAGGTGGCTGGGTAATATAATATATATGTAACAAGATGGAGAATTTAGGGTGTAGTCTTCTCCTTCTTCATAAGTTTGGGTGATTTTGTATGATTGGTTAAGAAATTCCTCAGTGTGGGACATGAGTGACTGGTTATTGGGTTTAAAGTTAAAATAAATTTGTTGACGTCTCATAATTGAGTAGTTTAGGCTTAAAGGACCTTGAAGCTTCTCTCTGTGATCTCCATTTTTGCCTTGTTAACATAGCATGCAGAGGCACTTATGGTCAGTGAGGCTGTAACAATAAACAATGATGTCTGAACATGAACTTGGCCTCCTGTGCTTTTAATTCTAACCCTGAAAAGAACCTAGAAGAGCAGAGAGGTTTCCCACATGGCCGTGCAAACAAAGTACACCATAGCAGGGAAGGACCAGCAGTTGATGCTCCTCCTGGCATTCTACCCTTCAACCTCCACGCAGAAATGCATCTGGTATATTCAAGGGTGAGTATATTGCCCTGTGGCAGCTCTGTGATCTCTTCCCTTACTATAAAGATACCCTTCAGGATCTCTACCTCCACCCAGCTGAGTTTTTATACGGTTATTATTGGTTAAACTATCAGAAAGTCTTGAATAGACCTCAGTAAATGACTCAATCTTTTGTTCACATTTCAGCAAGGACATCAATGAGAATCAATAAAAATAATTTAAAAATCTGCGGATTGCTGTCACTTTTTTCTTTCTCATGCTGTAGAGAGATGATTATGCTGAGGTAGGGTTTTTGTTTTGTTTTGCTTTCATTTGGACTAGAGGATTTTGTTGTCAGTCCTTTTAAACTAGCTGTGCTTACATTTTGATACAGAAGAAGACAAGTAAGCCAGCTTGACAGGCACCAGCTCAAACACAAAGCGATCGGGAAGCTAAGGACTCAGATAACGAAAGAAAAGTTGAGACTTAGCTTAGAGCTGTCAATACTTAGTATATATCTCACCTTATATCAGGGCATAAATATGCCGTGGGAACAAGAGACAGCAGGGCTGTGTGCTGCCCTTGGAGCTGGAGGTGCAGCAAGGGATGGGGAGGTTGGTGCTGGCTCCGAGAGCCATCCAGGCACAGTGTGTGCTGCTGGCTGCGAGCTGGTGTGTTTGCACAGCAGGGCCCTGTGCATGGGGCAGCTCACCTGGGGTTCCTGCAACAGGCTCCCTCCTTTGTACGCGAGATGGCTTAATTTTCCTACAGAGAAATGGTTATGAACAGTTCCCAGGTTTTTGCACAAAACTGACAAAAAAGCAGGAATCTGCTCCTTTTGCCTTAATAAACATGACCGCATTTACAAGCCAATAAAAAACCCCAAACCACCTCAGACTGACAGTAGTGAAATAAGCAAAATAAGCCTTTGTTGCTGCTTTGAATTTCCTAAAAAACCCATCCAATATCTCACTCAGAGCACATGTGGAGGCAGACTTGTGGTAGAGTAACATGAACTGCAATAAACTCATCCCGGTACGTGCTGAAGTTTCATGTGCACGCACGCACACACAGAAGTAAACCCTTTAACCTAATCAGCAAGTAATTGAAAATAAAAATAACTTTGTTTTGAATCGTCAGTTTTCATGTCAAATTCTCCTAGATATGCTGATATTGGATGAAGAATTCATTCTACACTTTTTCCACAGCTTCCTCAGTATCACAATCTCTGGTTTGTTGTGTAAGGTAAAAGTTAATGTGAAAAGTGGCACTAAGCAAGGCAACTGCTGCTTAAACTTTGTTTTTATCAAGGCAGCCCAGAGAAACTAAATCTTTTGGCAAAACCTGAACTCAAAGCAAAGAAGAAAATGCCATATCCTAAGAATAATTTAATAAAAGATTTTCCTTGTGTCTCTAGCCAAGGTTGCAATAATTTTCACACAGAATAAAAGATAAATCATTCATCATTTTTGTCCTTTAAAAGATTGCATTAATGCTGGCTTCTCTGTAGTTTTTAACTTAGATCCGACCCTGGCACTCAAGAATACCCCTTGGAAAGGTGTGCTAATGGCTTTGTGAGTAGGGATACTCTCTGCAGAGGTTCAGCTAGTGCTTGCCACAGGGTTTGGAAATGTAGTACCAAGGGCTGTTCTGGCTGGGCCTGGCTACCTCCAGGTCATGTTCTTCCCTCAGTTTGTCATCCTGGCTGCACAGCTGCCAGCTAGGTTGCACTTTGGCATGTCACCTCCTTGCTGTGGTATGGAATGTTCAACCCTTAACACTTTCCAGTGGAAAGGAGAAATGGGATGCTTGGTTCAGTGAAGACAACAATGGAATGTGCCTCTTCAGACTTGCTGTAGCTTATGCAGAAATTTCGCGGCTAATCACAGTGGATTGCCAGATTCAAGGCAAAAGCAGGTCTGACAAGTTTCACCATGGCTTCAAATAAAACACACAGAAATTATTCCTAAAGTCTATAAAAATGAAATTCCTTAAGAGTGAACAAAAAACGCACAATAGAATTCATGCTCATCTCCAAAGCTTGAGTAATGACAAAGACAAATTAGTGTTGTTTTCTAAGGTTCTCTTTGCTAAAATTATAGATCCCTGTACAGCAGATATCCCATATGTTAATATATTTTATATTAATATATTATATCCTTTTTTCATTTGAGAAAGTGAAGACTTTTAAAATGGGCATGTGTTTATTTTTGACTCAAATAATGGAAATATTATAATGTTTCCCATACTTGTTTTTAGCTACACAGTTTAAAGCAGAATCATCCACCATATGCATGATTATTTTCAAGACATTAATAATAATACCTCATTACTAGTGTCTCCAGCTCTGAGAGACTCCAGATTTGAACTTTGATAATGCATCATCATGATATCGTATCTTTTGTAACAGATAATGCTGAAAGGGAATGGATACAGCTTAATGAAAAATGGAAAAGTTATTTGTTTTCAACTAATTCTGTAGTTCCTATACTACATAATACATGAATAAATGTAATAGCTACATGATTATTTCTTCTTGAGGTTGTGTGCAGACACTGCATCCTGTCTGTCAAAAAGCTTAAAAATTACAAGGGAGATTTAATGTTGTCAGCGATGAGGATGAGAAAATAATGAAGCATGTCCCCACAAGGTGGTTAATTCTATATTGTAAATTTGAAAGAAAGTTAAAATGTTTTTTTTCTCATATAAATTACTGTTAGGTATGAACTTTACAACTGCAATTTTATATTCTACCAGGAAAATGAAAATATAGAAACCACACAGATATTTCCAGTGACAGTTTACAATGTGCTAGAAGATTTCTATGGATACACTTTTAAAATTAAAACAGTTTGGGTTTGTGTGTGCTGAAGCTTAAAACATAATTTGTTAATTGAACGGTGAATTGCCACAAAAAGCTTGTGACAATTTTTGGCCATAGGCATTTGTACATAAAGCATGCTTCATGGAAAAAGAGGAGAAAAATGGAAAGTGATCGTGAAAAAAATGCTGGTATTTTAATAAATTATAAGCATGGTTGGAAAACTAGTGGGTTTGAGGGATTCAGTTGAGTGTTCGGTCTTGTTTTGGAAGTTAGAAAGTCCCTTCTTATCTCTAGTATGGCAGCAGGAGGATACATTCCTGGTGCAAACATATTTCGACTGTTTGCAAAAATTTGCTGAAGACTGATTGTGATCAAGGTGAACTTCAATTAAATTTATTTTGGTTTTAAATACAAAGAGGTCTAAGAAATTATTAGAAAACCAAAAGAGAGTGAATTATATTACAAATGTTAAATATCATTTAAATAATAAAATGGCATTTTATAATTTATTGTTAATTTAACCATTTATTTCATAGTAACAGGAATGCATACTTAACAGGAAAGTGAATTATATGCTAAAATTAACCATATTTTTAGAATATTTTCTTTAAAGTGAAGTATTGTTCCTTATATTTTAAAAGTGCTAATACTAGTTTATTTGGTTGGCTGGGGTTTTGTTAGCATCTCTGTTCACAAGTTCTTCTTTTTCCTTCTAAAAATTCAATAACTTCTTTCAGGCTAACAGCAAATAAAAGGAGAGAGGACACTTGCCTGAATAATTAAATTATAGTAAATTACACTTATTGCACTGGTTCTACACTTCTGCTAGAGAAAATGCAAACAGACCTAAACAGAATTTTCTCTTCTGTCAACCTTGTTCTCTCTGAGTAGAAGCTTGATATTTTTACTCTGGTTTTGAATTAAGCCAGCTGCCCTGTTTCATCACCACACTTGTTTTGTTGGAGGCACAGTGTGTTTTATTTTGAAATTACAGCTACATCACCACTTACTTATCTTTCTTTGTGGATGGAAAGCAATGAGAAGGTGCAATGAAGTGCTTGTGAGTTGGGCTGTAATGGAGCAGAGGGCTTGGACAGGGAAGGGAGGTTAAATTCTTATCTGGGTGTAGAGGTCTGGAGGCATTGGAGAGTTCCAGTGAGCAGTTGGTCCTTGGAGAGCCATGTGCTGTCAAGGCTGGGAAACTTCCACCAGTTGCCTTTCAGTCAAGGAGCCGCCTGATACCCCTTTTTTTCTTCTGCTCCATACCCAATCAGTCACCCTTTTTCTGAGAAGGTTCACTGAGCTGTTCAGAGGCACAAGGCTGCAGCCCCAGCTGGCCAGGGCATGCAGCAGCAGGAGAGCTTTGTCCAGCACTCGTGGGGATCCTCCTGGTTCCTTCAAGGTCCTGGGCTAGGCCTCAGTGTCGCACCTTGTGGGCATTGGCTTTGTGCATGGGTGACTTTCCAGAGGAGAGACACACCTGTGAATGTTGTTGTCACTGGTTACAAGTTGTCCGTGCTGGCACAAATTGAAATCAAGACCCTGTGGGAGCTGCAGGATTTGCATCACCTGAGTGAAGCACAGGGCAGGCATGCTGGGTAGAAAAAAAGGCTGATGGTTGAAATAACAGATGAAAGCATTCAGGCACATACATTCCAGCTCCTGGGAACTCTTTTGAAGGCAACAGGGTGAAGGATAACTTTGAAATTAAAGCTGATATTTTGCTTTTGATTGGGTTTCTGGCCTGTCACTGGCGTCAGTCACAGTTTGGCAGCAGTGAGAGGGTGTGAACAGAGACCCCACACCTGAGCTTGTCTCTCTGGAGACTGGGCATCCTAATGAGGCACACAGGTCCTGTGAGATGTGGTGACTGTAGCAGGCTTTTAAGTTTGCAGGAAACCCCCATGGCTTTTATGAGATGCAGGTAGAGCAGCAAGCCTGGTTGCTACTAGTGACAGAATCAGGCCTTTATGTGGTTAATAGTATGCTCTGTGCAGCTTTAGTAATCAGTTGAGAGAAATTTTGGCTTCTTTTGAAAAATCAAAGTGATCATTAACTTACACTGAGCTGACACCAGAAATGAGTCAGAAAGGATCTTCATCTGAAAGCTTCCCTGTAGGGCACGTACATGCATCCTCAAGCTTTTCTCTTCTTTCCCTGGGAGGGCTTGCCCTCATCCAGTTCATAACTCTTTGACTTTCTGCCTGATACTGGTAACTTTTGAAAAGTTACCAAGGGGCAGAATTGTCTGATTCACAGTAACATTTGCACGTTCTCCAAAAACCCATTTTATTTCTAATAAGAAAGATTGTTGTGAAATCTCATAGGAGAGTGATCATCATTTCCTGCTCAGGCCATGGGGAAAGAGACAATTGAACACTTAGCCTGTCTAAAATTGTAATTTGTCATACTGTCTGAAATCCTTTGTTGAAGTGGATGAATGAAGCAATACTGAATAAACAAAAATTTGAGGATAGGGCTTTTGAATCTGGATTGATCTATTTATGTTCACACTTCACAGACTTTAACTGATATGTTAGGCCAATATTTGCTTCCCCACATTTCCACAGGATTGCTGTATGTAGTAATAACCCAGGCAGAGGGCTGAAAAATTTTTGTAGTGGAAATTATTTTGCTGCAATGATTATTAACAAGAAGGAGAGCAAAATGGATCAAATAAATTGCTGGTTTCTCCCGTAAATGTCTGAGCGTTACTGCTTCTAACATAATCAGGAGCTGTAGGGAACAGAAGTCACATTTGAAGACCGTCCTTGGTTCCCAGAATAAGCACTGTGGCATGAGGGGAGGGATAGTTCGTGCTTCACGCTCCTCTCCATATTTGATTTGTGAAATATTTGTGTGAAAAATGAACTTTACAGGCAATATAAAAATAAGTATCAGGAAGGCAGGACTTCACGTTTTATTTTAGTTTGTGAGCTGCTAGAACCAGATCTTTGATTTTTCCTGTGTAACTGGCCTCTCAGCTTCCTGAGAAGGGACAGTCTTCAGTTCACCATCTCATTTCCTTGGAAGGAAGAGCCTGAGTCTCACTGTGTGACAGCTTCTCTTCATGATGTCCTGGTTGTCAGTGTCTGTGAGCAGATGTCAGAGGCTCTCCCCAGGGTGGGCAGGCTTTCTGCTCCTTCCTTTCACAAGAGGATACTTCCCAACACTGCGTTTCTGTGTGTGCGTGCACATGCCTTCTCTCTAAGCTCTCTCAAGAGCTATTAAAAAGCAGTTAAACAAAGTTCTCCAGCTGAGACCAAACAGATCTGTTGCTGAATAGAATTCCATAGCATTGCTTTCACAGACAGAAAGAGAAGAACAAGTTCAGGGCAGATACAGACAACAGCAACTTTGCAGATTGAATAGATCTATAGCCCAAAAGCTAAAAATATCCATCTTGTTTTGAATCTTTTATATCTTTGTGCAATGTTTTATGGGAGTGTTTTTCCACTCACTGTCTAGTTTGTGGAATTTTAGAGGTTTATTATTTGCTGAGGCCTCTTTATGAGACCAGCACCTCCAGCAGAAACCAGTTTGGTTTCTAAACAGTGTAAAGTTTTGGTTATTATGATAAAGGAACAAGGTGCTAGGCTGTTCCCAGCTGGAAAAGGTGGTTGCTCTTGGGAGCCATTCAAGTAAGTCTGCACGATCTAGGAGAGACTGAGCAATTTTTAATAACTGATTGAACATTAAATCCTCCTGTAGCAACCCACTGCCCTCTTTCTTCTGGTTCTGGTCTTCAATTTCTGATGTAAATTTATTCATGGCCATTTGTGTCGGTGTTTTGCTTTGATTTATATAGCTCTTTCCAGCCCTGATGTTGCTCCTTTTATATTTCTAGAGAGAAATTGTATCTCATGTGAGACTTTTTTTGCTGGGTTAATAACCTGAGCTCTTTGACTCTTCCTCCCCTCCCCACCCCCATTCCCATCCCCAATAGTTCTTTTAGACCATTGTCCCCTTCTTTTTTTTTGCATTGTTCTCTTTTTTTTATCTGTGGAAATTGGTCACCAAGCTGATGAACAGCATTCCAAATTAGAATTTACTGTTGACAGTAATGCCAATGGCAGTAATGCCAATCTTCTTTTTGCATTGCCCAGTTAATCCTGAATTGCATGATTTGTCATGCCAAAGTCACTTCCAGTGTTGATACCTTTGCTTAGGATCAATCATATAAGAAGTTAAAAACCCCTATTTTTTTAATCTCTGTAAACAAAGTAACAAAATTTTTTGTTATTAGCCCTAAAGTGCAGTAATTCACATTTAATACTATACCTGCTGTTATCACTCCTTGCAGAGTTATCAGGCTTGCAGGCTGCTTGAGAGTATTATGGACACCTCATAATAAAATAGAAGATGTGGCCATTATCATGAGAAACTTGTAAACTTATTCAAAACATGACACTCTGTAATGGCATCAAAACTGAAAGAGGGTAGTCTTATGCTAGATATTAGGAAGAAATTCTTTACTGTGAGGGTGGTGAGGCACTGGGTCAGGTTGCCCTGAAAATTTGTGGATGCCCCATGCCTGGATGTGCTTACAGCCAGGCTGGATGGAAATCTGAGTAACCTGGTCTAGTGGTGTCCCTGCCCATGGCAGAAGGGTTGGAATCAGGTGATCTTTAAGGTCCTTTCCAATCCAAACCATTCCTATGAATTTATGACTGAGGCTGAGGTAAATAAATAAGCTTGCAGTGCAGCTCAGAAAGACTAATGCGTGGCATGATGGGATTAATAATTTTTAATTTCATTATTAAATCAAATATAATTTTTTATTGATGTGAAGCAGCAAACATAGCTGGCAGAATGTTGGAAATCATCAGAAAGGGTATTCAGAATAAGGCAGGGGATTCTGAATGCCATTTTGGTCTCTCCATGTCAGGAACAGTGTAGAGAAGATACAAAGATAGCTGAAATGATTAAGAGGATGGAGTGGTTTCCTTATGAGGAGAAATTATAAAGGCTGATACACTTCAAACAGGAGACAAGAAGGTTGAGGTTGCAGTATGATTGAGCTTCTGGAAACTGTGGAGATATTGGATAAGCTGAACGCAGAATGTCTTTTTAGCAAATTTCTTTATATTAGATATATAGGGAGCTTGGTGAAGCCAGTAGGGGACTGGTTTAAAACAGGAAACAATACTCTTTTTACTTCAAAGGCAGGGAATTTCTGGATTTAGCTACTACAAAAGTCTGTGTACACAGTGTCAGCAGGCTCAAAATAGATTCATTTGTGGACATTGGGTCCAATTAGATCAAATGACTGAGAGCCATATACACTCAAATTGTGAACAGCTCCAGATACAGAGGAGCCATAGCTTCTCAGGGCTACCAGGTCCACTGCTTGACCAGCCTTGCAGTGAAAGAGATTTTTCTAATTTTTAATGGAAATTTTGCATGTTTCAGCTTGTATCTGTTGCCTCTGGTTGCATCACTGTGCACCTCTGAGAAGAGAGTGACTCCATCCTCTCAGTTCCCTTCCATCAGGTAGCTGAAGACAGCAGTAAAATGCTCTGCTGAGCCTTCTTTCTGTAGGCAGAACAAATTCAGGTTTCTCATCCTGTCTTTATACCAGCTCCCAACCATACTGATGGCTCTTCATTGGTCTTGCTGCAGTGTCCATGTTTTTCCATTATTTATTTCAAAGAAACGTGTTAATTTCAAGTAATAGCATTTTGAACTGATATCTTCCTTTTAAAAACTTTTATAAAACTCATCTCAAGGAGTTTTTAAATCTGGAGAGACACTAATATCATACTCATCCCCAGCGCTGAAGTATATGACATGTGGTCACTGATATTGCTGATCCTACAATTTAAGTTTTCAGCTTGAGAGTGCTATAACCCTCCAAATATTCAAAGTGACATTTGCAAAAATATTCTTGTTCCATCTTCTAGAAATAATATCATAAACATTGTCAAAATTCATTATGTTTAAAGGGCAGGAAGGTCTAATCTCTGCATAAGAGACAGGATGAAAGCCACATAGTCCAGAATTTCAATGAGAATTCCCCAGTTGACTTAAGCTGGCTGTTCCAGTAATGGTAAAGTTCCAGGTATTATCTGCATCTCCTCTGGAGAATTTCCTCCTTTTACTTCTGAGGTAGAAATCCATTTTATAGCTTGAACAATGAAACTAGTGATGCTTTTGGGATTAAGGCTGCAATAATGATGATGCAGTCAGTCCACTGAAGAAAAAAACCTTTAATTTTCCTATGAAATCTAAGAGCCAAATGTAGTTCCTAAGGTAAATATCTGTATTGCACATACCTGAAAGAATGTAGCAACTTACATGTTTTCCTCTCTGCAAACCAGCAATAAAAGTCAGATATCTGCTATGTATTGATTTACTCCACTGCTCCCAGGCTGAATTGGGTAGTAGCTTGCCATTAGCTCGCAGTTCATCATCTTGTGGCATCTAATCAATAGATCAAGTGGTAGCTGCAGTTAATCTTATTTCTACATATCAGTGTACAGATCAGCACAGACTTTTGTTTGTTTCTCTTCATCCTCTTCAAGACTGATCCAGGAATTCCCATTCTTGATGTCAGGATGCATCAAAAAACCTACTGCATTCCCTCCTTCCCCGTCTGTAATTTCCCCATAACCAGACAATTCACATCACTCTCTAAACTCAAATTTAATCTTAATCTGAATTTAGACACTCAGTCTTCTCATTCTTCCTTCCTTTCCATCTTTACACATTTCAGACTTATTATCAGCTCTTTCTGTGCCTGATTGGCACCTGGTTTCTTCTGCTCACCTCTTTCCTGGAGCCCTCTTTCCAGTCCTTTGTCTTACAATTTCCCACAAATCTTTACTTGGGCAGTTACTTTGTCCTTCCTTTCATGAAAACAGCAGGCTTTCTCTTATAATAATTTTTTTTCTGGACTGCTTTCAGATGTTCCTGATTTTCTGGTTGAGATACCTGTACAAGACTTAATCCATAGTATCACAGAATCATGGTGTGGTTTGGGTTAGAAAGGACCTTAAAGATCATCTAGTTGCAACCCCCCCTGACATGGGCAGGGACACCTTCTGCTAGACCAGGTTGCTCAGAGGCCCCAAACTTGGCCTTCAACACTATCAGGGATGGTACATTCACAGCATCTCTGGTCAGCCTCACCACCCCCACAGTAATGAATTTTCATGGAACAGATCCTCTTAGAAGCTGTGCTAAGGCACATGGGGAACAGGGGAGTGGCTCGAGGCATCCATCACAGCTTCACCAAGGGCAGGTCCTGCCTGATCAAAGTACTGGCCTTTTATGATGGAGTGGCTGCGTCAGTGGGCAAGGGGAGGGTTGCAGATGTCCTTTACCTGGACTTCTGTAAAACCATTGACACAGTCTCCCACAACATCCTTCTCTCTCAGTTGCAGAGGGATGATTTTGGTGGGACTATTGGTGGGACTATTTGGTGCATGAGAAAGTGGTCAAAGAGTTGCTTACAAAGGGTAGTGGTCAACAGCTTAAATTCCAGTGGATATCAGTGACAAGTGGTGACCCTCAGGAGACCATATTGGGAAATGTGTTATTTGATGTCATTAACAATGACATAGACAAAGGGATCAAGTGCAGCCTCAGCAAATTTGCAGATGACACCAAGCTGAGTGGTGTGATTGACACACCTGAAGAAGAGGATGCCAACCAGAAGGACCTGGACAAGCTCTAGAAGTGGGCCCATGGGAATCTCATAAAGTTTAACAAGACTGAGAGCAAGGTGCTGGGGATGAACAGATGGAGAACAGCCCTGCTGAGAAGGACTCGGAGTTGCTGGTGGGTGAGAGGCTGGATGTACCTGGCAATGTTCTCTTGCAGCCCAGAAAGGCAGATGTGTCCTGGGCTGCAGCAGGTGTGTGCATGAGGTTGAGGAAGAGGATTCTGCCCCTCTACTCTGTGCTGGTGAGCCTCACCTGCAGGGCTGCATCCAGCTCTGGGGCACCCAGCACAGGAGAGAGACATCGATCTGGGGGAGCAGGTCCAGAGGAGGACAGCAAAATGATTGGAGGGGTGGAGCACCTCTCCCATGAGGAAAGGCTGAGAGAATTGGGGTTTTCAGCCTGGATGAATGACAGCTTGAAGTTGACTTAATCCCAGCCTTCTAGTACATGAAGGAAGCCTACAAGAAAGACAGAGATAGACTTTTTACAGGAGCATATAGTGGTAGGACAAGGGGGAATATCTCATATGGTCCAATAATTTTGTTTATTTTTCTGATACTGTGTGTAAAGGAATTGGTGCATGTGGTACAGCAGCATCCCTTCAGTCACAGTCCCCTGAAGGTTCAGGTCACGGGTAGCTCTGACTCGTGTTCTGGCTTTCACTCCAGGGGAAACAGGCTGTGTCAGGGTGAAGAGGCTGGTGTGTGTGCCTGCCTTTTGCCCAAGTCCAAATTTCTGGAGAGCATATTACAGCCCAGAGTTTGGAAGTACTCCAAGGTGCCCCAGCCCTTGGAGCCCTTGTCCCAAGCCCTTTGGACACAGCCTAAAAGACAAGAACACTCAGGGATTTTGTTATTTTGTTTTCATTACTTATTTGGACCCAATTCAGACAAAATGGAAAGAAAACACAAGGCTGCATTTGTGTTACCTGCTTTGCAAGTCACTTCTTTTTAGTAAAAATACATTCAGATGTATCACACGAAGCAAGGAAATAATGTTCCTAGAAATAAGGCCTTCTGTAAGGCCTCTTTCTGAGAATATCAATAAAAATAGAATCAAATCAAAATTAAAACAAAGACATATCTGATCTAAATTTGACATTTATGTGCCATTGGCTTCAGATGCACATTTGACAGGTATGTATGGATCCACTAGAACAAAACCTCCTTCACTCTAGAGGAATAGAGATTAAAAAGTATTATAAGAGAGAGTGTGAGTCACATGAAGTGGCACTTAGACCCACAAAAGAGTAGTGTGGGTAAATTAACTGAGGACATGTGGCACAAATTATGAAATGATGGCAACAAAAAAAGGATGAGATGAGAGGGATGCAGTGAAAAGAAGGAACTGAACAGCAATGGTTGTGCTTGCTTTGGATGGGCTGCTAGCTGGTGGGAAAAATAATGGATACAGCTGGATAAATTACTGAGTTTTGGATGAATTTTGCAGCTGGGGTGGTGACATAAACTACTTGTCATCACGGCTATTTTCCTTCATTTATAACCTGGTCACCCATCCATCTCCAAACATCACTTTCTTTATAGTGTACACTTCTGAAATTGTGCCCCTCAAAACTGGGAAAGTCATTGGAACAATATAGAAAATACAGAGTTCTTTCCAGAACTAATAGTTTTGTTATCTTGTGTGAGTCAGCTTGTGTGGGAGTTGAAGAGCTTTGTAGCACATTTGTTAACTCTGTGCAGCTAGTGAAGTTTAGTGTTTCAATGAATGCCTGTGAAAGTTGTCTCATCCAACTAAATCAATTTATTTTAAGTCTTTGCAACAAATCTGTTCTTACAATCTCTTTGGTATTGGGTTAAATTCCTCAGTGTAAAATGAATTGCATATCAGATTTTGCACATTATGAAAGCTGTACCCACTGTGTTTCTAGGCTTGAGAATATTAATTGGTGGAATTTAAAGATGAATACAGATGGCAAGCCTATTAATAAATGATGGGTAGGGAAGTACACACCAATTCTTAGAAAAATATTGTATGTGGAGTGTATGGTGTAGTTTAAGATAAGCATGATTTTCATCCCCAAAGAATTTTTATATATATTTGCATTTTAGACCTAATATATGTATGTAATAGAAAATGATAACTCTGCAGCAGGGTGAAATTGCTCGCTTTTGGTGAAAAATAGAAATATTCTCATTAAGACAGAATATTAAACAACTGGCAGAGTGAACATCTCTTGGCTGAGTATAAGGAAAAAAAAATTAAATACAGCATCTCTCGATGCAGTATAACACTGTGAAGAGGCAGTCCTGTAACATCCAAGTGTGTACTCTCAGAGCTCAGTGAAGATGTGCACGTGCTTTGCAAGGATTTTCGGGCTGTGACAGCGACAGTGCAACATTTTATGAGAATATCATGAGTGCCAGGACCACTGACCAACCTCATGCTGCTGCTGCAGCCCCCTGGTGTGGTTGGGGTGCATGTGGGTGAGAAGCTGATAGCAAAATGGCACTCAGTGACCCAGTGTAGTGTGTTTTGGATACAATATGTATGTGTAGTCCTGGGAAAGAAAGAAGCTGCTGTGTTTCTGAGGTGATGCAAGTATGTGCAGAGCCTCCTGGCACCACAGCCTCAAGGAAAGAGCGCCCTGTGGGTAACTTGGTGTCACCAAATTGCTGTCCATGCACCACTGGGAACTCTTAAGGGTCAGGCAGTGACTTTTGCTTCTGTGACACAGACAACAGTAAGGACCTTAGTTTAGCTGCTTAAAAAGAAGCCTTTCCTTACTGAAATGTCCTGCAGAAGTTAATCTGTGAAATGAAGTTATTAAATTCAAACTAGTCAAATAGTAGTTTTATAAAAACGGTTCTTAATTTTTCACCAGTAACTTGGGTGAAGGGGCAGAGGCCTCCTCAGCGAGTTCCCTTACAACACAAAGCTGGGAGGAGTGGCTGATACCCCAGAGAACTGTGCAGCCCTTCAGAAGGACCCTGACAGGCTGGGGAGATGGGCAGAGAAGAACCATCTGAAACTCAACAAAGGTGAATGCAGGGTCCTGCACCTGGGGAGGAAAAACCCCACGGACCAGCACAGGCTGGGGGTGACCTGCTGGAAAACAGCTCTGCAGAGAAGGACCTGGAGGACAACAAGCCATCCATAAGCCAGTAGTGTTCTTGTGACCAAGAATGCCAAAAGTATCCTGATGTGCACTAGGAGGAGCACTGGCAGCAGGTCCAGGGAGGTGATCCTGCCCCTCTGCTCAGCCCTAGTGAGGCACCATCTGCAGTGCTGTGTCCAGTTCAGGGCTCCTCAGGACAAGAGGGACATAGAACTACTGGAGTGGGTCCAGAGGAGGGCTACAAAGATCATGAGGGGACTGCAGCATCTCTCTTATGAGGAAAGGCTGAGAGAGTTGGGCCTGTTCAGCCTTGAGAAGAGACAACTGAGAGGGGACCTCACCAATATTTGTCAGTCTGTGAAGGGAGGGTGTCAAGAGCATGGACCAGGCTCTTCTCAGTGGTGCTGAGCACTAGGACAATAGGCAATGGGAAGAAAATGATGCAAAGAAATTTTAACTGAATATGAGAAAGAACTTTACTGTGCAGGTTGACTGGAACAGGCTGCCCAGAGAATTTGTGGTGTCTCCCTCTCTGGAGATACTCAAGAACAGTCTGGACACAATCCAGTGCCATGTGCTCTGGGATGTCCCTGCTTGAGCAGGGAGGTTGGACCAGATGATCCACTGTGGTCCTTTCTCATCTGACCATTCTGTGATTTTGTGAAATTTTAGTATGACTTGAGGGGGAGGGAGCTGATAGATAGAAGGAAGGTTGGAGAGAAAACACTCTTCATGCTATGAAATTATAGAAAAACAAATAAATATAAGTTAAATTTGATATATACTTCTTTCATCCTGAATACCAGTGCAAAAATTTCCCTGTATATAATAAATGTAGAACATTTCTTACAACACTTACGTTACCAAGCTCCCATTGGCATAACTTCAGCCTAAATTTTACTCATTTTCTTCACGGGTTTAAAATCTCTTGATCAAATCCAAATCACCTTTTTAAGAATCTGGGATAATCCTTCAGGAATACTTTCAGTAGTTCAGGGCTTTAGTTTGTGCTGCTTTATGATCAGTCTTTTGTATTTCCTGTACCTAATTATGCATTTTAATGAAGCTTGCCTCTATAACTTTCATCTCCCATAGAGACGATAATTTTCACTTAGAATAATTTTAGAATTCTTTCAGATGATTAGTACTCTTTAGAATATATAATTTTTTTACTCTGGCAGTTGGGAAGATCATTCTAATAATTTATGCCTGTTCTAGGTTCAAAACCTACCTGAGTTTAACCAGGCCAATTTTAAGTCACACTGTGGAAATCTGCCTGCAAATATCCTTTCACATTGACTGAATCTTGGGTTGGATTGACAGATATCAGCACAAACAAAGAGGTACAACCTGGGTTTAAGTGGATCTGACAGCGTCCGCAGTACATATTTGCAGTGATCTCCCTGTATTGGTCTGTACATCGGTTTAAGTTTTACTACTGGGATGGGCTTCAGGACCTTCATCTTTTTCCATTTTGCACAAAGAAGCAGCTAACCTTTGAGCAGCAGTAAGTCTGGTTCATATGGATGTCAGCACCCACAGTGTCCACTGAGGTGGATGGTCCCACGGTGCCAGCGGCAAAAGGCTGAGCAGCAAACAGGTGGTGGGGCAGATGTGGTGATGGCTGGGTGTGAGGGGCTAACAATTTGCACAGGCACACAGAAGACTGGAAATTACTGAGTGAAAACACAGCCAGCTTAAGAAACCTCCCATGAACTTTTAACTTAGAGGTGTCAATGTTCCTAACTATTTTTAATACTTGCCTTGCGGGCAGAGGTAGAAGTATGAGTTTGATAGCAGGCACAGGTGGTGCCATAGTCCATCCTTTATTCTCCTTGGTCATGGAGGTAGTGGAGGATATTACTGCCTGAAATCCTCTTCAGCTACGTGGGGAGTTGAAAGTGGGGGTGATTGTGAGGAACATTCCTTTATTGGTACTCTATGTGTTTGTTGGGGAGGGCTGGAACAGATGGAAGTGTTGACACAGACCCTTTGTAATCCTGCTGGGATCATCATCTCTGAAATGGAGTTTCATAATTAGAATATGAATAACATAAATAAAAGGTGGTGATTTACCTTGCTTTTTTCCCTTTTTTTCCTCCTGGCCTTTTATACTATAGTTGTGAGCCATCTCTGTTAGTAGTTGGTTGGTAGTCTGCTCTAATGAATTATTAATAATTCCTCATTAATTATTGCTGGAAAAAAACTTTTATAATAAAAGTACTGAGGATAAGTGTTTTTCATGGGACTTTCTTTTTTTCATTTTTCTGTGAAGATATTTTTATTTTGCTTGTTTAAGGAAATAAGGCCCAATGTGGTAATGGGCATATACATATATGTGAATTATGTTTGTGAAGAAATATGGATACAGCTACCTTAGTGCCTTCATGTTTGTTTGACTAATTTCTACAAAATTTAATGAAAGGATAGAAGCCTTACAGTCACTGTTTTTTTTAAATAGTCTGTGAAAAAATAGAAATCCTTATGGAAGAAAGAAGCACTTTTAACGACCTTCCCAAAGGGAAGTCTGTTGTCTTTAAAAGACATCAAAGAATCCCAGTGGAAGGCTTCCCCCTTGAGATGTAAACCAGCAGGATGGTGTTAACTTGAAGGGGACTTGAGGAAATGACTAATTTTTTGGTTGTTTTGTTTTGTTTTATTTTGCACAATGCATAAGTCTAAGAATAAATGGCAAATCTTCTTCTTTCCCTTCAAAAGTGTATTTGCATTAACAGGTATTGTGTTAATATAGTTTGTTGTGGAGAAAAAGCCCTCAGCCCAACTTGTGTGAATAAGAGAGGCTACACAGGGTTGCTGTCTCCTCTCATTAAAGAAGAGGGAGAATGGATGGAACACAACAGCAAGGTTCTCAGTTACTAAAGTGTAAATTCAGTCACTCAGCAATCATGCTGGGCTGCCTGAGAGAAATATTTCAAGCAACAAAGAGATCTGTGGGAAGGAGAACTCCTAAAACTACGTCACTATCTCACTATCCTCCTTCTACTTCTTACTAATAATGGGAGAGGATGCAGGTTAAGCTTAAATATCAGCTAAATATGATTGCTTTAGAGAAGACATACCTGGACAATCTTTACCTTAGGAGCTGAGAAGTACCCAGCTTCTGACTCAGAGAAATCATCTGATTCACAGAAGATATTGAATCCTATTAATGGGGTGCACCCTCTCAGCCCTTCCAGTTTATTTCTAGCACAGCTATCAATGCAAAAAAATTCATGTTGCAGGAATAAGAGTCATTTGGGAACTTCTAATTGCAAAGAAAAATCTCAGAGAAAGTGGAAGCAGCCTGGGACTTACCAAGATGGATGTATAATATTTATGGATGGAAGTGGGCATGAAGTCTTGAAGGAGGCCCAAATAGATCAACTTATTTAGTGATGTCGAATTAAGTTTTTAATAGCTCCAAAGGTGGAGGATCCATAAACCCTTCCAGGGTTCAGTATTTGACAACTTGTTGCAGTAGAAGAGGTTATCCTAATATTTAATAGGAATTTTGTATATTCCAGTTTGTGTCTGCTGGCTGGTGTTTGGTCACCTCTCTGTTGACTTCTGAGAAGAGAGTTTCTGCATCTCTTCTATACTTTCCCATCAGGTAGCTGAAGATTGCAGTAAAATACTCCAGGCATTTGTCCAGACAGATTTAAGTCAGGTTTCTCGTCCTGTTCTCATGTGTCTTGTACTCCAGCCCTGGCCATATTGGTTGCTCTTTACTGGCCTTGCTCACTATGTCCCTGTTTTTCTTGGACTGGCAACACCTCCTGGACATAGTCCTCCAGACTTACCAGAGGCAAACAGAGGAAGAACCCCTTGATTCAACCTGCTGGCTACACTCCTGTTAGAACAGACTAATTGTATTGCTTACCAAAACACCAAAGTAGTTTATGACAAAACCTCCTTTATTTAATCCATTTCTTTATTTACTCAGATTGCTCTATTGCTTGCTGTTGTTACATCTGCATTGGAAGATTTGACATTTGACTTCTATGCACTTCATAAAATTCATGCCAACCCTTTTCTCAAAGCTGTTGAAGTCTCTGCATAGCAGCTCTATCTGCAGCATATTAACTGCTCCACTTAGTTTGATCATCTCTGCATTTACTGAGAGTCTTCTGGGTCTTTCAGGAGCAGTACTGGCCCCAGTATCAATCTCTAAGGGATGACACTGGTAGTGAGCTATTGGCTGGGCTTTGTGCCACCAACCAAACCCCTTTAGCCTGGCAATCCAGACTATTTTCTCACCATCATCTGCTTTTCCAGCAAATATCTCACCAACTTGGCCACAGATGACCATATGAGGAAGACTTTGGTAAAGTCATTGTATGGATTATCCTACTGCTTTCTTCTTGCCTACAGTGCCAATCATTTCACTGTACAAAGCTCTTATGTTAGGCAGAATTTGCCTTTGGTAAATCTATGCCATGTTTCTAATCATGTTCCTTTTTTCCATATTTTTAACATATGTTTACATATTTGAATTTTTTCCTTGTGTTGTCTGGAGTACATACTAATTTTAGAAAAAAGTCTAATTTTTTCTCTTCATTAAATAGGATACAGTGAGTGACTCTATGGAGACATTAGCACAAACAAGAAGAAACTTTTAAGTATATTAAGAACAGCAAACCCATAAAGGAAGTGATGGTTTTTTCCAGCTTTTGAAGAATAACCAATGGTTATGAAAGATGCACAGGCTGTCAAAAACCTGAATAATTTCTTTGTATAGGTCTCCTCCTTAGAAAGTGTTGGGGAGCTCATTATATTGACCTTACTTGTGTCAGGTAAAGATGGAATGATGACAAAGAATAATTTTTAAAGGCAATGGCAAAATACCTCCAGGGCTCTGGGGGAACACCCAGGAAATGCCAAGACACCTAGTAATGAGCATATGGTTAAAGCTTCCTGAAATAACACAAGACCTGCATGGAAACTGCAGCTGATTAGAATGACCACTCTATGAAAGTGAATAGTAGAAAATTTAGGGATGATCTAGAAAAGTCAATAAAACTTATAGTAGTTAAACTGGATGAAATAGCCATAAATAGTTATAAAGCATCCAGATGACATGATATGACAGAGCATGAATGACAGTTATAGAAAGGAAAATCTTGCATCTGTAGAGCAAGAATATTTTAAATGCTTCAACAGAAAAACAGATAGGCAGAATTCCTAGCCACCATTTGCTTGGATTTTAAAAGGCATTGATATCTGTTTAAATGCTGAAGGAGTAAAGAACTATTAGTGATGAGTTAGTGTGACTAGACTTAAACAATTAAAAGCAAAATTTAAATTAGTCTACAGTTTATTTTAAGTCAGCAGACTGCAGGCCAAGTAGCCTGTAGCCAGCACAAGTAACAGCTGACATAATCGTTTCATGGTTGAACCCTCCCTCCTCTCTTTCTCCTCAGGAATAAGAGTAGCTGTTGCCACTGCATTATCTAAGACTCCATAAGAAAAACAGGAGATAAGGAAAGTTAAAAAAAAAAGCCTCCTTGGAAAGATAAGGAAAGGAATGCAACAGCTCAGGGAGGGCAAGTGACTGCTGAGGTAAGATGAGGCATTACCAGCTTTAAACAAAGAACTGGAGAGAAATTGTAAAAGGTGAACAGAACAGAGGAGTTGTGGATGCTTTGAACTTGTGAATGCTTTGAACTTTAAGGAGTTGAATCTGCATGATCTCTGCTGTAGAGCATCTCCAGTCTCATGACTCACAGGACATCTGGCCAACAGACTGGTGAGAGTTTATTAACAGGCTACATATCACTGCTTAGCTCTGCATAGTTGTGCATGTTCCAGTAAAGCTCGTCTGTTAGAGATTTTATCTCAGCTCTTGATTGCCCACTATCCACATTTATCACTCTGGCATCAGATTTGGCATTTCTGGGTGGGCTTGAAAGTTTAGTGAAGTGAGAAAGATAGGCTCCCAGGCAGGACTAGGGGTTTGAAGGATCACTGTTTCCTTCTCTGAATGCAAGGAAGGTGGAAGAACAAAGATAACTTTGTTTTGAAACAGGAGCACTTGTCTCTTCATACATTACTATAAAATAGATTGGAAATAACTGGAAGTTAGCAATTCATGCTTCAAACGTATATGCCTCCCACCCAGGCATCTCTGGCATGCAAAGAGGCACCTGTGACACACCTGGCGATGCATTTGCTGTCAGGAAAAGCTTGTAAGAGTCACATCAAACCCTGGGATAACCAAGTGGCCACTGCCTCAGCTGAACCAAGTGGAGGAGGTCAGCATCTGTTTCCATCACTGTCTCTGTCCTTGGTTTGTTAATAGATGAAGAAAAAGCAATGTAAGGCTATGAGGCCTTCTTGCCCAAACCAAAACCACAGAAACTACACTTTTTGGATGGTACTGTAAAAGTGACACAGCCAAAAAATTAGAGAGTATGTTGGTTGGTTTGTAGGTGGCCCAGATTACAATGGAGGGCGAACACTTCATATGGGGTATGTGTGATGAGGACTGTAAATATTAGCAAAATGATCCAGGAAAAGTTGCTGTTTCTTTGTGTTCAGGTTGACAGATGTCAGCATTAAAAGACACCTTGGTGGATCAGCCACTGCTAGGATCCTGTTTCAGATTGTGTAGTGAGGCACCAGCTCTTGCTCTGCAGGAAAAGGTCATGCAGTCAGCAAACAGCACACCTCCTTCAGCTTCAGCATTCAAGGCTGAAAGTCTTCCAATGATGGCCTGCTCCATCAAATTGAGGAAGGACAGAGAATTTTGGTAAGGTTATATTGCAAACATCAGATCTAATCCTCTCTAATTTAGTGGGATAGTTTGGGATGGAAAGTGGTATCACAAGCATATCGACTTAGACAAAAACTTGACAGTGCCTAAACACAAAAATCAGGTTGTTAATATGTGCTAACCCTCAAGGAAATTCAGGAATGAATAAAACCTTGAGAAGATTATGAACTGGTGCCTGATGGTCTAAGATAAGTGAAGATGTAGTGATGTGTGTTAGGAATAGAACATTTATGACCACCAGTTACATGCAAAAGTAATAAACTTACAAGAGGACGTCTAGACTACAGAGCAGGTTGTGAAATGGACCCTTCTTGTTCCAAACTTATAATATTTTCACCAATTGACTGAAGTATTTCCAACTTACAGGAAGAGAGCCAGCACAGCTGCTCAGACAACGAAAGGACAGATGTTTCTCTGACAGAAGCTGGCTATGACTTGGGTCTGTATGTCACAGGAAAAATTATAAATGATTGTGTCTGGCATTAGGGCTTGCACAAAGGCTTTGCATTGCTGGACATCCCCAGGGAGAACTGCTGAATGCTGAGGGATGGCTCTGAAAGAAAGAGGTTGTAAAGCAGCAAGGGAAAGACCGAGAAATGAATCTCCCGAAAATCCTAATGCAGGAATGAGGAGCTGCTGTATCTCCTGGAATAGAAGAGACTTGAGGATGCTCCATTTGTGATTAGGAGCGTGGCTGCCAAATAAATTACAACCATATGGTCCAACAGACAGATGGATTCGAGGCATGTTAAAGACAGTGTCAGCTACACACCACCAGGTAGCCGAGCATACATTAGAAGCAAATGTTCAAAAGATGGATAAAGTAGCATGCTTGTTGCACCTGGCAGAATGAAATATTGGAGACTGAGTAACAGAGAGTCAAAGGGAAAAAACACATGCTGACACTTCAGGGAATGAGACTTCTTAGGAGTGTCAAGTAGGCCAGCTAAATCTAAGAAGGGGAAGAAAGGCCAGAAAAACATGTTCTATTTTTCAAATTCAAATGCATAGAAAAAATCATGAAGCTGAGGATTTGACATTCATTTTGCAGAAAAATCAAAATGTAGCCTGACTGGGACAGAGAAAATGATAAATATCTCAGCATCTCTGGCCTTGTTTGAGTGAAAGTACTTTTAAATTTGCAATTTCAGGGTTTCCTCTGGTTGCTTGTACGTGTATAGCACTGAGGTTACAATGCACTGACAAAACTAACACACCTGTGAGAAGTTTAGCAGGAAAGGTAATAGTTCTCAGTTGAAAAGACACTCTAACAAAGGAGCTGGATTCCAGGACATATTTAAATTAAAGACAGATAAAGAGTAGCACATATTGGTCAAAGTATAAAGGCTACATGAAAAGATATTGGAAATAGGAAAATAAAATTTTAAAAAGTGTCCTTAAATTTGTCCAGTATTTAACACTCAGGCTACATGACACATCTTTTCTGTCTACCCTGAACACAGCTGCTTCACGAATAAAGTCTGGCTGATCCTACTTGTTGGCCATGGCAGTGAGAGGAGCAGGAAACAGGGAACTCAGGGAGATCAGTAGCATGAATGCTGGAGCCCCAACAGTGTTGTAAAGATCTCTAAGTCCTTGTAACTGAGCAGAAGCCAAGCCACTGCAACAGTGATTCATAGGAGACATATTGCCTGTCTGGAAAAAAAAAATAAAAATCCATAAATGAAAAGATCTAATGTTGTTGAAAGTACTGAGAGGATAGAAAGTAAAACCAAAAACACAAACCAAACTCTCTTGTTCTTGGTTGCAAACAGCACTTGAAGCAGATGCTCTGGGATGGAGATTGTCCTCCCCACTGAGATCAGAAGGATTGCGTTGGATTCAGCTATGGATAAAGAGTGGCAAGCGCAGACTTGATGGAACCTCTTCACTTTTATCCAGGATCAAGTTCTCAGTTAAATGATTGCCTGGTGCATCATTCTAAGATCATTCTGCAGAAGTATAAGAAAACAGCATTAGCTTATGCATGGAAAGGATGTATGTGAAAAAGATGTGTATGTTTCAGAACAACGTGTGAATCTGATGCAATTAATGACATTTCCAATCAAACTGTGTTTACTGACTCCAATGTAGCAGTTATTGGATGCTTTTTTTGTATAGAACACCTGTGTTTTCTGGTTGATTAGTCATTAAACACTGCACCCAGCATCAAAATATAACCCCAGAAGCAACTGATAGGAAATTATCTGATGTAAAAGAAATACTAAAACACACAGATTTTCAGCAACTATCAAAAATGCTATTGAAGCAGCCAGAATGGCCTTGATAGTTGTGTACCACAGTGGTAGATACAGGAATGAATTGGAAGGAGGAAGAATATCAATGGTATGGTTTTCTTTGGCTGGTCAGTCATCCACAGTTGCAGGAGTCTTGAATGCCTCTGTCTTGGCCACCAAGAAAAGTTGGCTGCATTAGTGGGCACCTCTCAGTAAGCCTTAAATGCCATGGACACCTGCCATGCCAGACCTTGATGCTAATAATAGTCTCATTTATTAAAGGGGGCCCTTCAGGGAGGGTGGGACAAGCAGATGGTAGCTGGCATGGGTTGCAGTTAGTGCAATAACAGTTTTCTTGAGAATTTTTCTCTTTCAAAGTCTAGCATAGGTGCTACCATGTGCTGCAAATGTGACACAAGGAACAGAACAGGAAATTTTGGGAAAATGTCCCTAGAAAGACAGAGAGAGTAGTCTAACAGCTGAGAGGGGAAAAGCAACACTAAAGCGAGCCTCAAAAACAAAAATAGGAACATAGTCAAAAGATCCAAAAGAAAGAAGCAGTGAACACTTTGAACTTAAAGGAGCTGAACCCACTTAGATCACTGCAGGTGACCTAAGCCTCCCAGGATATTTGAGTAAGAGATTGGTGAGATCTGCTACAAAACAGTGCTTGGGTTATTATAGTTGAGGAGGTACCTTGTGAAATTAATCTGTCTCTGTCTCAGGTGTGTAGTGCCTGCTATGCAAATTTACCATTTTAGCAACAAAGGCTGATTCTGCTCTCAAAGCCACTTGAGTCTCTGGAATAATACAAAGACAAAGGAGAGAAATTAATATCAGAACCTGTGCTGCATCAGTTCTTCCTACTCCTGTGAAATAAAGAGGATATTGAAAGTGTCATGAGTTTGCAGCACAGAATGTTTGTTTCAATCGATGTACTGCAAATGGACAGTTTATACCAATAAACTACTTATTAATTATTGGATGTAAAAATTACCTATTGCATTGTGTTGTAATTAATTCTCTTCTGTCTGCTATCCATTTCAAAATCCCTGAATAACTCTTGGGGTTATGCTCCTTCTTAAATACCTTTGAAATTATATCCATTACTATGTATTTTTCTTTATGTTTAACTCATTCACTTTCTGTTTTGCCTTTTACACCAAATTTTTTCCTCTGAGATTGTTCCAATGTGGCTTTTCTGCAAGTTTACTCTTTGGAAGGTAACTTAAGGTTTTCAGAGTGAAAATTCAGTTTCATTGCTTAAAGAAGCCTTGTTATATAAAAACAAAACAGAAAAAAAAATACTGATATACTAACCATTTTTTCATCCACTTTGGTTATTAAACAAGTCTTCTGGGGGTTATATAAGTTCAGAGATTCTTGAACTCCTGCCAGAACCATGGTACACTTCCAGTGGGCATATATAACTCTTTAATGCCTAGAATGCAGCTGGATGTGTTGGGTTTACACATACCCAGAGTCTAATGCACATTGTCTGCTCCAACACCGATTTGTTCTTTTGCCATAACTCTTACTAGATTGTTGTAAGATAGAGAGTCAGGTGCCAACAATCTTAGCAATGATGCCCCAGCTAAATCTGCTTCAGATGAAAGTGCACCTGCTAGAAGTATTTCCCAGGACATGCAATCATTTAGCCTATAAATTCAAATAATGCTTATTCTCTTGGTTAAATTACACATAGCAGTTTAGTCAGATACATAAAAGAAGAGTTGGTACATATGCCAAAAACGAATAAATTTGAGTCTCTGATCAGTGATACAGATTTTACAGTCCTGGAACTCCATGAATTCCAGTGGAGTTACTTCAGATTTATACCATTTAAGCACGAAAAGGTTTGGAATCCCTTGTAAGGAATTTCTATTATTATCTGGAAAAATATTTACAAAGATGTGTTCTCCTGCTGTTTTACTGAATTGTATAATTATATGCAGTAGTAGTGGATACTGTCTCCAGCCCTAGTTTTCAGATTTTAGGGCTGGATAACATTCTAACCATGAACTGTTTCAGAGCTAACCAAGTGAAAGGCTGTTGATGCTGTAGAGAAATTTTATTGTCTTTAATGGATGCAGAATTTCCCCACTGACTTCACTGAGCAACAACACAGGGTAGAAATCACCATAGGTAGCCTACCTTTTGTAAGAGCTTTAGTTGAATAGTTACAGCTTAGGCCTGGAGTACAGCATTTAAAGTCTAGATGCTTCTTCTTGTGGTCTGGTATAACTCATATGTTGTTCCTTAGAAATCACCCCCTTGAAGATCTTGTTTCTTCACACTGGGTATACGGTGCTAAACTAAGTTTAGGTAGTGAAAGTACATACTTGTGTTAAAAGTGGCTGGGGTCGTAGGTGCCTTAGAGAATTTAAGGATTACAAAGGACTTTGTTTGCAGGTCTGTTCAAATCCATATTCTGGATGACTGAAACTTATTGCTGTCACATACCCATGAACATCATATCATTTTATGTCATTGCCTGGGGAGCCTTATGCTAACCAGAGTTGCCTAACTAGTACTCCTGCTGGGATGTCCAGGAGAAAAGAGGGGCTGGATGGCTGACAGACTGGTTTATTGTCTCAAGTCTTATTGCTATCATGATGTCTGTGATTAAAAGTACATTTATAGTGCCACTCTCACAGGCAGCCCTTTTCTATCTGAATTTGATGGTTTAGTTTTTAAGCTGAAATCCAGTTTTATGCTGTGTGCACAGTAGGTAATAATAGGTCTTCTGGAATGGTCTTAAGTTATCTAATGGCATAATTGGAATTTTAAATATAAAGGTTCCCTTTTCAAACCATTACAGTCTTCAAAAGTGTCTCCTAGCTTTTTTACATTATGTGTAAAACTTCTGTGTGAGGATGAAATAAGAGCACATTTTCAGAAGCTGTGAACACAGTTTTTGAATAAAAGAGAATATAAGTACAATAGTACTTTTGATGATACAGAACTAATTAAAACAAATTAAAAAATTATTCACATAATTTTAAGTAAGTATAGCATGGTGTGCTCTGTTAGTCAGCAGAGGCTGTGCTCCAGAGACATACAACCTCTTTTGCTGAGGAGTTGGACCAGTCTGGCTCCTAATTACTTTTACCATGCTCTTTGTTTCCAGTATCTGCAGGATTATGGGGTTCTGCTATGCCTAAGGAGGCTTTTCTGTGCAGGGCTTGTCCTTAAAGAGCAAATGTTCCTTTAGATTTTAGGCCAGTAAATATAAAATCTGAGTGACCCAAAGTGTCTTTTTAACAATACTGGAAATAGAAGTGGAGAAGAGCTAGATCCGGAGTCAAACCTGATTCTGTGCAGTGGCTTTTCCTTAGCTACATCCAGCAGATCCTGGGCAGAGCTGAGAATAATAAAAAAAAAGTGATTAACATGATAATATTGCCTGTTCTTTTGGCACTTAGCTTTCCTCTTGGAGACAAGCCAGCTCATCATCTTTTTTTTCAGTGTTATAGATTCTCTTGAGATGCTGCATACTCAGGTCAGGCTTTGTAATTTGTGTTAAAGTGGTGGAGCTGAGAGTAAATCTATTACTTTATTTCAATGTAGGAAGTAAGAATCTGAACACTCACTGCTGTTGCTGAATCAGTAAACAGAGGTTAATAAATGATGCCACTGCAGATTTTTTTCTGCAGACAGCACCTGGAATAATCTTATAGGTATTTGTAGGGCATTAGTATGAGTGAATTCAATGTAATTTTAAACTTGCAGACTTTCAGGTAACAGGGTGGAAGAAAACAGATATTACTGGGGTTTTTATTGTAGTTCTGAAGCTGGAGAATTGAGACCATTTTGGAGTGACTAAGTTTTGCTGTGAAAATAAACATGTTTCAATTGCAGATCAGAGTGATTTTGAAAAACGAGTTTAGCTGCTGCACAAAGGTTATATCTGGAGGAGTTATAAAAAATACATTATATACAGGAGACCAGAAATGAAGTATTACAAAGGTGAGAAATAAAATGAGTAAGCCAGGAATGAAAAAGGTTATAGTCTGGCTGGAAAGTAAGTGTTGAGTGGTCTAGGCATCTGCACAGTGCAGATGGGACTGATGTATTGCAAACTTTTGTACACATTGAGAACTACTTAAGATTACAAAGTTTATTGCTATATAATATTTTTTTTCTGTGAGTACTGTTAGCAAAATTCACAGATGGATTCAAGAGAGAAGTAGATTTGTTCAGAGAGATTGAAGTGTGATGGTGATGGGCTGAAAATTGCCAGTAAGGGAAAAACTGGGAGGAGAGACTGCTGAGTGGCACAGTGCTGCAGGAGAGACTAGTAATGGGGGGTTGTCAGTGACCAAGGGTTAGGAGAATGCAGCTAAGCACAGTACAGCTTTTGGGGAAAACTGGTAGAGACACCATTCTAAATCTAACCCTGGGAGATTTCAACACTGTCCATCAGAACAAATGCTAATGAACAGATCCCACCTTGCTCTAACTGGAGCATTGTGGAATTCACCCATTTCTTGTCTCCTGAGGCTGAACACCAAACAGGTGACTGTGACTGCAGTGATATTTGTTATTAGCTGGTACAGCTGGTACAGCCTTTAGTAGCTCTGGTGCATGTGGTGAGTCCTGGTTAGGTCAAGCATAAAAGAGCTGATGAGGGAAAGAACCTGGGCACTCTTAACTGTTTTCTCTAATAAAACAAAGCTGATATGAGTGTAATCTATTTGGCTACTCACATAATCTGAGTCTTGTGTGATATGATTTTGGAAGCAGAAATGAAAGAGGAACAGGAAAAAGTAAAGGGGAAAAAGCATGAACAATTCAAGATGTGTCTCTAGCATTTCTACTGCAAGATGAAGCAAATGAAATTTCAGTCTGGATTTTTGAAGGGATTCAGAGACCTCACAAAGTCACAGAAAGGGGGGGCTTTTTATTAAGGTAATGGGAATCATTGCAGTGTGGTTTTGGGAAGCATTGCTGAGTTTTCTTAAGTGCAAATAGATAAGAGAGGGTGTATATAAGAGCTTAAAGAGACTGAGCAGCAATATGGAGGGGGGATTTGGCTATCAAAATAATTTAGGATTGTCCAGCTTTTCCAACTACTCCTTGTGACTAAAAGGAAAATTAGGAGGAGCAATGCAGCCAGTTAGTATGATCTTATTAGTCAAATCACTAAAACTAGAGGCATCTGTTTGGAATGGGAAATACACTTGGAATGACAGAGTTGTGTTTTAATAATACATCAGCTGGAAGGTGAAGTTATCATGGCTGAGGGTTATCTCAGGCATGAAGAGGTTAAGAAGGTGGAAAGACAAAACAAGGGGGGGGGGAAGGGGCTATTCTACACCAATAGGTCTGAATGAATTAGGTTGTTATTTAACTAAACTAAAAAACAAAACATAGGTTGTTTTGTCATCCTGGCCTATTTCAAGATTTTGCTACCAAAACCAGAGGTTAATCTCTCTGAGCTACTGTCTTTCATCCAGGTTCATAGACAAGCAACAAAACAATTTGTGTTAGGGACTCTCTTGTCCAAAGAACAAAACTGCAATAACTAACTTAAATACAGACAGTTAAAAAGAGGAACTTTGTTGTGCAGCAAAATTATTTATTTATTAAGAATACCTTAAATGTATGACAAATTGTCACTATCAAAACCTTTAAGGGAATTAGCAGATTATGTATCTGTTCTGTCCACAAATCTGTCTCATTGGTTGTAGTCATGCTTTAGGATAGTCTAGACACCAGAGAAATGTTTTACCTCTCAAACATTACCTGACCCAGTAGGAAACAGGGAGAGAGAAAATTCTCACAGTTTGGATAGTGCTTGCTGCTTGAACTTCCATCTCTGTCTTGTCTAGGAAAGATACAATATGTTGGATGGAAAACACCTGTGGACAGGACCTGAACCACTGGCAGCTAATTGGACCTTGAGGACTGGATTATTGAGAATGGCAAGTGATGTGAAGAATGTAGATAATTTCAGGAGAATGCTTGGTGGGACAGAGAAAAGTTAAATTTCATGGTGAAGGTGTAATGATATTGAACAAATATGGAGTGTGATGTAGTGTGAAGATACCTGGTGTTCTTGTCCTGAACATTCTCACTTAGATCAGCTGTTTATTAAATGTAGTGTGTGCAGCTTGGGAAATACACTGTAAGAAATACTTCTATACTTCATAAGATCATTCCCTTTTTGTTCACTAACCTGTTGTCATCACTACAAGCTTTGACCTAGACCTCTCATTAATCATAGCTGAAGAGTTTTGTAGTTCTCACACCAGGGGAGGAAGTCAGGGTTTTAGTTCCCAGCAATCTTCTCTTGTTCATAAATATTTTTTTTACTTTTGTGGGGAAAAGGAAAATGAACTTTCAGCTCCTCTCTCCTTTTTGGTGGAGTGCAGATATCAGCAATAGTAATGGGAAAAGAAAGTTCAGTTGTGTTACTCAAATTTCTTTTGTAAAAAAAAAAATTAAAAACTGAATATTTGCAAAACAGAACAGAACAAAAATGCTAAAAAATCATCAATCATGAGACAAGGTAACATGCAGAACTAGGTACATTCTGCTTTTGGTTGCACTGAAAATTCTGGATGATGAAACTAATTTCTGGTTACTCTAGGTTTTTCTGTTTACAAGAAAGAATAAACCAGTACATTTATTACATCAGTTGCCTTCCTTATGATATTGAAACTCAAAGAGTAAAATGCTGGTTTTAGGTCTTATAATTTCCTGATTGCACAGAATTCAACACACTGAGCTGGAACTTAGAGCATGACTGGTGCAGATTTATGAATCTAATAATATTGCAATCTTAGACTTAGCTTTTGCTGTTGATTGAACTAAATGCTGTTAAAATATTGTATTGTTATGTATATTAGAATGCTTCTTTAAACTATTTTGCACTTCTGAGCCGACAGGTACTTAGCATATCAAAGCAACAGTATGGTTGTAATGCCCTGTTTAAATTAAACTGTGACATAAACAGAAAATAAAAATAAACCATGTTTTTTTCTTTAAAGGTCTGCAGTTTTTAACCTCAGATCTAAAAAGTATTTCCAAAGCCAATGGTAAATTGAGGATATTCTGTGCTATAAGAGGTTATTTTTTTGGTTGCATGACTCTTCATTCAAAAACTTTTTAAAGTTTCACAACAAACTTCATCAAGAGGCTTTTCTATTGAAATCTAATGCATTCTGTCACATCTTTTGCCTAAAGAATGAGAACTTGGCTAACCATAGCCGGAGGCAGGGCAGCAGAAGACGTGTACAGTAAATGGAAGTGAATGACTACTGACTGCCCAGGCATGGGGTGGGAAGGAGAGCCCAGCTCAGGCTGAGGCACGCTAGCAGGGTTGTCTCATTCCCTGAAGATGTCCTTTGTGACCCTTCTCCTTTCCTCTCCCTTTTCCTGGGGCAAGAGGCCCCAGCAGGCAGGAGCTAGGACAGGGGGAGATGGCAGATCTGGAGGCAGGGGTTTAAACAGGGCTGTCTGTGCTTTCCCAGCAGCAATGGGGGACAGAGCAAAAGCCTTGTCTTGCATCTGCTCCTGAAGGGGGGCTGCTGTCAGGCACAGCCCTGTGCATGCTGAGGGAGGACATGCTCTCATGTCCACAGATGAAGATGGCAGAGAGCACTTCTGCCATGGTCCTTGGATCCTCTCCCAGTCCACACAAACAACGCAATTTGTCTGCTCTCCAGACCTTTGCTTTTTGAGTGGAGGGCTGAGCACTCACAGGACAGCAAAGCAGAGAAATTACCAGGATGCTTAGAGAACTGATAATCTCATGTGGAACTACTCTAGATTTAGTTACCAGATAAAAGGTGGCTGAATCAATTAAACAGCCATCAGACCATCCAGTGCCTGGCTGGCCTCAGTGACTGTAGCTTGCATGAAATCCAGTTTTGAATGCACAAACATCACTCTTGTTAAGATCATTTACCCAGTGAGTGCAAACTGGAGCTCATGTTGTCCCTCTTAAGAATCAGATTAACAATCAACTAGCACCAAAGTCTTTTCTACCCAGGCATCATCCCATTAGTTCAGCTTTAGGATTTGAGTCCTTTCTAAAAATTCTGGAAGATGCCTGCATTTTACTGCTCTGTGTTTCTTCCTGAAAGGAGAGCTGGGGATTTGCAGGTGCACATTATGTGTACCTGTTAACAAGTGAGGCCGCTGGCTCATGGCACAGGTGTCTGTGCAATGCAGCAAACCTCTCAAGTTAGTGGAATCAAATTACATTCAGCATTGTGCAGTGAAAATGAGCTTTCTTTTCTTGGCAAATGAGAGGTTTTTTGGTATATAGATATTTAAGTGGGATTTTTTTGGAAGTCAAACAGGCTGTGTGAGGACAGGCTGAAAAAGGGATGTGAGGTGCAGGCGGCAGCTGCTGTTGTCATTGCTCAGCCTTTCACCTTGCACATGCTTACTATATTGTAAAAGTAATTGTAAAATAGTAACAATTTTTTCCATCTCTCTTCCCCTGTAAAGTGCTGAGTGACAAAGTAGTGTCTGGAGAACAGTCATTTTTGCGGTTGAGGAGAAGAAAGGAAGATAAGACACGGGAAAAGGAAAACACTGATGAAGGGGCATTATCCTTATTTCACCTCGGTGTTAACAAAAGCCTTAACAAGCCTGGAGCCTGAGTGCAGAAAATGTGCTGGTAAGTGTGTGACCAGCCCATGCACACCTGCTGCTGCAGCTGGGTGGGAAAGCAGGAGCTGCTGGAGGTTCCAGGGGTTCCCCTGTAATGGTTTGCATTGCTAAGGCTGCTGCACTCAGCAGTAGCAGGGCACCAGCAAGGAGCAAAGCCCTGAGATGGTGCTGAGGCTTAACCCCAGTAGACAGCAAAGCAACACACAGCTGCTTGCTCACCCCCCACCCCGTGGGATGTAGGGCACAATCTGAAGGGTAAGTGAGGAAACTTACAGATTGAGACAAAGGCAGTTTAATAATATTTAACACCACCTCATGCCCACAGCTCCCACAATAAAACAAAGGCAGCAAAAATCAACAAAGAGGAACAGACCTCTCCTTCTCTCTCTCTCCCCCCAATGCCAACAAGCACAAATGATGCAAAAGCCAAGAATTTCTCACCACAAACTGGTTGGTGCCCAGAGCAACATCAGACTCCACCAGCCTCCACCTCTGTCCAGTTTTATTGCTGAGCACGATACTATGTGGTTTGGAATTTTTCTCTGGTCAGCCAGGGACAGCTGTCCCAGCTGTATCCCCTCCCAGCCCCTGGTGCATCCACATGCTCCTCACTGTTGAGGTGGGGTGAGAAGCAGAAAAGGCTCTGCCTCTGTGTAAGCCCCATTCTGCCATAGCTCAAACATCCCTGTGTTGTCAAGGCTTTTCATCACCTATCCAAAACACCACCCCACACCAGCCACTATTAAGAAAATTAACCCAACCTAAAGCAGTGCAAATTGTTAGGGATGCTGAACCATTGCATTGGGCCAGTCAGTGTTCCTTTGTTCAAGGGGTAGGGTCCAATCTCTGGTGCTTTGTTGTGCAGGAGAAAGAATGAATCAGTGCTTGCTCCAAAGCTGGTCTTGATCCTTCAGCCAAGGCTTGCACAAATCTCTCCTCTGCAGCTGATGACATTTTTTGATGTATATGGGCAAGGGGAGGGGAGCCAGTGTAATTAGAAGAGAAAAAAATCTGAAGTAGAACTAATTATTGTAGTAATTTTTTTTTTCTAGCTTTGTTAATGAGGAAATGGAATTGGGAAACAGAGATACTGTATATGAAACACTTTGACAGTTTAAAAACTGTTAGCTGCATCTAGTGAGACTGCTTAATTTTTAGTACTAATAGCAAAGCAATTCCCAGAACAACAGTTCTCTGAGCTGCAGTGGTACTCTGGGGATGCTGCTGCTGTTTGTAACAATATTACTCCTCTTCTTCTTCTTCTTCTTTTTTTCCCTAAGTCTGAGGAATCCCCATTTATTGTGATACTTGCCGTGTGTGATGAGAACAAGGGAGGTTCCTGTTTGGAGTGGCTCCTGGATGTCTCAGCACATCTCAGCCAGCTCTCCTGAGGAACAGCTGCCTCCTCCAACCCTTCTCATGCTGATAATTCAGCAGTCACCAACTTTCACCCAGCATCAAAGGCAGGTGAGGGGCAGATTGCTGATGACTTCTCATGCAATGAAAAACACCCAAGAAAGAAATGTGTATAAATGACTATCCTTTTCCAGGATTTTACACAATGCTTCGTGCAACAGTTGATAACATTAGGTGAAAGTGCACAGTTTGAAAGGCAAGCCCCTAGTTTTGTGGCATTTACTTTTTTTGCTGTAGTTTGCTAGAGGTTTTTGTAGAAAGTTGGTTGAAGAAAACCATATATCTGCTTCTTATCTTGAAGCAAAAATGAACAGACAGAAGAACTGGCACATTACTTTTCTTTTACCTTTATACTTTGTTATCAAAATGTTATAATATTGCATACAATCACATTTTTTAATGCAGGCAGCTTGGTTGGTATGGATCCATTAATAAACATTGTAAATGCCAAGCTTACATTGAAGGCAATGGGGTTTGAGATGTCTAGGATCAAGCACACAGCTCTTGAGTAGATTTGCTGATTTGCATGAGAACTTCCATTTGTTTGTGTGTCCAAACACCACATCTTTTGTACAAAAATATATTGTTTCTTAAGCACATATTTTATCTCATAAATCTATAGCTGTCAAAATCCAGGCTGCACTCTACTGTGGTCCTCACTGCCAGTCTTTCTTGTGGACTAACATGCACATAAGTATCCACAGGAGGAACCCCAGAATTTTCTGTTCTCCCACATTTACTTGCTACAACTGAGTATTTACCCCAAAAGGTTCTGTACTGGACAGCTTCGATTGCAAACATGCACATTTGAACCTGTTCCACACTGGGCCAAATTCAGAACCAGTATTAACTCCAGTTTGTCTGCTGGGATTGGGAACAAGGTGGTTTCTTCCTTTTCTAGGAAGAAGTGGATTTGCTTTCAATGTAAAAATGTGCAGTGGTACAAATATTGCTTGAGCTGTGCTTGCAACAGATCTGAATTTGGCCTATTGTGCAAACACAGTTTTACACTGAATGGCAAATCCTTGATTAATGTATGCAATCCCTTGCTCTCAGATGAAAACAGGTTGTAGGATTTTTTTTAATAAGCTTCAATTTACCCACTTATATATATTTTCCCTTACTCTAATATTAATTAGAGGACTGTTAAGGAAACCTTTCTTCCAAGGGCTCAAAATAGACTAAATCCAATCCTACGTGTTCAGGAACAATTTATACCCATTTTGTCTCATTTCACCATTTTCCTTTAGCTTAAATAGCTCTTTCTTCTCCGTGTGTTTACCTCCCCACAACATATTTATAGGCAGCAATCATAACCCTTATTGTTTATCACATCTCTATTTGCTACTTTAATTAGAAATAGCAGCCTTGATTTCTTCCTTTTTCTTTTCCTTATAAAATAAAAGATTGATTATTGGATATTTGATGCCACCAATTTTCTTTCTTTTTTCCGTGTTAATTTTAAATGGCATCAATTTGTTTAACTTGCTGCTCATACAGAAAAAAGAATTTTATGCCTAATTGGCTGCATTTTCATAGCTACACAAAGGGGACATTGCATAAAGGCAAAGCATTTGGATCCCCTGTCACAACAAATTAGAAAGTATATTTTTGGTTCTTGTTAGGGTAACAAAAATACTTGAATCCTTCACAAGCTGTATAATCATTTGACCTATCTGTGACCTCAGGTGCACTTGATTCACCTCCAAAGACCAAATGAAGTGATAACTGTAGCTAGTCAATAATCCAGGACTTAGCTGGCCCAGGAGACATTAGTATTAGTGTCCTATGGGTGATGTCTAAATTAGATGGCAGTCAGGTATGTGTACACTAGAGTGGTCATTAGAGCGGGCAGATGTGCACAGCTAATGGCTTACAGTGGGGATTGCTGCAGGGGGAATTCCTTGAGAAAAAAGTGAGTTAATGTGAGACAATAGACTGTACAAAAGGGTGCTTTTCTGTGACAAACATTTTCAGCATACAGACTAGTTATGAGTCATCGATGGACAAAATATGTGAATTATTAATTTAACATAAGACATGAAACTAATTGGGTGCATGAACACCAAAACCATACAAGGGAAACTTCTAATTCTAAATATGTAAAAAGCAAGAATGCAGCACAGAGCCTTATGCACAACACAATAAAGCTCTACACATGTAAGCAAAGAAGGTCTGTGATCCCACTGCAGCACTGAGAGCAACCAGCATTACTCCCAGATCACAGAGACAACTAAGTGCACAAGTGACCTGTGTGCCAGCATCTATGCAAATCTCAGGCAGATGCAGAGATTTATATACACTTTACACACCCCTGAGGAAATACCCATCTTATACCACTGATGGAGCAGATGTATTTCCCTCTGTGAAATGTGCACAGAATCTGATCAGAACAAAAGTGTTTAATGTATTCAACACAAGCACACACCATCCCTTAACTTCACCAGGAAACTGGAATAGGGAGCAATGTTGTACCAGAACTAATTAGAGGGTTTGTTGTATGCTACGACCGTACATTTGCAGGAGTGCTTTAGAAGAATCCTGTGCCATTCCAACTGCTTTGGAAATCCTTACCCAGGCACAAATAACTGTTATAGTCATCAAAATTGGCATTGTGATGAAAAAATTGTCAATGAGAGGTACAGCAATCCCTTGAAAATTTTGATGTGAGTTTCCAGTACTTTATCCTCCTCCTGTCCCTCTTCTATCTTTTAAATTTGTTGATATGGAAGATAGAAAAGCAAAAAAATTCTGGGCAAAAGTCATTCCCAGAAGCGGCCTTATAGAGTAACCAGCCCAGGCTCCCATCAGGATATTTTGTAACAGGAAAGTGAGTATCATGGTGCAAAATTTGAATTTGTACTTGTAATTGTTTTGGTGTCACACCATCAGAATAAAAGAACACTGTGCAGTTATGGTCTGTGTAATCCTAAACTATAAAATGAGATGTGTATTTGAAACATCAAGGCATTTGAATGTGTCTTGTGCCATGGTCATGGAAAATTATGTAAGGATCCATGAATAAAACATTTTGAGTATATAAACAGAATAGAAACAAGAAAAAAGGAACAAAACAAGCAATAATGAACCAAGAAGGAAATTAATCCTTTAATCTTTTTCTGACTTTGGATCATAGCACTTCAAGTAAAGCAGAATTACTCATAGTAATGTCCAGAGAAATACATAATTTACAACCTATCCACTGCAAAGATTTTAATCCTCAGGTTTTTTTGAACCCTACAAATGGAGAAATTATTGTTAACTCTTCTAAGCCTTTGATACTTCAGTGAGGAGATCCAAAAAGGGGAGCATTAGTGTCTGTACATTTAAAGGCAGGATGAGCAAGATGTTGAACTCAGGACAATGAAAGCCAACCTCACAAAGCAAACAAATCCCTCATCCTGTTTCTGCCATCAGCTGGCAATAACATTGCAAGGGAGACTGCTTGTTCTAAGGAACTTGTAGCTCACATATTGACACAGATATTTGTCAGTTTAATGAAAGCCTAGGAGAAGGGAACGTGTAATTTGGAAATGACTTAGGTAGCTGAGTTATTGAGGGGTTAAATATAATACAATTATTTCTTCATGCCAAGTGATATGGCAGCTGATTTTGAGATATGATGGTTTAATAAGAAATGAGTTCCTGCGATTATTCGGGATGTTATTGCTCATTGCCAGGGAGACAGGTTTTGGTGCTTGTTAGCTGAAAACCCAAGATCTGTCAGAAGCAGGGTACTAAGAAGATAATTTATACTGACTAATAAAAATGAAGTGTTCTCATTCTAGAACTGATTCTAGCTAATATCATTTTGCAACCAGTGAAGTGATATGAGGAACATCTAAAATAAAGACTGTATTTCCCGGTGCTTGTTAAGAACAACTCAGCCCTTCTCCAAGTCCAGCCTTTTCTGCTTCTGAATTAAAAATTAAGCTTTATTTTGCTGATTTGTCTTCCTTCAAATAATCATCTGGAGATGCAGTAATTACAAACTAGGTTTTCTGCTGGCTCATAGGCTGGCACTGGTCCAAGTGAGTGAGTGAAACGACAGGGAGCTCGATGTCTGAGACTCCTCATCCCAAACTGTATCTGACTGAGTTTAAATGGTTTTGAGTTTCAAGAGCCTATGATTCTCCAAATTGTCTCCATGGATTTAATGCAGCATTGAGAAATACAATTCCCTGGACAGAGACCTGAGTTTTATGTTGTAGAAACTGTGACTGATGGTGAAACAGGGAAGGGTTAATTAGTTGATCAGATTTGCTCTGAGTGTTTGCCATCTTTGAGTAATTCCATAATCTGGAAAGATAACTAAGTTGGTTTGGGGAATAGAAAAAGGGACTCTGAGTGTTTCTCACATTTGAGAAGTTATGAGGAGTTTGTTTGAGCAAAAATAAAAATGTTTTATTTAAAAAATTGGAAATCTGGCAGACATCATAGTTGGCTACAAAGGCTTGATATCTCCCTACAGGTAAGAAGGCAGTTTTCAAAGACTTTTGAGTTCTGTCATCTTTGTGAACTGTTTTTCTACATTTTCTGATGGTGACACTTTCTCTATGAAAATTTCTACCTGCTCTCAGAATTGTCACAGCACTAAGGACAGACAAATAAACCAGACTGATGGCGCAGTGCCCTGATGTGCAGAGCCCCTGTGGTGACGAGATGAAATAGAAAACTGGCAATGGTTTGGAAGGAAAAAAATAGGAAGAGGTAAGATGAGCATTTTGAGAATTTAGAATTTCTGATTGAGGAGGAGGTGTGCTTTTAAAACTTCAGCATGGACAGACAAGTGTTATTAATTTTCACACTTTTCTTCATTTAAAATGACTTTTTTAGCAGTTAAATTCTGCCTACTTACAAAAGTTCACTGGGCTGTGTGTTTCCTGACCACTGTTCAAATAGAAAAGGAGTGCTGACCTAACATTTGCCTACCTTAGCAGTGAGAACAAGGTCAATCCTACATGCTGGTATCTCTTCAGGAAATAGTTCTAATTTAACACCAATGATTTCTACAGTGCAGCAACATTTTAACATCATTCTTCCTTCAGAGTCTTTTTACCTGTGTGATAAACAGGAGAGACACTGTGCCTGAGAGAATAGGGTGAACCAAGGCTGAGGAGAATAGCTGGGGCAGGGTGGATGAGGGTGCTGCTCAGCTCTGGTCCCTTGGAGATGGAGAGAGCTGTGGCAGAGGGTCAGGATGTCAGAGGGCTCCTCTCTCCAGTGGTAGCCCAGGGGAAGTGGTGATGCTCATCCTTCACCTACTGTGCATTAGAGCTGATGAAAAAATCAAACAGCAAGATGGAGAAGCACAGAAGTGAAAAGAGCATGATAGAAAGAAGATGCATGCATGCCAAGAGGAAGAATCTCCTGGTGGAACAGGAGGTGAGAAGGGAAATCTATGTCTGTGTGTTCCTTGGTTGTTTTCCTTGGCCTGAAAGACCTTTGCAGATAAAAGGAGCTTGCTGTTCTGTTCTGGAAGTAACAAAAACTTTTCAAGTTCCTTTTTCTTCTGGGAAAAAGAGTATGTATGTGGCTGTGAAAGGTGTTTAGGGCACTGTACCTGCCTGGGAGAAGCTCACCTTCATCCATGTGTGGTGCCAGGTTGCTGGCTGAGAGAGCCTTGACCATGTGTCTGTGCCTCCTGTGCCAGTTCAAGGAGTATTTCACCTTTCTGAATATTCAGCTTTTTTATAGAGATTGAAGCATCTTCAGAGAGGCAAGCAGAGGTTCTCAATTCCCTTAGACACTTCTGAAAAATTCAGCTCTAAGGCTCTTTTAAGTGCTCCTGTTTTTTCTGAGTCAGACAGAGCAGGTCTGGAAGCTGGAGTTTTGCACAATTCTTGGTATCCCCATTACAAATACAGAGCCAACAGCCTTTTTCTAGCTTGACCAGAAATTTTATTCTGCTGCTGGAAAAGATTTTCTGGCAGAAATTTGCTGATACTCAGGTAAACTCCATGAAAACTTTTCCTATAGATGAAGTAGTGTGTTCCAACTTCTTTGCCATAAAATTTGCTGTTAAAACATTTCACAAAAATGCGTCCTGTACTGGACACTTACAGGGTAATTATTGCAGATTTCTACCTGTGAAGCCCTAGCAAAGGCTGGATTCTAAACCCAGGGAAAACAAAGAGACTTTTCCCTACAACCTATCTTCCCCTCAGTGGGTCTTTCAGTGCACTCATGCAGCACCAGCAGGGTGGGAACTCAGAAATTCCCAGTTGCTCTTTGAAACCTCCTTCGCACAGTAAGCTCAGTTTACTTGGAATGAGTCAATTAAATTAGCAGATTATCTCAGCTAGCTGACTTCCAAACTTCTCAGCTGTCTTTGCAGTCCTGAGGGCAGCTCCACAGACGCTGATCACACTGGACAGGAGTTGGTGGCTTTGTGTTGACGGGCAGCTCATGCCAGAAGAGAGCACCTAGCTCAACTTGTCAGTGATTCCAGGATGGATATTATTGCTGCAAGCACAGCAGCTCCTCTGGGAAGAGTTATATGCACATTATCCACCGGAGGCTTTTTTAAAATTAAAATTCATTCTCCAGGGAGACTCTAACAGCCCACAAGGATTCTGAGGAGGAGAAAGGCTACAAAGAAATGCAATTGGGCTGAGTGGAACTGTTTTACTGTGGCACACTCCTTTCTTTCTTCTATGGCTGCAGCCTGGGCTCACTGTCCAGTGCTGGGAGCTGACCATGGGGCTGCAGGGTCTGAGGTGCTGCCTGACCACACTGACCAAGGGGGGCTCAGTCAGGAGCTTGGCAGCCACCAGCTTTCTCTGGGTAGCTGGTTTTCCATGTGATGGAAACTTCAGCATGTGGCCTCTTGAGCACTGCTGTGTGCTTTGGCACCAAAGGAGACACAAACACAGTGTTTGGAGTATAAGCAGGGCTTTGCTGCCTGCTTTGTCCCACCTTTGCATTAAGAATGGGAATGAAGAAATTGGGCTCTCTGACTCAGGCGTGAATTTCTGATCTAACACCAGCTTCCTCTCTGTTTCTCTTCTAATTAGTCTCGCAGAGAGGTGCTGGAATTGTTGAGAGGGTCCTGGAGGGAATAACAGTATACATATGCCTTCTGCCCAAAGCGTGAGGGGGAAATCCCCTCCTATTTTGGCATTCCTGGAAACGTGCAAATAATTCTTTTATTGGTGTTTAGACACAAATGATCTTTTGAAGTGTAGAATGTACAAGGCCATTGCTATATTTTTTTTTTTTTTGGGTGGGAGTGTGCTCTGGACTAAGAATGATGGGGTAACTAAAGAGGGAGCATTTGGAACTGAATGCACTCCTGGGATCTCTGGGAATAGGTTGGTACCAGGGGCTTTTCCTGCGGCAGTTCTGCAGCTTTTATCTGTTTTCAGCACAATTACAGTGGATCTGCAGGGACTTTGAAAATTCCCCTTTAGGCTTGATTTGGGGAGCCCTCTGATTGCAAAATTGATTTCTGCCTTTCTAAAATTTCTGGCTGATTGTCCCATCAGTTAAAGTGTGAAGAAGATGTGAAGCAGGAAGATACAGAACACTAGGCCAGCCATGTTTATTTTTTGCTCCCTCTGATGGCTCATTCTGCACCCTTGGTGCACACACATCTTTTATGCTGGCCAGTTGCAACCTTAAAAGTGACAATAATAATTCAGGTCACAGCCTAATAAAGCACCTATAAACATTCATATCTTCTGTCATGTAAATAGCCCTTTTGAACATCAGGAGTTCTATTACCTTGCTGTTTTTGTGAAAAAAAAGGTTTTCCAAGTGTCTCGGCAGATATAGTGATTAAGTAAACTAATAAGAGAAGAGAAAACAGGTTTTCAAAAGTTTTTTGTTTTTACAAGGGTGTAAAAGATCCTAGAACCATAGTATAATTTGGGTTGGAAAAGACCTTTAAAGGTCACCTAATCCAACATCCCAGCAATGAGCAGGGACGTGTTCAACTAAACCAGGTTGCTCATATACACCTATCCATTCGATTTTTATGTTTTAAACTTATTAAGAATCAATATAAAATATTAGATATATTTATATTAAATATCTTTATTTTACACACTTCCAACAGAAACCTAAGGGGAGTGTTTTGATCAATATTTCCATGTGAATTTCATTAGTCATGGAAACCAATTAGTTCCTAGCAGTATCTGTAATACAGATGCTTTCCACTGGGAACTTTGATGAAATTTAGCTCATTTCTCATAGGTCCCTTGACGCCCATGAGAGCAGCAATATCTTTCAGGGCCACTACTGGCCCAGAGTGGCAAGGTCGTGATGAAAGTTGCCACCTCCTTCTTTGTCCTGTCTTTGTCTCATGAAAAGGAATGAAGGAAAAAAATCTGGATTTTGAAGCCTCTAGAAATGCCCAGTTTATCCATTACAATGTGCTGTAGATAGAATACAATTTACTAAGACAAAAGGATATTAGACATAAATACATTCGCAGCCAGCACTTCCTCACAAACCCGATTTCTTGGAAATTGTGATTGACTGACAATCTTGCTTATTTTCTGTAGTACCATTTGAGCTTCTTTTTTTAGCAATTGTATGTTTTTATTTGAACTACAAATAATTTCTTGCCAATTATGCAGATGAAGTGTGAAGCTCATTCACAATTCCTCTTTCAGATTCCAGTTCAGTACACAATAATCTTCAAACTACCTACGGTTGGATTGTCAAGGTAGAAGTAGGTTATTTGTTGCTGACATGATTTGACCTACATTAGAAAGAGAAAAACATAATTTCCCCTTTTTGCTGGTTCCGTAACCTGTATTTACAAAAATGTGCAAAGTCAATCCTTAAAGAAAGAATTTTGTATCTCATGCCAAATAGTGTCACCATGACTTCAGTTAGCTGACTTCCCTGCAGAATGTAAGAAGAAATAATTTAGTACTGGCAAAAACATGTTTTGATTTGAAATTTGTATGTGCATATATGTCCTTCAGAGGAGCTGATTCAAAAGAAAAAGGTGGAAACTAGTTAGCAGCCTGAAGGATAGGGAATTCCCTTGGGCTGACAGCAGCCCTGGTTTGAGCACTGTAGACTGGGAAAAGACTTAAAACACAAATCCCTTTCTATTCAAGCAAACACTTTAACCGTGCCTAAGGTGACTGGTGCTGGCATCACTTACTCCAGTGTTTTTTTCCATGTATGTGCCCAGGGCTGATGTGTTCAGAGATGAACCCTGTGCTGCTGCTTTTCTGTGTCAGGTGTGGTCTGTTTGCCCAAGGCAGAGGAAGCTGTGGCATCCCTTGTACCATCTTACTAAATTACAGCTGTGCTTAGGCAGGACATAGAAATGAGTCTGTTCAGACTTTGTTCTTCTCAGAAAGAGCAAATGTTCGTGTTTAGAGGTCTGGTTCAAAAAACCGACCAACCAACCAACCACCAACCAACAAACCAAGAGATGTGGACAGGGCTAGAGAGCGCTGGCACACAAGACTTTTTAATCACATTCCCAGGCTTGCAGCTGCCTGGATCCCAAGCTTAGCTGTGAGTTTATTATTTTTTTTTTTTAATCTATACTCTACGACTGAGTATTATTGCACTTGGCTTTGTGCAGTTGTCATACATTTACGCTATGAACTGTCTGAGAATGACCCTCTGGTAAAAAGCTGTTTTCACTACCAGAAAAGTTAGTCTGGGTGGATATCAGTGTGACCAAGGTCAAAATTTATCCTTTGGGAATATAGAAGCAGACTTGTTTTTGCAGAGAAAGTCAGAGTCAGTATGTATTCTGGAAACTCAGAAGCTGGTATAGTGTTGGGGCTTTAGCAGTCGGGTTTTTTTGTCTGGTAACCAGCCAGTTACTTAACACTAATAAAGCCATGTGAAACAGTTTTTGCTAAAGTTTTTTGAATAGTATTTAACTCCAGAGATAAGTGCCCTGCAAATGAAGACTAAGGTGCTCCTTATCAGTGTGAGAAAATTGGCCTCTACTATAACTCTGAGTGTGATTCTGAGACAGGAATAATTCAAAAATGTAGATAATTAAACCCCCTAAAACTGCAGTTTCACTTTCTCAGTCATATTATGCCTTGCATGATTTCTGAGAACTTTCACCAGACAAATGAAGCTACTTGATGTGCTAAGGGGTTAATCAGTTTGGTTTCTCAACAATTCTTAAACACAATGAAAACATTTTAGCACCTAAGAGGAGACATTGTGGGTGAAAAACGGAAGATACATGATTTATCACTCCCCTCACAAATAAAATTTATTCATTGCATCCACCAGCCATCACACAGATGGTCAGAAAATTGGCTTTGTGTAGGGATGTGGATTCAGGCATGAATATTAATATGAGACAGATGTAAACGCATATTAATATGCATTTGCTTTGCATGGACTGACATTACAATATTTTCATTAAAGAAACCGCATTAGAAATGGAAAGTACAGGTCACCTTTTTAAAACATAAAATAATAGGGTACAATGTATTTACACCTTCCTGGAACAACAGAAACAATGGAATGAATTTTTTATTTTAAAAAGAAAGAAGAGCATGTGGCTTTTCTTGTAGAAAAATCTGTTGGATACAGCACAACAATTAATAAATCAGGAAAACATCTCTCACTTTGTGGCTAAAACACATTTCCTCCCTTTTGCCTGCCTTGTTATGCTGGCAGTAATGCACATCATAAAGTAGGGGTGATAGATACCGGCCTTCAGATCAGCATACGGTGAAGTTCAGCTAAGTTAGGTAGACTGACTAAACTCATTCTGTCTCAAAATGCACCACTCAATATGTTGTTGTTTTTCCAATGGCAGCAATGCATAAAACCCATAAGATTTATGAAGATACAGTATTTCATGTGGTTTGTTTTTTTTTTTGTAAGGGACAGCATTGATGTTCACAGCACCATTCACATCTGTGCATTGTTACTATTTGCTCGATGTTAGTATTGAGCCTTTGCCCAAAGAGAAACAGTGTCATTATATATGTCACATTGTAAAAGACAATTTCACAGGTATCTGCTAAGCATTTTTTTTGCAAAGGTTCTGTAATGGAAATATAATTTCAAAGGGAAAATTTGATTTACTTTATTCTTAAATGAAACATTCAGGTGCATTCTAGCTGGTAGGTGTAACAGTTGAGTGTTTGAGAAAACAGTTTTATAGTCACACACATTTGCAAGGAGAGGTTAAGATGAAAGGTATCAGCAGGCTGCCAGTGTCTTGTCAGATCCCATGCTTTGAATGCAGCTATGTAGTTATAAATCTGTGGAAGCACCTGACTGGCTTCTGCTTGCATTGTAAAGCAAGGAGGTTGCCCTCTGCATCCTGCAGGTTGTGAATGCAGGGAGCCCACTCTCTCCTCTGCAACTGTGTACTTTAAAGATGGCACAAGTGCTGGTACAAACAAGATGGAACTGTTTGCTCCTGTTCAGTCCCCATGGCTAGCAATGAAAACCCTGTCTATAAGATGGAGATAAGAATTACACTGCTGGAAATTGCTCTGAGTGGTTAAACCCACAGTACATTATCAGCCAAGCCCCACTGCTTGCTGAGTGCAGGATGTGGCCCAGAAGCCGCAGCCCAGTGGGCTCCTTGAGCTCTCCCCTCCAGTGAGGCTGCTCAGGGCATGGCAAAGGAGCCTCCTGCTCTGCTTTGGGCATGGCACCTACCCATAAAGGAGATGGGTTTGTCTCTGTAGAGACAGCTGTGACACCTCCATTGCCCTGGGGAGGTGGCATTTTTGATTAGCTTTTCAGAGTAACCAATCACTCTGGTTGGCACAGTGAGAAGGGGGTGGTGTGTGGTACTCCAGTGTTTTGGAAACCTCTATGAAAACAGTAGCCTGTTAGCTCTTCATGCTGCCAGGTGCCAATGGAGCTTTTTTGTATTTCTCTCAGCACATGCTGGGTAAATAAATGTGGACTCTGACCTTTGCTCCAGCCCTCCCAGGTACTTTAATGACTCTGCATGAGTGTGTGCACGTATGTCAGGTTAGTGATGGAAGAGGAGAAGGAAAGTTTATACTTGTTTAACTTCTCCCCCTGCTCCCTTTTCAACTTTCTAAGTTTCGGAAAGTTTCACACTGAAGAGTGCTGTGTAGTTCCTGGGAGTGTGCTGCCCTTTTTTCCCACTGGCTGAGTGGCTCAGCTGAGCTGTCAGTCAGAGCATCTCCGGGAGGGCAATGCAGTCTCCCGGCTCATCGTGAGCTCCTGCCGACAGAAGAGGGGAGATCTCGTTCACACAACGTGCTTGTATCACAGGTAACTTCCTCAAATTCCCAGTCACAAATCTTGCTAATTCAGTATTCTGTGGTCTGATTCACCTGGAAAGCTAGCAGAGGTTTCAGCAAATCTGGCAGCTCCCAGCAATGCCTTTCTCTCATGATTTCCTCTTCAGCCCATATTCAATATATCTCTTTTCTCTCTTTTTTTTTTTTCCCTCAAAAAATCCCAGAAAACCAATATCTTATTCAGCAAGATTTCAGAAATTATTTTCAATGAAGAAATATAGATAAAAAAACCCTAAACTACTTAGTTTTATAAAAATTAAAATATTTTTATTTGTTGAAAAAGCCTAGCTTATTTATATCTCCTACCAGCTGGGCATTCAATTGGATCTCCCTAGGATACCAAACTGTCAGCAGGGAGTTTGATTCCTTGTGTCTCACGCATGGCAAGACTCTGGCCAGGTGGACTGTGAGAAAATAAGGATGCTCTCCTGTTGTTTGCATTGTTTGGTTTCTGAAAGTGTTCGATATTCACATTTCCTATCCAGTGCCAATTTTCATTTAAGTGTAGCACAGGCCACTAGCTGGGCAGTGGAAGGAGGGAGATAGGCACAGGTGTGACAGGGCCCTGTTACCAGAGAAGATCTCATCCTCTTTTTGGGGGACAGGAGGTCTCTGTAAGAAGTGAGGCTGTGCTTAGCTCATTAATCCCCCCCTTGTATATACATGTTAATAGATAATATACTACAGGTTTTATACTGGAAGTCTTAATGATGACTTGTCATCTTGAGAGGTATATTTTCAGAGTTAATTGTGTTCTGATATTTTGAAAACAAAATATACGAGTGTGGTATGTCTAGGTTGTGGTACCTGTAGTACCTCCTTTGGGAATAAAAAGAAGCTGGCTGAAAGCCAAAAATTAAGTCTCCTTGTAAATGAAATAATTAAAAAAATATTTTTCTCTATTTATTTTTCATTAGTAGAAAATCAATGGAGAAGAGAGCTGGGATTTGCATCTGCATATGATCACTTGTTTTCCTTTTTAGACTACATGAAGTGTTCCATACAGTTGTTTTCAAGGCAATTTGTTGGAGGTTCCTTGGGCCCCCCCATTGGATCAGACTTCAATTATCCTCATCAAGACAGTTTTTTCTGTTCTAGCAGCAGTTTGGAGCAGTGGGGACTGCAGTATTCACCTCCATCCAGAGTGACTGTTCAGGCTCTTCCAGGCAGTTTGTTGGCTTTGCCCCTGACTGAGCAACTTTGTCTTGCTCTGCTCAATAGCCTGCATAACTTTCAGCTTCTGTTCCTTGTAGCAGTTGCTGTTTTCTACTTACATGCTGTTCTTTGTTCTGTTTCTCTCTTTGTGGAAGATTGCAGTATCATTGTGAGAAGTGCCTTGGAGAATTTATGGGTGCCAATGACTCCCTAGCATGCCAGTGAAGGGCAAAGAGCCTGATGGGGCTGTCACTGGCCATCAGAGGACATGTATCTCAGTGCCAGGTTCCTGGGGCTCTGCATTGCTTCCCTCTGGATACTGTGGGGAGTGTGTTGGTAAGATAGGACTCTTGTACAGAGCTTTAGCCTTTCCTTCAATTTTATTGCCTTGAAATTGCTCTCAAGCCAGTTAAGCATAAATAAAATATTCACAATGCCAAAAATGGATAACATTCCCAAGAATGTTTATACAGTGTTGGTGTATAATTGATAAATGGGAACCTAGGATAACTCTGTGGGGTTTGTGTGGGAAGAGCCTTCCTATGGGTGAGCCCTGGTGTGGTGTCTGGCACCAGAGATCAGCCACAGGATCTGCATTTCTGCAGGCAGGTGTTGCCCAAGCCCTGTGAGCCAGTGCCAGGCCCCTTCACCTCCAGGCATTGCTCTTTAGCTTGTTAGTAGGATCAGGAAGGTTAATTTCTGTCCCAGAATCACTTCCTTCTGAGAAGACAGACAAACAGATTATTCCTCCAAGTTAATGCAGCTGCTGCTTCCCTGCCTAAAAGATGTCAAGGCATGGTCCTTGTTGCTTAACTGATCACAACCATTCCTGAGTCAGTGCAAGTGGAGCCTCCCTTGCTCCTTTGCACACCATCCTGGGCAGTAATAGATAAACTTTGAAATAAAATATGACTTTCACTCAACCTTACATTTTAACTGCATCTGTGCTTTGTCAGACACACTCTTACAAATGCCTAAATGGTTGTGTAGTCATTTCATGGTGAAATAGTCTTGGGATGATTTGACCTCAACACTTTTTTTTTGTTGTTGATGCATACTGAAATAACCATGTGTTTGTGGTTCAAGTTAGTCAGGATTGTTTTCTGTCTGCATTGGATTTGCAAGGACAGATTGCTTCCAACGTCTAGAGCTAAATTCAAGTTAAAACTGGAGAGGAAAGTAGACTGATTTTTTGCAGGAATTACTGTCTAAACAGAACCTGACTTCAACAGATTTCTATGCAAAACCCTTTGATTCCCATTTTCCATCTGTGATAAATTTGGGTTGTTATTGTTGGATTTGTATCTTTCCTTTGATAAACATATTAAAATATGGTCAAAATAGCTTTTTATCTTCTAGGAGATATACTGTGAATGAAATCCCCTCTGACTTCCATGGGTTTGGAATCAATTTTCCTGCTTTTATTACGGTTGCACCAGGTTTTTGCAATTCTTTGCTTGTGGTTCTGCTCACAATGCTAATGCAGGGTTTGTGTTTGGCTCAGAAAGCAGCTGTAAAATAGAATTTGGTACCTGGAGACATTAATATTTCCCTCACCTTGACACTTTCTCCATTTTTTGCCATTGATTACTTCCTCCACCAGAGTGAAACTAAGAGTCTTGGCAGTCAGTTTTGGGAGGGATGCTGAATACCAAACTTCTGATGTCAGGTTTGAGAGTGTTCCCATGATCCTTTTGCTTTCTCAGCATAGGACTTAACTCCCAGACAGTGTGAACTCAGAGCTTTCAATCTTTAAGCTTCTGGTTTTGCATCTTCCCTCATTGGACAAGTCATAGCTGCAAAAAGAGACATCAGAGCTGTCAAGACCTTGTGGTTCTCGTGGTGATGGTCAGTCATAGTTACACTGCTCTTCCCAGAATAGCCTGGATGACCTAAGATGGTTACAGGCAAAAAAAGGAACGCTTCAACTTTGGTTCACACTGGCTTGAACTGTGATCATGTTTCCAGTTATTTCCTTGTGAAAATATCCCACTTTTTAACTTCTTTACTGGTATTATTACCAGAAGGACTCGCAAGTGTTGGTCGATGAAGAAGCTTGAGGTGACCTAGCAATGTGCACTCACAGCCCAGAGAGCCAAAGGCATAATGGGCTGCATCCAGAGCAGGGTGGCCAGCAGGGTGAGGGAGGGGATTCTGTCCCTCTGCTCTGGTGAGACCCCACTGCAGTGCTGTGCACAGTTCTGGGGCCCCAACAGGAGAAGGACATGGACCCATTAAAGTGTGTTCAGAGGAGGGCTACAAAGATGCTCAGAGGGTTGGAACAGCTCTCCTGTGAAGACAGGCTGAGAGAGCTGGGGTTATTCAGCCAGGAGAAGAAAAGGGTGCAGGGAGACCTTACAGCAACATTCAATCACTTGAAGAGGATCTACAAGAAGGCTGGAGATGGACTTTTAACAAGGGCACATATTGGTAGGAGAAAGGGTATTGGTTTAAACTGAAGAGGGTATGTTTAGGTTACGTATTAGGAAGAAATCCTTCAATGTGAGGGTGGTGAGACACTGGAACAGGTGGCCCAAAGACTCTGTGGATGCCAGGCTGGATGGAACTTTCAGCCACCTGGTGTAGTGGGAAGTGTTCCTGCCCACAGAAGAGGGATTGGAACTAGATAGTCTTCAAGGTTCTTCCCAACTCAAGCCATTCTATGATCTTCATGATCTGTGATAGTATTATTACAATTTGCCAACATCTGTGTCATTGATGAGTCCAGCAATCTTAGCTGTTGGTCTGTAGCTGACAATGACACTCTCTTTGATTGGGGCACCTGTGGCCAACCAGCTTCTTCAAGCAAGCAGGACCTCGCTGCAGCAGCAGCTGCCCCTCACTGCTGCAGCTGGGCCAGACCTGGGCAGTGTGCCTGGGTGCTCAGGGGAATTTATTCTCTGAAAGTCCCTATCATTCACCCGACACTGATATCCACATTTTCCTAAGGTTATCTGGCTGACTGAGGAAGGTAAAATTTAACAATCATTTTCTTCTTTGTGCCTGTCCTTCTGGATGTGGTTTTGATAGGACAGGAGATAATAGTTTTAAACCTAAAAAAGGTACATTCAGACTAAATATAAGGAAGATATTTTTTGTGTTGATGGTGATGGCATACAGGCACAAGTTGCCCAAAGAGGCGGTAGTACCCCATCCCTGGGAACATTCAAAGCCAGGGTGGATGGGATTCTGAGCAACCTGATCTTGTTGAAAATTTCCCTGCCCATGGCAGCAATGTTGGTCTAGACAGTCTTTAGAGGTCCCTTCCAACCCAAAGTATTCTATGATTCTTTGATTCTATGACTCTATTATTCTATGATTTTCTTTCCATCTTCCTTCCCAGGCTATGGCATTGAGACCCTGGAGTTGAAAGTCTTATTATATTCTCTAGATTTGAAAAGCAGCATTCCTTCCTTCAGCAAATAAGAATACAACCGTAGAACAACTAATTTAACTGGCAGTATTTCACTTTCTGGATATTTTAACCCATATCAAATACTGAATAATTTGTCCCCTGGAAAGGTGAATTTCTCACACCTTTATTGAGAATCAGAACGATCCCCCAGAGCAGTTTCCTCTCCCTGGTGTAGGCAAGGAAACCTTGGCATGATGAGGATGAAATGCTGCCAGGGCAGCACCAAGATCAGCCCCAGGACGGTGCTGGGCTCAGTGAGATTGCACAATGCAATTGGATCATTCAGATTGTTTGCTGTCTTGCTAATTTTGGGCTGACAGTCAGATTCAAGCCCAAGTTCAGCAGTTTTCATCTTGCTAAGCTTTTGTTTCGTGTAGGAACGCTGTGTATTTTTGCTTCACTTAATGGGTTATTTCTGATGCACAGAGAGGATTAATTGTACCGTGATCATTTTGCAGTTAGTATGTCATGGATATTAATCAATCTGAGTCTGGAAAAGGATGAGTATTGATCTGTGTTATTTGCTAGAAGTACACTGCCACATTTTTGCTTGAGAGCTCCCTTGCGAAATATAATTTGTTTGTGCAAGCTTGAAACAAAAATTCAGTCACAAGAAGAGCTAATTAAAATAATGGCCTGCTGCTATTTTAATATTAATTCACTTTTCAGTCATTCAAATTGCTGAATGCCTTCCTGTGATGACTGCAGGCCCACAAAATTAGGCCGTGGCATGGACTGGACGAGCATTGTGGCCGAGCAGGGTGCCTGAGAGCCCAGGGATGTGGCAGGGTACCACAGCCTGAGCACCCATCTGTGCCTGCATGGCAGAAGAGCATGGGACTTTGACTCTGAATGAGTTGTCAGGGAGCAGGGTGCAGATAGCTGCATTCCTCCATGCATCCTCCATCCTCATACCCAAGGATCCACTCTCCCAATCTTCCATTAGGGGGTAGCTCTGGCTTCTCTCTTGGGCATCTCTGTTGGGTGGAAGAGCCTGGTGGAGCTCTTGTGTGGCCCAAGGTCCTCTGCCCTCCTGCTGAGGCTCCTTGTGACCTTTCAGTGAGTGAAGGGGAGGCTTCTTACAGAAAAAAAAACATGCTGATGATGTGACTGAGGCCACCAATTGTTATTGCAAAGGCGACAGTAGAACTATGAGCTATTTGGAACAGCTTTTGGGAAATACCATTCTGGACTGAATTTAAAAACAAATCTGTCTCAGTGGTTTCTCTCCCTCCCCTTACATTCCTGATTTTTTTTTGGTTGTTGTTTTTTTTTTTAAATCTTAAAACACATTAAAGACTGTTTTCTGGTCTTTAGTTTTAGACAGATGAACAACAGAACTTTATAAGCTGATTGTGTTCAGATGTACATCTGCAGCAATAATTGGGATACACAAGGACAAGGGAATGTGTCACTCTAACATTTCACAATCAATGTTGGAATGCAACCACAAACAGAAACCACATTCTGTTGTTAATTGTTTGATTTAAACCCATAAGCCCTGTAAAACTCAAAGACATAAGAACAATAAAATCACACTTAGCTGATGAAAGGCTTGCAAGTTTTGGGACCAAATTCCTGTCCCCAGATTCACATCAGCTCATGCACAGATCTTGTGAACTAAGTTAAGATGTAAAGTCTCTGTTCAGTCCCCTGCATGCAGCGCTGCAGGGGAAAACTGGGATGACCTGAATGGTTCAGGAATGCAGGCACATCCTACCCTCTCTTCTTCCCTTTTTCCCCCTCTCCATTCTCTTTCACACCCCTTCTCTCATGGCAGAGATTGTTATGATTCAGGCTTTTCCCTAAACCACTGTGTTCTCCCAAAGAGACAGCATTAAGGAGGTTTGCAGCTTGCCACGCAGCTTTTTTGTAGTTGCCTTACAACTCAGTCAAAATTCAGATATAGTAGGGAAGTAATTGTATTAATAACCAAAAAATAATTTAAAAAAGTTTTTTACACCTCTTTCCACAAATCCCAAACCTTCAAAACCTCTTAACTAACAGAATCTGGGCTTTTCAAGTAACACTTTCCAAGCTTCAATCACAAACAAATATTCCCTGTGACTGTCTACACAAATAAAAAATTATGCTCTTTCATGTGAAAAAAAGTAATTGTAAGATTTCAGTGACGCCTAAATAATAAACTTTCCTAGTTTTGAGCTTTTTATTTGGAGAAAAAAAATAGATAATTCATCTTTGGTTCAGCATTGTCTAAAGTTACCTGAACATGGTCCTGCTTTTTCTATTTTGACTATGATGATGAAAACAAAATTTTCTTCTCCAAGCAGGCATAATGAAGCCCCATAGGAGCTGATACCTTTGTATGTTTTGCACTGAGACAGACTTTCTGTCAGTCATAGGTTAGGAAAAGGAGGTGAATTTCCACTGTTCTGTACAAAATAGGAGTAAAACTAGTCTCAAGTCTGAAACAGCCTTGACTAGGATTGATGAATCTGCTACAACAAAGATAAAACCACATACACTTGATCCAACCCTCATCTGAACTGTTTCTTGGAGATCAAGGTATTTATAGACATATATATACAGGACAGAATGTAATAGTTATAGAGTTTGATAATGTGAACACATTAAGAAGGAAAGGAAGGTAGGAAAGTGGAAAGCTGGGATCATAGCAACTCTAAATCATCTGAAAGACAAATTAAAAACTATCATGCTGAAAACTTTGGAAATCAGGCTTGGTAAGCTAAATAAGCCTCCTATGTCTCTGAGTTTTCAGGTAAAAAGCATATAAATAATGTCCACACCTTTCCTATAAATACAAATTTAGCCATTTGTATTCTTCTCAGGCCCCTGTTTCCCATTCAATTTTTTGTTTCCAAGCTTGTCTTTTTTCATTTATCACCTCCTCTAATCCTCTCCAGAATCGTGTTCTGGTCATTCACTTGCCTGGAAAAAGTTCCCTGCTGCTTCTCTAGAGCCAGATCTGCTACAGCTTGATGTTGGCAGAGATGCTGTTGGGGCTTGGTCATTTGTGGACAAACTGCAAAGCAGGCAGAGTTGACTGAACGATGAATATCAGTGTAAAGTGAATTGACACAGAAAGGCTTTTATTGCCAAGAATAGGAGGAAACTGTTTTATTCCCTAATTTGCTGACAGCTCTGGCAGGTTAAAGAGCCAAGTGTTATATCAGAACGTTGTTGGTACATGGAGAGGCTGGTGAATACTTCTAGATTCAGCTACAAAAATAAGGGAAGGAAAAATGTAGGATAGATTGGCGTCACTTTTGCTGGAGTGGGATTTTGTCAGTAATATATTGCTATGAATGGTTACAAGTTGGTTTCTATAAGATTTTACATTGCTAGAGTCCCTTTAGTGTGCAAGTGTGTATTCTACTATGAGAAATCAATGAAAAATAACAATCACACCATGAGAAAATGTACAGTAAACAGAAAGCTCATATTATGAATTTGGTATCGTTTGTTTAAGGAAGAATATGCATGTAGAAATAAATAGTACTTAGAAAGAAAATATATAAATGACACTCTCCTTCTACTCAACTCTTACTTCACAGGAAGAAAATTATTATTTTATTATTATATTTTATTTTACTTTATAGTACTATCAGCAACCAATAAAGACTGTTATGCAAAAAACATGGCAACATTGCACAGTGTCTTCTTAAGGTGTGAAAAAATACCCATATAAATCTGCATAGAATAACATTTAGCACCTTTTTCTGAACTACACTGTTGGAGGACTGCCCTAAAATTTCCAGGTTTGTCACTGATATTTAGTGCACATGAGAAACCTTTCCCTAACTTGCTCTGTGTGTGTTTTCAATCACCCTTTCCAAGCTTGTAGCATGAAAGTTCCTGAAAGATTTCCAACCAGCTCTACTTTAAACTTGATTACTTAATTTTTGTAAAGACATAGGAATTACTTAAACACAGTAATCAAATAAAAAGAAATAACAACAAATCCAGGCTTTGTGCAGTCACCAGCACATATCTACATAGTGTTAGCTGCAAGTTTAGGGCTTGTGAAATGTACATCACTTTTTTCTTTCTGAAGAAGTAGCCCAGAAAACAGAAGGAAGGAGCGGGGTGATGCAGCAAATGTGAGCCCTGTTTTAAAATTTCTTGAAATTAGTATATTGAATCAGGAGAGAGCACACTTAGAATTAATTTCTTTCCTTGATACTAACTTTAAGGTGTTGATTTGCAGGTATGCCTAATTTTACTCTGGAAATGATGGGAGCCCATATTTTACTGGGCATTTCCCTGCTTTGCATGGAGTGGGTGCCAGAATCAGTGTATGCCTGCGAGAGCCTGGCCTCATGCTTTTCAAAAACTGAGCCACTGGCATCAAGCAGCTACACAGTCATTCATCCACCTGGGTTCTTTCAAGCTACTGCTTCCCAGAACCTGCACAACAATACTGAAAATTAAAGCCAGTTAATAGAAAAAAATGTTAAATCAGTGGCCATAAAATTTAATGGGTTTATAGCAGTCTTAACACAGTAGGACTGAATTATCATGTTAATTTAATTTCCATTTCTAAATGAACCAGAAGGCACAATAAAGGTCAATTAACCACTGTCTTCCTGGTTTTCTTTTATTCTTTTAGTAACTCTTTTAAATCACAGTCACCTCCAAAGCACTCAAATATTTTCTGTAAGTTCATGTGTTTCTCTTGGAGACTCAATATGAATACAATACAGTTAACAACACCTTAGGTGCTCAAATACATGGTTTGCTTTACCATGTTCTATCTGTACCTATAGATAAGTCTGTGTCAGAGCTAAATAAACATTGCAGAGAGGTTTATTTTCTGGTATTCATTGCTCTGTCGTTATTTTTGAACGAGTTTTTTGCTTTGGAAGATGAACATTAGCTCCTATCTATCTCCTTACAATCAAATGGGGTAAGTGCATCCTTCCCTTCCTGTTTCCTCTGCTCACAGGGTTCTCCACCACTGTTGGTGAAGTAACTTTAAAGCCTTCCCTAAAATTAGCATATGCCATGATGCCCCCCAAAATTTACAGCAGTTAGCCTAGGAGACTGCCTAGCACATTGCCCAGGCTTCTCTCTTTTTTATTGCTTCCCTCTGCAATCAGTGATTTCCTCCTACCTTACAGGTGCAGTGCCAGGTCTCCAGTTGCATTGATACCTTCTGGAGGCTGACCTGGAGCAGAGACTAGACAGAGCAAGAGGATAAAGTAGATATTTATTAAAAGGCCTCAATGGATACACCTGGGCCACACAAGAGCCTGGCTGAGCCACACCCAAGATGCCCCAAAATGGTCACAAAATGGACAACTGGTCACAAGGTCTCACACTTTTATAAATTCTGGTCCATTATCATATTAGAGTCAATTGTCCATCCGTAGCTTCAGGTTATGAAGCTCCATCCTCCTGGTTTTTTCTTCTCACTTCACTGTTGTTTTTGTTCTTGGGCCTGAAAGTTGTCCAAGCTAGAGAAGGAATTGTTTTGTCTATCTGCTCTGTGAAGAGAACTCAGTAGCACGTAATATGAAACCTAAAACTATCCACTAAACCAGCACAGAATTTAAAAAATATAAAAGCTAAAACTTAAGGCATCAGCACTATGACAGACTCATCTTGATCATTGTCCGTAGAAATAGATGGGCACTTTAACAGGGCTGCAGTAATTAATGCTCTAGGCTGCTTCAGAGGCACCTGAGTTCCATTGAGATGAGCACGTCAACCATGTGGTTTATGATATTTGGGATCGTGTCACTTGCCAAATTTATGGGTATATTGTTTGTGTGTGCTCAGGAGGGGCTGTGACACCGGGGTACAGATGCCAGTAAACTGCAGGATTGCTGAAGCACAAAAGGTGAAGTCTCTGCAGTGCTGAAGCTGATGGGGATTCTGCCTGTTGATTTTAACAGGGCCAAGGTTATACTGGAGGTGTTTTACTTCCCAAGGTCACACAGAGACTTAGTGATCCTGCTGGGGATGTAGTTGGATGTCTTGGATTGCACCTTAGCTACGCAGCAAATCTCCCCTCCCTTCTGAGGAGTCAAGTCTGCCTATGTCTTCAGGTTTCCTCTGGAATATATTCCTTATATCTTCTTGATTATTTCCTCCTTCAAAAGACTGTTTATAGATAAAATTATTTCCTTATTTCTCTGTCTGTGATGAAATGGAATCCAATGAATCATGATTAGACAACATATGTATCAGAGTGTTTTTATTTTTTATTTATTTGTAAAGATTTTTGTTAAGGAATCAGCAAGATTTTGAAATAGTCACCTACAAAGATGTTAAAAAAAAGATAAATCTTTAATTTTTCATATTCTGTGAGCTGGAATTGCACAAGGCCTGAAATGCTGCCATATACAGCAGTGCTCTCTGTATGGTCATATGTACAGCATGAGCTGTACAGAACTGACATAGCCTGAGGCAACATTGATTTCTATATCCAAGCAGTACTATTCTTGAGGTCCACAATTCAATTTAGACCCCTCCAAACATAGGCAAACCCCCATGATGTACTGGTGCAAAGTGTCTGTGGGACCAGGAGCAAGAAATGGAGAGGTACCACCTGTCCTGTCAACTGGGGATGCAAGACCCTATCCCCTCTGGCATGTGGGCACAGACCAGCTGCATCCTCTGTGTATTTAACAAATGTGCCCCAGGTCTTGCTGGCAATGTGTGTTCTGCTGGGCTTTTAAAGGACATGGCAAGTGAATAAGGTTAAGTGTTACTTGGGTGTTGTTCAAAAATTCAGCATAGTTTCATGAAAGCTCAAACTTTTTTCTACATTGGGAAATGAAATAAATCATGCCCAGTGGGTTTCTTACAGCAAAATGCAGGCTGCTGTTATGGCAATGTAAAAGAAGAGCAAAAATAAAGATAGAGAACTAAAGTTTAAAGAGATTTCTGCAATTGTCAGTTTCAAATGCAGAAGCCCCTTAGGCAAGTGTCAGGGGAAGCTGGTAGGAGGGAAACCAAGAATAGTCTGTAGAAATAACTCCAAAATGTCATTGAAAAATAGAAGGAATGAATCAATTATATAGAGCTTTTAAAGCCATCCATTAGAGAACAACAGTTCTTTGCTATAGGAGGAGAAAGATCTGCAGAATTTTATTTCTATTAAAACATAGTTTGTATTCTAAAAGACAGTAATGCTGTCAGTTAGCATGTGTGAATTCTTCAATATATATTTATAAATGGTTATTCTGCTGAAACAATTACAACCTCTATTGATGGTATTCTAGGTAGGCTCACATTGGTGGTTTTTTTTGGCTTTTTAACTTTCAGCATAGCAGATGCAGACACATATAGCAAGATGCTCCTGCTATATTTTGTGTGAAGGCTTGTGCTGGGCGTGCGTTTGTGGCTATCACTTAGGTTCCAATTTGTAAAGTCTTGTCAGACATCTGGAAATGATATCTTATGATCTGACACAATCAATCCTCTGCCACCCCTAACCACGAGCAGCCAGGCAGCCAAAGGGAACAACCCAGGGGCTGAACTCTGCACAAGGTGTGCTTAGCTCGATGGACAATTCTGAACAATAATCCTGCAAATATCAGACCTGTCCTGCAATTTCCTGAGCAGAAAGAAGACATTGGAGAAGTTATCTGGTCCACAGTTCTAAGTTTTCATTTGAAAGAAATCCCCAGCAAAAGTCATACCTGTTAGATTTTTATGTGAGACAGATTACTGATAGTTTTTTTCCTGCACTTAAAAATAAGGTTTAGGTTTAGGTTTCTTTTCCCTTTTTTATATGAATATTTGTTAGTTTATTTTTAGGACTGGATTGACTTCCTATTACTTTGTATTACAGAACATACAGTATGAAAACTGCTATCTATTTTCCCTGTTCTTCAGACTGAAATGGCTACTAGATTAAGCTGGTGGTGGCTCGAGCTGCTTTGTTGGGGATTGTTATTGAGTTTCAGCCAATTAAGGGAAAATCAGGTACTGAATCATAAAATCATTGGATCAGTTAGGTTGAAAAAGACCATTAAGATCATCTAGTGCAACTGTTACATTGTACGAAATGCAGTGAAAAAATAATTTTCTTTCACCAGCTCGGCCACTGAAAGGAAACTGCCAGTAACATTATTTCTTTGAGAGGAATGTAACCTATGTGTGCATATGTATTTGTTTCCTGCTGCATCTGCCAGGAAAGCTGGAGAAAGATGTTACTCATTACCTACTTGGAAACATCTGCCCATTTTCAGAGTATAGCTTTTACAAGGCATGATATTAAATATTACATTTACACATCCTGAAAAGATTTAGAAAGGGAACAAAACTGTTACAAACAGTGAAGGGAATGTGGTTAGACATAGAAATGAATTAACATGTCTTTGTAGAGGAATGCCCTGCAAAGCTGCTGCTGGAGAGCAGGGGAGCTGCTTGCCTGGCTTGGAGACAACCCCATCCAGGGTCTTCTGTCTCTCTTCCTGACGCCCTCCTCCTCCTCTTTATGCCAGCCAGCCATAGTATTTCCCATATGGCACATCTGGCCTGGCCAGCAAAAGTACAAAAGAAACCCAAGACCTCTGTTGTGTGTACACAAACCTGCCTCCCTTTGCCTTAGTGGTGAGCTTAGAGCCTGATGGGATCCTTTGGGAGCACTGGGACCTAGGTAGGTTGGCAGAAAGTTCAGGAAAAGGATTCTGATAAGATCTGAAATTCAGCTACCAAATTCATCAATTACCTCAACTCTTATTGTTCCTTTAATAGTTGATTACTCTGCTATTTTCTGCTCCTATAGTCACCAAAGTGGAACTAAATGTCCATTTTACAAGTCAACATCGCAAGGCGCTGAGGAACAACGTGGACTGAAAAACAGATGGTGTAATATTATAACATACTTTTGCACAGGGAGGTGAGCCAGGCCAATGCATCTCTCCCTTACCTCACATCCTGTGTCTCTCCTTCACATCCCCTTCACAGACACAGAGAGGAGGGACACAGATGATATCTCTGGGGCTAATGGCCCTATGGCCCTTCTTTTGTTTATATTTCTCAATTGGAGATTGACTGATTACATTTTGTAATCACTTGTCCTTTTCAACACATAGAAGAATTAGTTTTTCCCACTCTTTTTTTAAAAATTATATATTTTATCTTTTTTTTTAAATTAAGGCTAACTGACATTCCATTGAAAGCTTTCTCCTTTCAGGAAATCTTTAACAGGATTGTACACATTGACTCTCTGTTGGTCGTGCTGCTTTTAATGTTGCACAACTGCATTTGTCTGAAGGAGATATTTATTAAATGCAGATACACATTACAAAAGCACCATGCTCATGCTGTAATTTTGACCATAGCATCTTGAAATCAACTAGGGCATGATTTGGTAGAGAAATTGTGATTTCTTTATGAACTCTGGAATTGCACCTATTACTCAATGTATAGATCCTTTCTCCAGAGATTCCATACATGTTTATACAATGCCAGAATCAGATATCCTTTTCTAAGGTTTAAATTAGATCTAAACCAGTGAAATCTTTAAAAATTATTCCTAAGTCTGCAAGTCTGTATCTAAGCAGCTTTTACTAAAGTTAAGTTACAGGAAACAGGTTCTAGGATTTTAATGTTGGTTCAATTCATCCAAATATTATATGGGACAACAAAATAAATGTCAGTAATCTTTGCAATTTTTAAGTTAACAATATATTATTACAGCAATAATGTTTAAATATTCTTATTTAATTACAAATGCAAATATTCTTAAAATCAGTATTAGACAAATTTTGAGGAGAATTTGTCCTAAATCTCTAATGTGTTACTGTGAAATATAAGTCTATTTAATTTAGCTGAAGTTTTAAATTAACAAAATTATGCAAAGTCAACTTGCTTGAATAGGTGGGGCAGACAAGGCAGGAGGGTGGCATTGTGTATAATGGAGGGGCTGGAATGTATGGAGCTCACAGTTGGCAATGGCACACTTGAGAGCCTCTGGGCAAGCATTAAGGGACTAACAAATAATGCAGATGTCATCACTGGAGACTGCTATAGACCTCTCAGGCAGGATGATGATGATGATGATGAATTATTCTTCAAGGAACTAAGGAGCACCTCCAAGCCAAATGCTGTTATCCTTTATGGGGGACTTCAGATGTCTGGAAATTACAGAATTTACAAACTGGGAGTATCACACAGCTATAACAAACAGATCCAAGAGATTCCAAATGATCTGGATGATGACTTCATGGCACAGGTGCCAAGGGAGCTGACTCAGAAACATCCTCTCCTTGATCTGCTGCTTGTCAGCAGAGTGGACCTTGTGAGTGATGTGGTGACTGGTGCACAGCAAACACAAAGTGATCAAGTTTAGAATCCTTGCTGACAGGAGGAAAAGTACAGGAAAACCTCAACTCTGGACATGAGGAGAGCAGACTTCAGGCTGCTCAGGGACCTGATTAGAAAGTCCCCTAGGAAAATGTTAATGAAGCTGGGGTCTGTCAGTGCTGGTCTTTTTGAGCACCACCTCTGAATGGCACAAGAATGGGCAATTTCAAAATGTCAGAAGCCAAGCAAATAAGGCAGAAAGCTGGCTTGGTGAATAGGCATCTTCTTTTGGGTCTAAGGCAAAAAAGGAAGGTGTGTGCCCAGTGGAAGCAAGGTCAGGTGTCCTGGAAGAACACAGAGATGCAGCTTGCCATGGCAGGGGAAAAAATTTGTGCAGCCCAAGACCAATTGGAATTTGTCCAGAAATGTGGGGGAAAATAAAAAGTATTTTTAAATGTATTAATGGCAAGAGACACCATAGAAAAGGCTGTTACAGGATGAGGATTTGCCCCTCACAAAGAGGGACATGGACAAGGCAGAGGTATTTAATGCATTCTTTGCCTCTGTCTTCAACACAGATGATGGACCAAGGGGGTCTCAGTCCTCTGAGTTGGAGAACCGTGGCTGTGAGAATAATAAATTCTCAGTTGACCCTGAACTTGAGTGGAATTTGCTGCTTCAGCTGGATCCCTGTAAGTCTATGAGTCCTAGTAGGATTAATCCAAGAATACTCAAAGAGCGGACAGACATCATTGTGAGGCCTTGCTCAGTGATTTTTGAATAGTCTTGGCAATCTGGAGAGGTTCCAGCTGACTGGAAGCTGCCTAATGGTGTCCCAGTTTTCAGGAAGGGCAAGGAAAATGACCCCGTAACTGTCTCCTGCATTGGGCACAAAGAGTTATAACAAATGGGGTGACATCAGGCTGGTGACTGGTCACTAGTGGGGTTTCACAGAGCCAATTCTCTTCAACATCTTCATAAATTACTTGGGTGCAGGACTTGAAGGCATACTAAGCAAGTTTGAGGATGATACTAAATTGGGAGGGGCTGCTGACTTCCCTAAAAGCAGAGAGGCCCTGGAGAGACACCTAGGCAAGTTAGGGGGCTGGGCAATCACCAACTGTATGAAGTTTAACAAAGGCAAGTGCAGGATTCTGCACCTGGGATGGGGCAATCCTGGATGGACAGACAGACTGGGGAATGAGAGGCTGGAGAGCAGCCACAGAAAGGGACCTGGGGGTCCTGGTCAGTGAAAAGTTGAATGTGAACCAGCAGTGCCCTGGCAGCCAGGAGGGTCAAACCTGTCCTGGGGGGCATCAGGCACAGCATGGCCAGCCAGGCAAGGGAGGGGATTGTTCTGCTCTGCTCTGCTCTGCTCTGCTCTGCTCTGCTCTGCTCTGCTCTGGGGCAGCCTCACCTCAAGTGCTGGGGGCAGTTTTGGGCACCACAATACAAAAAAGACATGAGACTATTAGAGAGTGTCCAAAGGAGGGCCAAGTGTCTGGAGGGGAAGCTCCTCGCTAGTTCCTCATCTGCCTGTGAAATCTGTAGCAGTCTGTGGATATTTTCTAAACATTTTGGTTTTTTTAAGTTTGGACTTTTTTTGAGAGAATTTGTGGCTAACCACTCATACTTTTCTTCAGACATCTAATAAGGACATACTAGATGTTTTTTTACTAGTCTTGTTCCCATTTTAGATGGATTCAGGAATGTGATAACATTCTAGATCACTACAGTGCTTCCTTTTCCAGTTTCCATGCTTTTTCCTTTTCCGTGTTTATTACAGCAGTTTCCTACTCACCACACTACCTGGGTATTATTTAGATACTGAAATTTAATATGAAAGCAAAAACATACCAGGCAGCCTGATTCTTATCTTTTTTGCCTGTCAACAAATGGAATCCTTGCAGTAAGAACTGTACAACTGGGAAAGTCATATTTAAGAGATCTCACTCTGCAGCCCAAAGCTGGGCAGATATGGACCTTGTGAGGTCTCAGCTGGAACTTGTTCTAAAGATAAGGCTATTATAGATGACTGCCCTGATTTCATATCCTGTGAATTAATGTCTGTGAGTCAGTACTGGAATCATCTCAGAATATTCCAGCTACCATACTGACACGAGGAAACACCTGGGTATCATATTAAGTGATCTAGAAATCTGGGCAGATGTGGTAAAAGTGGTTGAAAGAAAGTGGTTTCTAAGATGCTGATTTATATGGTGTTCAGGAACAGTATCCAAAGAGATTTTCACCCTGAAGATTCTGAGGATGCCTTACAGATGACATACTGTCTTGTAAATCCATACATCTTGTTTTTGGGTCACATCATCTCTGGGATAAAGCTTGGGATTCTATTTCCTTCCTTACACTTCATTTCCACTAACTTTTTTTAATAGAACAGGGACTGTGCTGATAGACTTGTCTGATTTCCAAAAGCTTCTGGGACACATGTAAGTAGTTATGACTCTTTTTATTCATCATTATGAATATTATTTTTATTTATATTTTTATTTTATTTTATTATTATTTAAATACATTTTTTATTATTTATTTTATTATTTTATTATTTTTATTATAGTGATGACCCTATTTTATTATTGTTTAGAGAGAACCTGATCTCTCCTGAGAAGCACCCCTGAGAAATGGGGTGGAGATTTGTCTCCTGAATCCAGTTACTGAGGAGTTTCAACCACTGAACTAGTGAACTATGCTGCATCGTATTAAAGAGACCCTGTGAAGGAAACTATAGATTTTACTTGAAATGTGAGGTGTGGACCATTAGCACCAAGCCTAGGAAATTGTGAAATTCTGCTTTCCTGTTAAGACCAACAGGAGTTTCACACTGCAGATCAGTCCTCAACATTTCCAGTCAATCGCTTGTATGTTTGATGAAAAATTCTCGTGTAATAAGCTGCAACAGAAAGGCCATCTGAGTTTTTACAGTACATGCAGTGATCCTGTTCCGTGGAGTTCCATTGGTCCTTTGGCTCCACAGCACGAAAGAGATAAAATAATTTTGCTCAGAAAAGATGCAGTGTAAACTGAAGTTGTTTTACGAAAACAACCATGTTAATTTTACCTTTGAAGGAAACACACATATGAAAAAAAATCAATGGTTGCCAGGAGCCATAACAGAGTGTTGCAAAAACATGCATAGGAAAAGCCCCTCAAGCAGTTAAAGCAGAACAGAAAAACATAGTCAAAATATTTATTTCTCCTCTAAAAAAAAACCAACCAAAAACCTTTTGCAAATTGACGCTATTCTCTCTTATCTTCCAATCTAACATGATCATGATTGAAAAGCTGGTTTTTTATAAATTAATACAATGTGGTTGTTAAATTCACCTTGTTCCTCATAGACGCCACTGATCTTTTTATTTTTGCTAGTGCAAATTATCATCATAAGGCAGAGAATGTTAGGCACTGCATCTGGGTAATGACTTGATAAATTATTTGACTCAGTGGGTGCTGACCTCGAGTTTATAAGGTGACTTCACAGAAAATCTGCATAGAAACCTAATGGAGATAGATATGTTTCATTTTCTAAATATAGCAACAACTTAGAGAACAGCAAAAAAAGTAAGTACAAAAGTTGACAAGCACATTTCCTTAGCTTCTCATTGACTCGAAGACAGCCAGTTGTGACAAAGTTCTGCTGCTGTCATTGACAACTGCTTTAATGTGTTGGATTATTTTAAGGTGGTTTTCTGAAAAGATACATTGATCATAGGATAGCAGCATGGGCAAAAACATGAAGAATGTACTTTATATTTCTGGTATCTATCTTATATTTCTGGTATTGCATATTAAAAAGTTTACTAAAGCTATGACCTGTTGCTTATGGGCTGGCATGTAGACTTAGAGCACAAATGATTTGATTACAAGCTCTTCTGTTACCCTTTGAGGGCCTGATTCCCCCCTCCCCACCTTTGTTACTGAAGGCAAAAGAAGGAAAAGGATAGGAATGCATGAGGTACCATACAAAAGGCATTTGAGAGAGCTGCCTTTGTGGTGTGATTGGTCATTAATATGGACATGGCCAGCCATCTGGAGTTAACACTGGAGATGCTTCCTGTAACTTGGCTGCTCTTGCAGTGAAGCCATCTGTATTTCTTGAATGTTTTGTGGAGTCCATGAGACAACATGTAAAGTTTCTGAACAATGAAAGGGGAAGAGGAGCTGTGCAGCATCCATGGTCTTGACTCTGTCCCCATGGTGATGACAACAACCAGAGCTAGCTGTAATGAACCCCACCCCTGAGGATCCTGCACTGCCTTACCACAAAACAAACTTTAGCCTATCACCTGCATGGGCCCTAGTCTGAAACTGGCTTTCCTCCATGGAGGAAAGATGCAGGATAAGTTAGATATATTTCTGGGGACAGCCATGCTGGGTGTCCTGAATCACCTCCCTGTCCTCCATGTACCTGAGCACACTTCTAGGAGAATCTGTCCCATTATCTTTCCAGGTACAGAGGTGAAGAAGACAGGTTGGTAGTTTCCAGAGCCCTTCTTTTTACCATTTTTAAAGATGAGTGTAATGTTTCTCTTTTTCCAGCCAGCTGGGACTTCCCTTGCCTCCTATGACATTTCAAATATGATAGAGAGTGACTTGGCAACTACGTCAGCCAATTCCCTCAGGGCTTCGGGATGTCTCTCTTCAGGTCTCACAGGCTTTTGTTTGTTTATGTTCCTCAGGTAGTCATGAACCTGATCTTTATGCACAGTAGGAGGCACTTTGCCCCCTAGTTCCCATCTTGCTGTCCATTCACTCAAGAGGTGTGAGAAGACCTCCTTTATTGCTACCAGTTTTCTAGTGTTATTTATTGGGGAGGTACATCTTCTTTGACCTTCCACTTCTGGCTAAAATACCTGTATAAAGACCTTCCACTTCTGGCTAACATATCTGTATAAAACACTTCTAGTTATTCTTCATGTCCCTTGAGAGGTTCAGTTCCACCCTCAAGGAAAGGAAGATTGTGACAGAGCTGAAGAATGGGGGAGCTGAGGATTGGGGTCCGCCTCCATGTAAATTCAGAGGAACTAAACCATCACCTGTGACAATTCCACACGAGATGGCAATAACTTACATCCAAAATTTAAATTCAGCAAACTGTGTTAGGTGGAGTTGTGGCAGGTTTGAACTCATAGGAGTTCAAACACATACTGTTGGTTTATTTCTCAATTCAGCTAAATACAAAAAGAGTTAGTTTATTTTTAAGAGTTTTTAAATGTTTGGATTGCATGTTGTAGAACCATCATCCAATGAATATTTTCTGCCAAAAATGAGATAGATTTCTTTCAAAGCCATGAGTCTTCAATAAACATGTTATAGACTGTAGAAATGTGGAATTTTAATCCTGATTATAAACCTGACAGTTTAAAATTTCATATGATTCCTCTGTAATAAAAATAATTTCCAAATGCCTGTCATCTCTCAACCTATTGAGTAACAGTGGGATCTATGTCACTGGATCAGGGTAAATGTTGACATGCTCATAAGACATGGAATCTGAGTCTTCCTCCCATCATGCCTGCAGAAAGGCTAAGGAAATTTGCTTGGCCACTAGAGAGTAAAATCTGGCCTGTTTCTTGATTTTTGGTGAGGAGGAATTTTAATTCTACAATTTTTTTTCTTTTTTTATAAAAACTGAAACTTAAGAAAATCTAATAGCTTACTCTAAAGCTAAAACACTGCCAGCTCCTGCTGGATGCACATCAGCAACTGCACTCCAGTAACAATGGCCAATCAGTGAAAAAACTGGAAACATACACAAAAAAATTGAAATTTCAAAAACTTCATTAATGTAACTCGAAATCCAGTCTTGCACTCACTTGTGACTGATATTATACAGAACGGATTTAAGGTTTATTAAACTAGAATATGTCACTACAGATTAAAAACAAGTTCATGTATATATCTAGTTATATACCTATATTAACAGGCATAATGATATTCTCGGAGTATGTGTATGATTGACAACAGTACTATTACATTTTTATTTATTCCTCTGGTAAATCAATTTTCATTCCTTAAATATCCTCAGGTCTTTCTCAGATAAAGATAGCTACCTGTTCTTACATGGGAAGCATATTTTAATTAAAAGCTCTGCTTTCTTCTAATTTTGATGGACTTTTGATGGACGTGGCAGCTAAATTTTTACATGGCAATTGTTCACAGCTTGAGCACACCGGACCTGCTCAGACAGACTCATAACACCTGAGAGACTCAATTTCATTGTTAGCACTACTGATTTATATATGGCAAGTAAAATATAAATAAAACCCCCCAAAAAACAACACTGATACTCAATAATCCTCTGAACTTCTTTCCTTCTTTATAAAAGCTCAGAATTCACTATTGAAGTTAAGGAATTATAATTCAAAGAATCATTATGGGAAGTATTATTTATCCTATCTTACACCTGAAGAAACAAGTGTGGAGAGAATTTAAGACATCTGTAGAAGGATGATCTTTCTCCAGACTTCCAGCATTGTCCTTCTTTCGGTCTCAAATGGTTTTTTATCCAGTTCTATGCACCAAAGTGAGAATAGAAAGGAGGTTTGTTATCACTTTACACCACATCATAAGGAAGCAAAAGGACCCAGCCAACATAAAGCATCTATTGACATCTAATTGTTTATTTGTGGTACTGCTCTGCATTGAACAGACTGATTTGGTGCTGTCAGGGCTGGTAGCTCTTTAAAGCTCTTCAGGCTTTGAAGTCCAACAAAGCTAAGTATGACTAAATTTAGCAGATTGGACTCTTTGTAGAGGATCTGTGATAGCAGTTCAGGAGAAGGATTTTCTAATGATGTGGGCCCTTAGCAAAGAAGCTGGTGCATCATCAAACCAGAGAGTGTTTAGGGGTCTCCAAGTGCTCTAGCTTTCCCCTCAGCTAGACTTCAATTTTGGGTTAAAAGCAGCATCTGCATCACTTTTGAAAATTCTTCAGTGGACTTAAAACTTGGTTGGGTCTTGTCTGATTGCAGACACCTCTCTGCAGTTCCCCAGTAATTCACAAAGCCAATTAGCTGTGGCCTTCAGTCCTTCTTCCCATCTGTGGGGTAAGGGAGGGAGTTGGAGTCCATTTTGAGCTCTGAGATGGCACCTGAGTCCTGCAGCCAGCTTACAGACATTCTCCAAGGGCAAACATGTCACAATGCCCTTCCATTCACTTCACAGTTCCCTTTTTCCTCGAAAACAACTGATCTGTGAGCAGGAAAACCATTTACTCAAAAATAAAGAGTAAAATGTTTTTCCTCTTCGATAATGTTCCCTGTTCTTTCAGTAGGTATTATGTTCTGTAATGTGCTGTGTGTGCACCCATTTTGTCATCGCTTTGGGTCATCCTTGCTCACAATTGGTTATTTACTCAGGGGCTTTTGAAATTATTGAGTTGACACATCTGTCAGACAGCAAAAGCAGAAATGCTAAAAGGTCACTTGGAGAGAAACCAGCTGCTTCAGACAAACCTTTCTGCCTTCAAATAGCACAATCATTATAGTCTAACAGATGGGGCCTCTGCTTTCATTTCTGCTTTTCTCCTTCACTTCAGGTATTTAGATATACTACCTCATTGCCAGGTCAACACAGGCCTTCTAGTAATTACCTACACAATAGGCAGCTCTCTGCTTGGAGAAAACAGCTCCATTTTCTGTCTGCAAATGGGAACCTGTTTCCTCACAGATATGAGTTACAGAAGGTTGGCCACAAACTTTCCTATTAACAGATTAATTTGGACACCAGTCATTCCACTAGGAAGCATGCATTTAGTACTGATCTAACACTTGGGAGAGCCTGAGGGCTTTTGGCAAAGACAGTGACAAGTAGAACCTAGTGAATAATTCTTAACAAATAATTTAGTCAACAAATTTGGACTCCCTCCCTGTTTGGTGAACATTAACCAAACAATTGTGATTTCCTCTGATTTATTCAATATCCATGTCTTTGAAAAAGCATCCATTCAGATGATTTACATGGCAGCTGGTGAGTGATGATGATTTGAATCATGCTGTTGGGCTGCTGTGAGTCATAAATCATGTGATACTGTTTCTGTGCTGTGACTGGGCACAGCAGAGGGGCTGCTTCTGACATAATCACTCTCCTGTTTTAAACTTCTCTTTCAGGGGAAAATATGTCAAAAGCTGGATTGTTCATCAAGGAAAAGGAACAATGAGAAGCTGCAGAAGTATTCAGGTGAGTAGAAAAGAAAGGTTCTCACCAAGTTTCTTTAATAGAAGATATTTTCAGGAACATCACATGCATTTACTCAAATTCTTGGACAAGAAAAAGGCTGATTCTTAATAGGAAAAAAACACAACAAAATCAAAAGTGTTAAAATGTCAGTCATTGTTTCAAAGAATCTAACTACATTTCAAAGCAAATCAACGTCCAAGAGGAAAGTTATGTGTTTTGACAGAGAACACACATTTGAACTATGTGAAAATTCTTGATTCTCAATAGGCATAGCGGAGCATCTTTCTAAATAAAATTCATGCACTGTGGGCAATAACAGAAAACTGAAAATTGTGCTTTTGGAAGGTCAGTGCTCTAAAAATTAAGGAGTATTGGAAGTGGTGCTTTCAAAATAAGTGTGTATCCATCATGGAATCCATCTTAGAGGGCTTTTAACATCAAGTGACACCAGGACATAGAAATTTCAAAACAACTGAACTCACTGTAAATTTGCTATTTTTTGAAAACATAGAAGGAGGTAAAGGAAGGTCTTTACTCTGTGGTAGTGATCAGCTGGCACAAAGAAAGAATGAACAATTCAGAAACCATCTTCTGGTTTTGGTGTTGTTTGTTTATTACTTCACATAATTTCAGCTAACCTATCCTATTGATAAGATAGACTAACCCTTAAGCTGTGGTTAATAAATCTGAAGAAAACTCCAAACTGTATGAAAATGAATTACAGGAAGGAAATATTTTAATCACAAGGGTTGTGATGTAACAGGTCATAAAATTATCTATAAGGTCAAATCTTTGAAAACAAACCTTGCAGTCTTTAAAAGCCATCCAGTAAAAAAAAGAAAAGGACCACGGCTGCACTCTAAGTCAAGGCACTTAGGAAAGAGTAATCTGTAACATTCAAACCTGCAAAATAGCAGAAACAGCTCAGTCAAGGATGAAGCATTGGAAAGGGAAGACAGTGTTTCCCAGTAGGTTTGTGTAAAAAAAGAATCATCATACATGAAGATCTGCAAAACTCAATAACCTAAGCAGCAAAAATTCCTGAGAAAATGTTATGCTGTGTGTTCAAGCTACCCTAAACCAGAAGAGTCTCTGCAGTAGAAATGGGCCCAGAACAGAGCATCCTGAAGTTTGTTCAGATCCACATGGAGTCTTGACAGAGACTGAGGGATTTCTCTAGTAAGTAAAGGCTGTTAGGACAGAGGGGTCAAGATCTGTGCTCCAGATCTTGTTCCACAAATTGAGGAACACATAGGCTAGAAGTGCCAGGATGTCATTCCCTAAGATGGTACTGAAAATTGTATTTGCATGAGTACACAGAAGTTGTTCAGGGACTGAAACATCCAAGGTAGAGCCAGTACTTGTCCCAAATGATTAGTGACACAGAGGAAGTTGTCAAGGCTTGGAACTTATGCCAAAAACACAGGCCAAGTCAAGCAAGAGAGTCCATGTTGGCACAGGAAAAATTGTTCTCCTGGAGCAAAGTACGTACAGAATTGTTTAGAATGACTGGAAAACATTATGTACTTGTCCTAGACTATTATTCTCATGTCAGTAGAATAGCTTTACGAGAAGATACTAGAGCTAAACTGTGATTATGCTTGTCAAATGTGTTTACACTAGACATGGAATACCTGGCATAGCGATGCTTGGCAATGAAACACAGCTTAATAGGCACAAGTGCTGGCTGCTAGTGGTGAGTTTGGGGTTTAGGTCTGTAATCTCGTGTCTTTTATTTACACCAGTCCAGTGGGCAGGTTGAAAACTGTGTCAGTGTTAATAGATTTACTCTTAAAAAGAGATTCTTAAGTCTGACTCTAATCCATAGTGAGGATAAAGTGGTAAATTGCTACAGGAAAATGATGCTGATTTTAGCTCTGAGCAGAACTTAGCGTTGGTATCCTAGGAATTGTCACCCTGATGACATTGTCAGCAGACTGAAGGGAGATACATAGTCCCACCACTTTACAGCTTGCAAGGTGACTTAACTATTTTTTTTCCAGAGAAGATGTTATGTGAGTAAAATTTCTGGAAGATTAAAAGAGAAAAGGACAAGGATACTGTAGTTTAAAAAAAGAGCAGACTGTGTGGTAGCTGCTGCTGTTAGGAAGGTGGTAGAGTGTGGCAGTGAAAGCCCTCCTTCCTGTGCAGCTACTTCATTAAAAGATGTCCTCTTGCACCAGAACAGAAATACACACCTAAAATAACATCATGAGAAAACAAAGAAAAAAGAGGCAAAACCCAAACGGCGTCAATTCCTGCATGTGCATCTTTAAGTGTCGGGGTTGTGCTCAGGCCTCCAGATCCTTTTGTATTCAAGTTATTGGCTTGCATCAGGTTTATGCAAGTTGCTGAAAGTCATTACCAGCCTAAGGTTGTTACATGTCCAATGTGAGATGAATTGGCTGTGCTTGACAGCTGGGGTAGAGCTTAGATGCTTAGATGCAGAACATATTGCCATCAGGTCTCTTTCACAGTACACAGAAGAGCTTCTCTCTGTTTTTTTTTTTTGTTTTTGCTTTTTTTCCCAATTCCCTCCTTGCCATCAAATATTCTCTAAGAGTTGCTAGGAGCTGGATTGGCAGTGTTCAGCCTCAGAAGGATTTCCTGTGCTGCTCTCCCTGGTCAGGGGTAAGCGTGTGAGATCTGATAAAAGCAGGTTGAGACGCTTTGAGGAATGGTGGCAACCTAAAAACACTAAAAAACCTGATGTTAAGAAATTTATACTAAAGGGAGCAGAGTGTAGTCTGAGTTAACATATTTAATGTCAGCTCCAGCTAGTCTCTTTTAAAAAATTCTTAAAATTTGTACCTCCTGAATCCTATGTGTTTCAGGATGTGAAGAGGTAACACTATTATCATCCATCATTAAATCCACTGAGTGTCAAACTTATCACCTTGACACTTTAATGATCCTTAAGATGTCCTTGTAAAAGCTGGGTACCATGGCAACCACTCAAACACAGGGCCTTGGCATTGCTGAACTTCTCTTAATAAATCAGGCATAATTGGCATCTATGTATTATAATAAATTAAAAGTTATTCAACTGGAATGATTTTATATTGTACAATATTAAGTCATTAAGTTTGCTGTTCTGATGTCTCCTTTGCGATATAATTCCTGTGTGTGCTTTTAAATACAGCAGATTTTATCTTCCCCTCACAAGGTATAACTGGGGGGATTTGAAGGTACAACAAATCAGTGCACTGTCTGTCACCCCCAGCAAAGTGGGTTTAAACCAGAACCCCACTGAAATTATTTGTTCCCAAGGACCAAAGTAATTAGATCAGGCAGGTTAAAATTACCTGTACATTTATGCAGGATGCTGCATGATCCTTCTGCAGGGATCTGTCTTTCCTCCCTTTGTCTTCTGCTTTGTCCTGCTCAGCCTGCAGACCTGCACAGGGTTTGAATTGCCATGAAAACGGGTGCGTGTAGCCCCCAGGAAGTACCTGGGGAAGGTGAGAGGGGATGTGCCATCCCTGTGATGCCACTGTGCCAGTGGCACTCAGCTCTGTGCCTGCTCCACCTTGACTCTGTCCTGACTGACTCAGGTCATCTTTTGGAAGAGATCTGGTTAGGAATTACAAATCCTTGGAGATAGGAACATGTGGTCCCTGTAAACAGAGGGTACAAAAAGAAAATTGCCATATATTCAGGTTCTTCCTATCTGTTCAGTCCTCTATGGCAGCACCAGCTACAGACATAGTCCCACCACTTCACAGCTGGTTTGAATCCATTGCTTCTGTGTTGCTAAGGTCATCATGCTGTCTGTGTAGCACTTTCTGGAATCAGACTGCTTGAATGGAATATGAAATGTTGAGAGGAAAACTTGAAAGCATGTTAAAAATATTCCCTTGACAGAATGAATAGGTCTAGTTGTTAAATGTTGTCTCCTTCCTTTCTTTAAAGATTTTTTATTTTATTGATTTTCTGAATGGGTCCTTCAAGTCACAGAGTTATAAGTTATTCAAAAGATTAATTATTTTGCCCATAGGATTACTACAGAGGAAGGTATGTGAAATTTCCATTTGTTTCCTGCAGATTTTGTTTTTAGAATGTCTTGATTTTAAAGCCTAACCTTTTCTGTTAATGAGACCGGGAAACAGAGAAAACGGATTGTTGTACTATATATCACTGATTAACTACAGTAAAAGACCAGGAGAATGAATTCATAGTGATAACACCAGATGCATTGATGGGAAATGGGAATGCAGAGATTCTTCAGGTTCTCAGATAAGTCACTGTGAGCTCTAGCTGGACTGAGCTTTGTCTGAAAGCCTACTTGTTACCTTGCCAGATCAGGTTTTGTGAGTCTGAACTGACTCGTGTGTCATGTCCAGTTTTCTCTTGATGCCACAGTGGTGGCTTTCTGACCTTCCTCTGATTTGGTACTGAAATAAATAAAGTCAAAAGAACCAGTCCTTTGGATGTTTCTCCATCTGTTAAGCAGCAAGGAAATCATGTGTGAATGTTCTTTTTGTGGGCACAAGGTGTCTTTGCACACTGGGTGTACACAGTGACAGCAGCACCTTTCTGCATTACACATGCCTAAGAAGTTCTCAGCACAGCAGAGTATTTGTGAATATACTTAATTTGAAACCTGTTTCAACATTTCACTGATTGAAAAAACCTGCTAATACTTATGTGTGTGTTTATCTGGACAGCTGAGCTAATTAAGACTGGTCATCTAGACAGTGAAGCTAAGTCAAAACATAAACATGTATCTATGTGTCATTGTGATTTTAACTATTATCCTGGTTGTCCTTCATGCCTAGTTGTTTCTTAAGCTTTCCAGTTGTGTTTTATATTCAGGTATCAGCACTCAAGGTCAAAGAGAGGGTCTGAGCTTTTGGTGACAAACAATTCTAGTGCACTGGAAGATGCTCAAAAAGAATGTTAATCATTAAAGGGATGTTAATAGTTCCCTTCTTTCACCACTACTCTGCAGTTGTATCAACAATTTAAAGAAATAAAATAAAAATATATCCTTGATCACAATAACATAACCAATACACAGATATTTTAAAATGAAAAGGTTATTGTTGAACTATGTTGTTTATCAACACTTTTATTTTTAATATCTTCTTATTAAAATAGGATCAAAATCTAAAGGAAGCAGAATTTAGTTACTGAAATTTATGTTTTAAACTGAGACCCAATTTTAAATGTCTTTGATTCCTCACAAAAACTGATTTATTGCCCCAAATTCAAAAGGTCACAGAATTGGAAAAATAATATTTTAATTTCCTTAGTCTTATATAAGCTTTCACTAAAAGTATTTTGGATTCCAAGACACAAAGACTAATGCTTGCCTACAGAGATTATAAGATCCCAAAGAAAAATGAAATGCTTCTACAGTACATTTTGTTACACTAAAACTAGCATGACAGATGCTATTTAAAAATGCAGTTCTGAGAGGTATTGCTTACAAATATTTTCAGGATGATTTTAGCATATTCTTCCACATGATTCTGCAACTCACTGCTTTCACAATTCCCTTCACAACAGAGGAACTTTGCTTGTGGAGCACTTGTGGAGCTGTTGTGCACTACAGAAAAGAGGGACATTGTAAGGGGGTGGAGGAGAAAGACCAAATTAAAACAGAAATCTGCACAAGAAAAGATCTGTACAGTTTGTGTGGTGACTTAGGACTGGAATAAGAGCATTTTGACTGCAGAGTTATTGTTACCAGATCCCTTGTTTCTGCAGAGACAAGTATTTATTTGGGTACACTAATGGATTTGTTATCACATCTAAGGTACCTTAGTGGAGCTCAAACTCTCTTTACACACTAGCAAGTTTCCAAATGTTACCTTTCCAAATTTTATCTTTTTTTTTTTTTTTAATCGCTTTTCTTTTTTTTTCCTAAAGAGGAATTGCTGCTTCATTTGTACCAGGAATTCTTATGTTCAGCAATTTTTGCTGTTCTCTACATTAAAACATTCACTTTTATCTATTGTATCTAATGGAGGGATGATTATCAGGTTGCTATGTGAGATAATTTATAAAAAGCTAGTACATTCCACCATATCCACCATTTAGGAATGTTAGCCCAGCACTTCAGTAGATGCTTTGCTTCAGGGTTGCTGTTTGTTTCTCCTTCGAGGGTGGCATTTTGGTCCTTTAGAAATTGGGCTTTTATTAAACTGCAGTAAAGGTAAGCAAAAAACTTAAAATATGAAATAGGTGCACCCTAATGCAGCTGATGTCACTGTTGCTGACGATGAGGGATGCAGCCTGCCTGCTCATCAGTGGACTTTGCATCCTAATTCTAATAATTTAAGTGTCTATTTTATTAGAAACTTCATTGGTTATATAAAAATGGATGAAAAGAGTGAAAAAATAGCAGGTGATGTGTTGTAGCACATCACTCGACCTCTTGCCTACACTATTGTTTCTTTTCATGGTTCCCTTTGCAACCAACCTTTTACTTTTTCTTTTTTAAAAGAAAATCTGCTGTCTGGCAGCCTCTGCGTTTGACTGTGCTTTAATTCACTATGCATCAGCAGGTGTCCAATACTCAATTCTTGATGCTTAAACATTGTGTTTCACCTGCTGTCATCCTCAGAGCTAAAAAGTGATGGTCCTCAGTTCAAGTTTTATATCTGTGTAGGAGAGCAGAAGTGTGAACTGCAAGTGCAGCTGGTACAGACCCGAGTGACATTGCTTTGATCTGGTTAGTTTCCAATTCTAGCTTCCAGCACCAGTTGTAGCCTCCCAGTATGAGGGAAGGCTCATACAACCCCTGCAGAAGGGGATTGTTCTGGGCTTGAGCTCAGCTCAGTCTCTTCCTCCCAAGATGAGGTCTGAGGTCTTGTTGCATCAATAGGATATACCTGCTTTTCCCAAAAGCTGCACAATCTGAATGGCTTCTTATCTGGGTGCTCCAGGCATTCTAAGGGAGCAAAAAATGGCTGTTGGGTAAAAATTGTGCAGAAGTAATAATTTTTTAATTCTTTGTTTGTTTTCTCCTTCTGTAATGAGATCTGACTTGCAGGTTGCCAGTATCTCTCTTGTACAGTGTGTGGGTAAAAGTGCAAGTGTGACAAGGATGGCTACAAATAATTTTACGCTTAACTATGTTCTGAAACATGCAGGCTCTTCGATATTTGTGTTTTCTGTGTTGGGCACTCTTAACTCAAGGGCATTTCCTCTCCCTGAGAGAGGAGGTAGCTGCCCTGTCCTTTAAACTCTAGGAGGACTCGCTCTGCAACTCCTGAGGGCAATGTTTTCTTTCTCCTTTCCCATATCTAAAATCAATCATTTTAAGGAAAAAATATGAATTTTATTTTAAATTCTTGCATGGCAGTACCAAACACATAATTAGGTGTGGACATGTTAAAATTGTTTGGGGCTGTCTGTCCATAAAAATCCACCCAGAAGCCTGACTTCTAGAAAAAGCAGCAAAAGAGGAATTAGGTACTCTTAGTTAAAAATACTTCTAAAACAAGCTGCTCTTGTAAAAATATTTGTTTGTCACCACTTATCTGAATGCATTGAGTTTATTGGAAATTAGTGATTGTTGGATAATGCTGAAAAGGTGTCTTTCTGCTTTTACAAAAAGACCTCTTACAGATATTTAGAATATCCACATACCCTCATCATGCTGCGATACCATTGTCATTTTTATCATAAAAGAGTTATGTATCTCTGTATATGAAAAATGTATTCTAGAACTACTCTGAATTAGTTTTTAATGTACTGTGACCTTGAATTGCCCCAGGATATTAATGCTAAATGATTACTTCTGAATGCTTTTTGAATAGCTGCACAGAGCAATTAAATGCACCATACATCACACATGACATAGTTAAACGCCTCTTCTGGTCAAGGAACCTAAACACTTCTTTCAAATGATGGTAATTCCTATTACTAAAGATGAAAAAAAAAAAAAAAGTCATTTGCTAGCATTAAGATAAGCATAACCTGGAAGAGGTTATAACTTTGCCTGAGATGGAACAAAATAAAAAGATTTTCTTTATGGTGGTCTAAAAGGAAGATCACTGCAAAACCAAAGCACCATCACACTGCATTTTCTCTCTAGACAAAGGGACCAATAGTAATAAATCCCTCCCTTTTTGACAAGTTGCCATTTTTTTCCTGTAAAATAAAGGAGTAACAAAAACGGTTCATAAAGTGGGTGTAAAATGTGGACACTGCTATTATGTATGGTATATTGTGCAGCAGTTGGTTTTAGAGTGTGGAACAACATAAATCTGATCTTTGCAAAACCTTCCAATAAAATTAGTGAAGTTTAGAAGCGATCACAGGGGCCAAGATTAATCTGATAACTGGAGCAAAAAGAGGCTTTTGCTTGGGTCACTGATTCAAATCTGACCTGGTTACTTAAAGTATGTACTATTTCAAATGTAGTGGCAATTTTGGCCCAAGTCAGAGCAGACATATCACCCCTCTTGGTATTCAGTGGCTATAAATATTGAGTGTGACTGTTTCTGTCCTCAAAAATCAGCCCAATTGTTTATATTACATATCAGACACTGGTGACAAATGCCTGATAGACTCAACTTTCAGACCACTCCTCAGCACATGCTCCAGACCATTTCCTCACCTCTAGCCTGGTTCCTGGCAGCAGTTCCTACCCTAAGGTGAAGCTGCAGCATCCCTGTCCTTATTTCCCTTCCCAGTTCCCCCCCCTAAGGTCTGTTGAGGTTGAGACATCACCATGTTTCAAGCGAACCATCTAAACCACAAAAATGTTAATGGCCAATACATGTTGACCTTGTAAATAACTCCTGAGTAATTCCAAGAAATTGAGCAAGATCCTGGAAAAAAATAATGAAGAATATATAGAGTATACTTTGTACAAAATTTTCAGCTTTTGCAGTGTTTTTTTTCTCAGGTTTGGGAGTGGGATGGATTGTGCGTGGTGAGGGCCAAAGGATGAAAAGGGTTAAGCAAGTGGGACTGTAAAGCTTTGCTCTGGTAAACAGGCAGGTTTGGGAACTTGGTTTTGTTAGCTGTGTGCTACGGAGCCCCAGGGCATTGCTGGGGAGAGTCGGTGGTGGGCAGGCACAGAAGATGATTGCTAGAGGCAGCAGATCATTACAGCAGTCCTGCAGCACAAGAGAAACCCAGAAGGAGTGTTAAATTAGGAATTCATTTCTCTCTATGTATACTTTAACTTCCATACACTGAGAAGAAACAATCCAACAACCTCCAGAAGCAGATGCTGGGGGAGAATAGGGAGTGAGAGCCACCATTCTTAGGGGTATTGGTGATGCAGCTCTAAGACAGTTTTCACTGCATGTTTTCAGTGTGAGGAAGCTCACTGTTGAATGGATTGGAGTGTGAAGACAAGCTATATGTGCTTTAGAACAGGAGAAAAAAGATTTTATGGTAAAACAGATTTGATGCTCCAGCTACTAAAATCAGCCTCTCTGCAGTGAAATCTGCATTATCGCTGCCCTGGATCAGCCAGTGAGGATGTAGGCGTTAATATCTTTGAAAAGTTTGAGCGTGAGTTAGACTAGCCCAAGGCAAGCAGAACATGCATGACTGGCACTTGCATGGCAGGTAATCCAAGCTGACACTGACCTTGACAACATTACATGACAATATTTTTGTTAGAGGAAACTGACCTTGAGTTTCCCAGCAGTGTTAGATTCCAGCAAGCTTCTCTGCAGCCCGAGCACAGCACGGTGCTGTTCTTTTAATTGTGGGGTTTGGAAGTGTTTGCTGTGGTCAGCACAACCACCTCTCCCTGTTCTGTCCCTGGTCTTTGCTTGGTATCACCTCATGGCCTTTGTGGCATCTGCTAGACGAGGACTTGTTTTTGCAGGCATATGTGGAGAAGGAAGTATTCTGGGGAGCATTTCTTGTTCACTGGTCTGCAGAAAGGGCAGTGACCATCATAAGGTCAGTATGCAAAATACTTGAGGGGGAAATTTTCTAGAGACAAGAAGGAGGAGGAAAGACTGATGTCCTTGAGCTGCCTCTGCTTCCCCAGAAGATGGCAACTTTTGCTGTTTGACTGGTGCACTCTGTGCACCCGTCTGACACAGACTCCTCCACAACCCATCTTTTTTTGTAGGGACTCCAGTAGGATTGGGCTATATTTCATGGCTTTGACTTAGTTTCCCCACCCAGATTTGATATTAATCTTTTGCTTTGATAATCTGAAAAAAATCAAACCAAATCCAAACAAAACCCAGTGTGATGCATTTTTATATTATTTAATTGATGAACATGTCAACGATTAAGATGTAATTTCATTATTGATTGCTTCTTTGGAAAATGTAAAATTTCAACAAATGTGGTTCCACATATTAGGCATCAGGAAAAGAGTAAACAGAAGGTAGAGATTACTAGAAGCTGGTTTTATGGGACAGAGTCAGATTGTGAATCACTTTTGTTAGCCTTAAATTAGAGTAACAGCTTCTGAAAGGGCAAGTTTTTCTTACCTGAAATATCATAGAAGTTTCTGGTGTGACAATCTCCATGCACTCTGGAAAGGGTTGGTATTCTTGCCTTTAAAAATAAGAAGTAAATCAATCAGTCTTTTCTTCTCTCATTTATATTCACTGTATGCAACCTTCTTTGGGGGCTGTGCAGTCCAAAGGATGGAGACCACAACAGGAATCTCTATGAGCAACTGGGACTCTGCTTCCTGTTGTTTACCTGGCAGAATAACAAAATCAGTCTTCTCATCTTTCTTCATTAATTTCTGTCTCTGTCCTATAACTGTGTGTAGAATAATTATTTAATGGGACTAATTCTGTTTTCATTTACACTAATGTCATTATGTGTGATACCTGATGACATCAATGAAATGAAATAAACCTGAAGAAACTGCTGAGGTCAGAATCACAGACAGTATTTGAAAACCAGTAATTGCAATCTTTCATCTGGGATCTGGAGTCATGTGATTTTTTTTCCATATTTCCTATGCATTTCCAGTAATTAATTTTTTTTTCATTTTCTCTGGATGTAATCAGCACTGTTCAATGTTATTCAGTTTTGTCTTTGTTCAATGACATTATTGCATTGTTCATCATTATTCCATAAATTCAGCCACTTCAATAAACGGATGGGCAATTATGATGCTTGACTGTACCACAACACTAATATTGCCCAGAACAAAATGAAATTGTTCTTTTTGCTGCTCTGCAACTATCTAGCAGTTCTGAAAACCAAGAAGTGGTCATAGTTCTGCAGCTATCAGTTGAAGCTTTCTGGAGTAAGAAAAAGACCAATGGTTTGACATGTAGAAACCCTATTGAAGTAGTTTTGCCCAATTACTTCAAAATTAATTCTGATATATTTTCTATATTTTTGGTAGGTCACTTGAATGTAAACTTTAGAATTAAGCCTAGCTTTCTTGTGCTTTAAAGTTAACATAACTCAGATAAATCCCCCATTTACTCATTTTTTCTTGGACATAGTATATTTCTCTAAAACTATTTTCAGTCTGAAATTTATTTTTAATACTGGTATTGGCTTCACTTCTACATATCATTTTTATCTCCTAAGCTATTAAAACTTTATTATTGTCATTACAGTAATGTGGTGACCAGAACTGAACACAAAACTCTCAACTCCCTGCCAGAGCCTTATATAATAGGAGAACAATGGATGAATGTTGTTAATTTTAAATGCAAAATTATAAATCAATTACAGTGATGGCAAAAGCCCTTCGTGACATGCCACAATTTACTTTCAAAGACATTTAAACCTATTTCACATGCTGAACAATCTGTAATAAATTATGATTTTTTTTTTCTCCTGAAATGAAGCTATAATTATGACAGTTGAATTCTTGTTCTGAGAAATAAGGTGGCATTTAATTCCTTGAGAACAAATGACACTCACAAAAGAACAGTTAATTATTCTCAGCTGCAAAAAAAAAAAAAAGTGGGGGTAGGGAGAGAAAAAAAAGTATGACAGAGAATGTGGTAGCACTTTATATGAAGTGTCTGTTAATGAATCCTTAACGAAAGCTGTACTGCAATTGAACTTTGCTTGGTGTCCATGTGATTGAGTGACAATCTTTAAGTCCAACCCTTCCCATAAAATCAAAACCACATTTAGATGAAGGATACAATGAAAGGATGTATCTTCAGGAAATATTACATCTCTGTCAGCAAACCTTCGATATGCAAAGAGCAAAATGCAAAACAGACAACTAAGCCATCTCTGCAGTTTAAAGCTCTGTTGTCATTGTACCATGGTACAATTAGTCCTAATACTTCTTAATTTCCATGCCTACTATTAGAATAAGATGAACCATTTTGCCTTGTGCCAGAATTCTGAGAGCAGTAAGGAGCGATGTGCCCCAGCCGGCTCCTCCACCCCACAGCTGTGTGTCCATGTGCCTCACTCCTGCTGCACACGTGGGTCCTGCTCCCCTCGGTGGGACCACACAGGGCTCACAGCATAAGGGGCTTCCTGGACACACAGTTTCTTCCCTGGAAGTTCTGATCACCCCAATTTCCTGTTGGAGCTTTGCAGAAAGCAGTGCACAGCTGAATGCAGCTTCTGCAGCATCTCACGTGTTCAGTTCTTGCTGTCTTGGTGAAGAGTCGTCAGTCTTGCTCATCTGCTGTCCTTCCTCAGGGAAGGGACATGTTCCATACAAAGTGGAATACTCTCATCCTTGGTTCAATGAAGATTTGTGAATTGGATAATTTGGGGGCTCTCTAAAGTGTAGTCAGAACAACACAGTTGCTTGTTAAACAAGGCCTAATGCACTGAGTTACATTAATGTTATATCAAAGATGATTGGATTAATTGCTGTTTCATTTTATCTTCTGTGCATGTGTGATGCTGGCAGAATTTCAGAGCTTTTACAAAAATTGATTGAGAATGCTGTGGAAACAGTATCAGCAAAAAGATTTTCATATCAGGTCTTTCTGCTCCCTTGTAAGGGATATACAGTCTGAAATTTGGAGAATATAATGCATTTCTTAATATCTGTATTTTTTTATGCTGCTCTTAAAATGCATGAAAATTAATTGATCATACAGTATGTGAGGTAGTGGATATGGCAACTGCAGATTATTCATCTGAGAGAAAGCAGACTTTTCATTAGACTTTCACCACAACAAAGCATATGAGAAAACCTGGCTGATTTCTTATGTGGAAAAATAATACATTGTTAATAATGTAAAAGTACACACTTTTAAATATTGTACACGTATTTTTAATTTTGTCACCGTTATATTCAAATCTGCTTAAATCTCTTGGTAGAATGACATAATAGAACAGTCTTAGACCCATGAGGAAACACACACACTTGGGTATTTTATTTTATTTGTCTGCTCAGTTCTGATAGCAAACAGAAGATTTATTAATGCAATGTAAAATATTCACTGGCAGGTAAAAGTAATTCTGTTAATGAACATGATTAAAACGGCAGCTGGAATACAGAAAATGCAGCGTTTGCAAGATCCGTGGAATTAATAGACCTTAAAATACTTGGGAAATCAATTAAAATACATCTTCAAGATTACAAAAATCACTGTGCATGTGTTTAACTTGAGACTTAACAATAAAAGAATAAAACCCATACTTCCTCAGCAAGAACATTTCAAAGTGCCTTTTCCTGACCACTGCAGAGCTTGCAGAAAGATTTTGGGAACTGATATTTTTCCATGTCTTTTAATTGGGAAGGTACATTGCCAGCAACAGCTCGGGCTAGTTGGAAGCTTGCACTTCTTCCTTGTCCTCCCTTAGGGCATTCTCACACTGACTATGTATTTTCTGTATTTATAAGGTTATTTATATCCCTGCATGTGAGATAAATGCTCATTAAAGTTGCTTTGCTGCTACTGCACCTGGATTTGTTGGCGAGGGCTGGATGTTCCCAGGCAAAGCTGGGTGCAGAGAGCGGTGGCCTGGCCTCAGGGTGATGTCCCCCAGTGTCCTTGGCCCCATCCCACCTCCCCCAGGTGAAGACAGCAGGGCAGAGCAGTGCTGGGACCAAACTGGTGGAGAACATGACCCAGAGCCTGTTTCACTGCTGGTGACACTGCTGCCCTGCCCTCAAGCTGCTGGGGCCATGTCTGTGCCTGGGGAACACCAGTGCTCCTGATCACACCAACAAGCCTTGGCACCAGAGGCTGGTCAGGACAAAGCAGGAGCTGCAAGAAACATCAGACTATACAGTCTGATAAATTTCCATGTCAGGTTTGGCTCCTGGGTGGCTCTTTGGTGGGGGAGCTGTGGGCAGTGGGGACACAGGGGGTGCTCACGTCCCTGGCCATGCAGCCAGAGCCATTTCAGGCACAGGCTGGACCAGCCCTGGCCATCACCACTGCATCACCCAGCCAAACGAGGCTGGGCTTTGATGGGACCACTGGGTATCCCTCTGCTTCCTTGAGGCTGGCTGCCTCGTGAGCAGGAAACATTTTCCCAGACAATCTAACGTGGTGGGGTTTTTAAAGAAAATGTAATAGCAGATTTTTTTTTCCTTTGTGGATTTTAAATGCCACTTTCTCTTTATGGACTGTATGTTACTGTAGAGCTCTATCCCTGTGAAACAGGAAACTGGTCTGTGCTGTTCTTTCTCATGTAGTCAGTACAGAAAAATTATGGATGTGATTATGCTTTCATTTGCAATTGTTGAGTATTCTAGCATTTCTTGGCTCCTGCAGGAGTGAATATAATACTCTGGAATGGTGAGGATACAAGGTGATATCCATTGGTTTTTGACATTTCTGGTCCAGTACAAACAGTAACACACATCCCTATGCCAAATTATTTGTTTATCCAGAGGTAGCATCACTTGGGGAAAAAACAATGAAACAAACAATAGGCATTCCCTTTTCAATGACTTATGGACCTTGAAACATAATCACCTTCCCTTAAAACATGCTGCAGATTTCAGTGTTTTATTTACCTGATTATATCACTGATGATCTAAACCTGGCAAATCTGTGATAGCTTCAGCATATTACCCTACTGTGGCAATATCAGATGCATATATCTTGGTTTAGGCACCAGATTTTGGATTTGAATTAGTGATGAAAGTGTTTGGTACAGTAGCACAGATAACAAATAAAAGGCAATGATTATGGAGGAATAAAGAACTGAACAAATCTAGGATGAATCACCATAAGCAATATGGTGCATTATATCCACATAGGTATTCCAGTGTATAAGAACCAGACTGCTGTTTCACAATCCAGCACATGCCAAACTAATACAAAGCACAATATGCAGAGTGTATTTTGAGACAGTTACATCAAAAGTGAGAGGATAGTGATGTTTAAGGGAAAAGAGATTACAGATTTCTTCTCTTAAAAGAACAATTCACTTACATATACTTCACAGAGATGTGAATTTAAGGATCCTGTCTAGGCAAGAAGTAATTAGTGGATGTCTGGTTGGCAAGCCTTTTTATATCCAAAATTTTTGAGAAAAGCAATGAGAAAAAGGATATGAGTGAGAAAAAGGGGAGTGTTATTGAGACTGTTGTCTCAATCACCAAAGGAGCACAAAGAGCTGCAGAATATCTTTAGCACATTTATCATTTAAGAACTTGGATTTGAGCCTGAAAGAGGTGCCTGCTTTTATACTGCAGTCATTACTACCTGACTGGTGGTGTAAGACAATGGAGTATCTGCTCTACACCAATAGCTAAGTCAGAATTGTTTGGAGTGCAATAGGATCTGAAAGCTGTAAGGATATCAAGCAGTTTACTTAAGAGTATCAATGATCTAGCACTTCAGGCGATGAAAATGTCATACTCAGACATCAGTTGCTCTTCCAGGGAAATTTTTCCCGAATGAGCATCTTGGTCCTTTTCCATAAGAGAGCCCAATTAAAGGAGATTGATGTATTTTTCTGCTTGTAAAAAGTAATCCAAGTAACTTCATCCTTTTAATGCTTTTTACATAGAGTGAATCCTTTATTTATGCAAACATGATGAAAAGGAATTAGAGCGAGATAGAGTGTGCACCTCCTAATGAATTTCACAACATATCCTGTTTTTCCCATTCAAGGAATGAAGAAGGTAAAAGACAGAGAAATCTCAAGAGCTGCTGAAGTCCTCAAGTTTCTCTGAAAAGAGGATTCACCATGAGCTTTCTTCCCCTTTCCTAAAGAACATGCAGAAGGTCAGCTCTGTCATCAAACCATAAATAAAAGTGCCTGATCCCATGGAGAAGGAAGCCCTGGTGAGCAGGTTATGAACCTCAATGGACTACAGTAAAGCCCAGGCTACTTCCTTCCAGCACATACTGCAAGGGATCCTCTCTCTCCTCTCAAACTTTCCATAAGAATGGGAGTCTTTAAGAATATGAGAAATGTTGCTATCCATATTCATAATTCAGTCTAAGGATCATGTAATCATACAAACGTACAGCAGTTGGGGTAGGAAGGGATCTCTGGAGGTCATCAATCCACCCTCTCTCAGAGGACTAACAGAGTCATGATGCTCAGGGCTGCATACTCTCCTGTCCTGAGCACCTTTGAGGATGAAAGCTCACAGACTCCCTGCACAAAGATTATCCCAATCTTTGGCCACCATTATGGGGGAAAGAAATTCTCCTGCAATGAATCAGAATCTGCTGTGTTCCAGCTCGTGTCTCTTGCTGCTCATCCCAGCATTGTGTACCTCCAAGAAGAGTCTTGCTCCCATCTTCTCTGTACCTTCCAATACAGAGAGCAGCCAGGTCTCCTCTGAGCCCTCTCCTCTTGGAAACACTGTTTATATCAGGGAGTCTGTGACAACATTTTTCTGGGAATAAAAGCATAATTTCTATATTCTGTCTCTAGTTTGTCCTCAATAGCTATTCTGCACTACTTTGAAAGAAGTTAAGATCTTGTTATAGCCATAGGCTATATTTTTTAACTCTTTTAAAAATGTCCTTTGCTACTGCTTATTCAATTCATGTTGATTTCTAATGTTTCTGCTTAGGTGAGCAATTATTATAGCAAATACATTACTGATTTTTCAGAATGGTGGTGGAAGGACAAAATACGAAAAAGAGTAATAATTTTGTGTTGAACATAATATTTTACTAAATTGGAAAAACCTCTTCTCTTATCAATAACCAGAAGTATTAAAAGACATAAAAAGATAAAGAAAGAAAAGAAACAGTGGTCAGTCTCATGAAGCCCTATGTTGAAATCTTTCGTTGATGTCATCCTAGAATACTTCAATATTTTCCAACTTTTTAAAACAAAATTTCAATTGTATTTGTCAAAAATGCATAAGATGTTTTGACTCACCCTGCCTTCCATTTTTTCATAAATCATTTGCCTCAAAGATGTCAGTCAACTACATTCACAACCTTTTAGAAAGCCCCAGCTCAATTGCCAACATCAGCACGTGGGTACATGTCTTTTGTTCTCTGGAACCATGTTTGCAATTTTTTTGGCCCTTGTCATGTCTGCTTTTGAGTTTCATGCCAAGAAGACACCTCAAAGCTTGCAGAAAATTAGAAATACTGAAAATAGGAATGGCTTTAAAAGTAGAGGTGCAACTGTAGTGAATATTTGTAAAGAATTCCTACAGCATTCTTGGCATCTGGCTGGCAATTTCATATAATCAGATTTCTCCTTTAGTTCCTGTTATGTTAATTGATTGGTTTGTAGTTCTGAAAAATTGCAGCTCACACTCTGTTCAGCTTCAAGGTTCAGGCTCATTGTTTTAAAAACTGCACCGTGCAATATGGAAAGCTGGGGTTTTTATGCAGGTTTTAACAACTGCAGTTAAATTATTTGGGGTGGGGGAAAAGACATATCCAAGGATAACACCTGGCTTGATGCAATTAAAGCCCTACAGCAGTATATGGATAAAATACTTCTAGAAAACCTTGCTTTGTAGAGTTTAAAATGATTACAGGACCAAAGGGGTTGCAAGTATTTAGTCTCAGGAAAATAGATTGGTAATGATGGAAGCAGATTGATTTCAACTATTGCCCAGGTGTAATGGAAGGTGTATGATGGTGGCATTTAAAGACATAGAGGTGCAATTAGAGAGACAGGTGTTGCTTATGCTGAAACTTGCCTGTTGTGGTGTACACAAACTGAAGTAAAACTGCTGGTGCAATGCAGTGGCTTTAAAACAGGATCAGTTAAGTTATTTTATTTTTTAAAAATGATAAAAAGTGTCATTGGTTTCTCTGTCCTTTCCTGCACTGGTGCCCCTTAGCAACTGTCTTTTTGAAAGTCATAAATTCTGGATAAATCAAATATAGTGCAAGTCTCCCCAAAGCAAACTAAGCTTCCCATTTATTTCTTTGCCAAGTGCTCTCCTGCAGCAAACAAGTGCAGTTCTTAAATCTTTACAACTCAGACTGATGTTTTCCTAGAGAACATGAGGAGAAAATGTAGGTCCCTGCTTGCAGTGAGATTTTTCCCCCTTGTCTTCTGGGCTGGCTTGGCATTCACCCTGCATCTGGTTGAAAGCACAATATATGAGTGCCCCAGGCTTGGGTTTTGTGCATCCTATTTCTTTCCTTTTCCCACACTCCAGACTGGTCATGTTCTCTCTGCTTCCAAGCTCCAGCTCAGGTCAACAGGCAGAACTTGAAGCCCTGTGTTGGGAGGAGATCCAAAGCAAAGGAAGGGGGAAAAGGGGACCTGGTGTAGGAAGCTATTGTGGGACAAAGGGAAGTGCCATCAGGCTCCAGGGTAGGAGAGGATTTGGTGCATCAGGGAGTGCTTCCACTGCCGAGGCTGCAGGAGCTGAGCACAGGATTGCAGAGTGCAGACCCCTTTTGTTGAATACTTTGAGAAACCTATGCAAAAATAGCCATGCAGTTTCTGCCCTCTCTAATGTCTGTGTCTGCAGCCAGGCACTACTTACTGTTTACTACTTGCTGATTATTCACACAGAGAACCACACTAGAAGTTGTTTACAGATTTAATCTTGAAAGATAATTCAAGAGCTTTACAAAACCACTAATACCACCAGCTCTTAATACTGTGATGAACTACTATAATAAATGTGAAGTTCTTGGATTATAAACTACCAACAGAGTATGCTAAGAAACAACAGAACCCAACTAACAAAAAACAAAAAGCCCTCCAGAAAAGTCTCACTAACCTCCTTTTTGGATCTGCTCCAACCACTCATGAAAAGTGTCTAATCTTGGTATTAAAACCAACCTCTCCAAATGGTCTGTTGTACCAATTGACAGTGAAGAAGGAAAGTGGAAAAAGCATGTACTGAGAGATACCCTCTCTTCAGTTCAATTTTGGATAGTTTTGTGCTTCACTTGCTCTGAGCCTAGCTGCTCTTTTGATTTTCTTGTATCCAGTTGTTTTAGTAGCAAGAAAACACAAGATTAAGATATTGTCTCTCCAATTAGAAAAATCCTGTGTGGAAAAATATATAATGGCCCTGCTGTTAGGTGGGGTGGAGGGGTCACTGACTAGATTAAGACAGAATGAAGGAAATTTATCTGTGATAGTACTATGTTGGTTTTGTTTGAGTTAGGGCAGGGATTGTTTTGCCCCAGTAAGTGTTGCTTCCTCCTTCTTTAATGAGTTAGAGGGATCTGTCAGGGTTTAATCCAATTACTGATGACATTGGAGAAAAGAGCAGCAGAAGTGGGCTGGATAGAAGAAATGTATTAACACAGAAAAAAAATCTCATCTTTCCCCAGATCAGTGAGCAGAGAACAAATCCTGGGAATTGTCAAGTGCCTCTGCTTTGGGTTCTTCAAATAATTTGGGGTTAATCGGTCCATTTGTAATAATTTAGCTGATAAAAACACAGTAAATAAAGAACTTCTGGTCGCAGTTCTTAACATGAATTGAAAGCAATTTTTTTTTTTCCTACCCAGTTTGCACAGGGCTTATAACATAATGATAGAAAATACAGTTTGGGTTAAAAGAGGCATCTGTTATGATCTGTTTGCAAGACTTCCATGAAATAAAGAGAATAAAGTTACCCAGAGCCACCAGCAAGTTTGCTTCCAAGGGTTTCAAAAGGGATTATTTAAAAGGAGAAATATTTTAATATGGTTTTGTTCATTCTGTTAAAATGAACCATTTGTTACTTTTTTATTTTTAATTGTTTTCATCCTTTTTGCAAGTCTAACATATGCAGATAATGTTCAGTGAGTGGTATGTAAACAACTTGCTGCCTGGGTGTATTTAGGATTTTGTTTGGCTCTATATGTGGGTTGTCTGGTGAGACTGATGGTTTGTGCATCTACTTCTTGCTTAGGTTCAGGCAGCTGCAATAATGAAGTTTGAGCAGTTGCACAAGTATGCATAAATATCCATTCAAAATGCCTGTGTATGACTTCCCCATTTTTCTTTTTCTTTTGGGGATATCCTGAATTAAGAGGTGCACTCATGCTGACAAAAAATGAGAGCTCAGGTGTTTGTCAGTGCTGCTGGGGTTCACATGGCTTTGCTCACCCTGGTCCCCTCAAACAGCCTTCCTGTTCCCTGCATGGTTTACTCTGGGATTTATCCCTAACAAGGCTGTTTCCAACAGCTGTAATTGTTTAAAATATGCAGATCTCTTATGCCCAAGATCCACTTGAACACCCTTTGAAGTCAGTGGGTCCCATGGGGATATTAAGGGATGAGAAAAGCGAATCCCACGCCAGGTCTGGGGAAGGTGTTTCTCCTTCCTGTCACGGGCAATGGGCTGACTGTCATGTCTAGAATTCACTGCTGTGACTTTTGGCAGTTTCAATTTAATTTGTAGGCGATAATGAGGCTGGTACAAGCCCATGGAAGAGGTCTTTTTGTGGCTGTGATGCCTGTTTTAGACAGCTGGTAAAAAAAGCATTTTGTATTTATGACTGATGTCTGTTCTGTTACTATATTTAAAGTCTAATAGACTTTTAGATATACTGCCTTAGCCAGCAGGATTTAACTTCATTAGTTTTGAACCAGGAGAGAAATGTTAGCCACTGTGCAGTCTTTGATTATGCTCTGGGGAATTTCCTAGGGTTAAATTAACCACAGGGGAACTCTACTTTTGTTCTTTGAATGCCTGTGAAACATATTGAGAAATACAGGGGAAAAATAATTATAATTTTGAAATGTAAAAACTAAAAGTTCATCTTACATATAATCCCTAGTGCGCAGTAAGTTCTGTATACTTGGTACACTTGCAGCATTTATATAAACTATACCACTTATTTTATGTTTTGTTTTGGCTTTATAAAAAGTCACACCACCAGCAATAGGATCTGAATATAAAGGGACGTTCAGAAAATTACCATTTCACCAGACTCAGTTTAAATTCAGGAGGGAGATAATTTATCCACTAAACGTCCTGCCTTATCCACAGAATCATTGGAGAATTACTCTCCAGAATCACTTTCATCTCCCAGCTGCTGACAATTTAGCAGTGCTTCTTGCTTTAATTAATCTCTTTGAATCTACACGTATAAGGTCAGTGTCAATGACTTTGGCAGAATGAGCAGAAATTTTTTCCAAAAAATGCATTTTAGGAGATGCGGGATCATTGCAATCAAAAGCCTTTTTTAAAAGGTTTTTTTATTTTATACTTGGAAAATATGTTTGTTTACAATTTCATGTATCAACAAAGATTTCAGTAATTTCATCTCTAAAAATGAAAATTATCTAGTTTTTGTTTTCTTTTCATATGATGATTTTTTTTTTATCTCCTCATTCCACTAATTTCAAATGGAAAATTAAGGGTGGAATACAGAAGTAAGGAATTAACATAACTAAAGGTGAAGCAATCTCCTTTACTTCCCCACAGAAGAGTTTGCAAAAAAGTATAAAAAATCCTGTGAATTTGTTTTATTCCATTCAGTCTTCCTAAAAATGTTTCCCTCTTTTGGACTGAAAAACGAGTTGAAGAATATCTGAAAATCCATACTTTCAAAATTAGTATTTTTGCATTGCCAAACCAAATCTAATCTTTAAATCAACATGAACTCTCCAAGCAATGCAAAAGAAACACAATTTCACTGTTCAAAAATATTGTCAAAATAAATTAAACTGGTAAAAATTTTCCTTTGTTTTCTCCATTTTCTTAAAGTACACTTTTCCTAAAGTAATATTTCTGTCCAACAGGTACAGAGCCTGAGGAGGAGCTGGATTCTGCACAAGACCTCAAAAGAAACAGGGGAAAACATATTTTTTCTCAAATTGCATATACTGCCTAATTCAGAAGCATCTACTTAATCCCTAGACTGCTCCATTTTTTTTCTGTGTTGTAGAGACAGTTGCTAAAATTTTTACTACCTTTTCTCTTTCCCAATCTTCTGCTAAAACTTGAAGCAAACAGTCCAACAATCTTCTCACAAGAAACACATGAAAACCACAACCCCAAAACCTAAATCTGTGCGTGCATACTGCAGAAGAAATGTGGTGTGTCTTGGACCCTCCACAACAGGTGATGCAGACTCTTCCTGGCAAAAACAAGACATGTCTCACATGGCAATACCTAGCAAAAGGAAAATTTCAGCACGAATGACTGACCTATTCTCTGGCAGTATAGGGGACATTGTTCTATAACAGTGCAGATGAATGCTAGTCAGGTGCAGAGAGAGCATGGGTCTAAATATTTCTAATCTGTGCTGCTTAAGCACGTTGGGCTAGTTGCATGCCTCCTTCATTTAGCTATCCCTGTGCATTTTTGTAGCATCTCTAATTTCTTGTCCCCTTTTTGGACAGAATTCACATTGCACTTAGCTTTTACCTAATGTTTATCCATTTGTGGCTGCCAAAAAGATGGTATTTCACCATTTTCCAGACTACAGGATATATAGAAGTTGGCTGCCATTTTCTCCTGTTGGGGTAATAGGAGATGCTTCTGGCAGTCTTCATCCACACCTACACTCCTATTTCAGTACAATATCTTTTCAGCAGCGTGCAGGCTTCAGACTAGACTTGGCAATCCTCTTTTCTGAGAAAAGGCAAACCACAATACCAAATGAGAAAAAAAAAAGAGGACAGCAATACATTTTTCAAGAGTAATTTAGATGATCTGGGGTAGTTTATTACTTCATTCTCTCTATTTCAACCTCACACATACCTGTAAGGTAGGAGGTACAATATTGTAACATTGCTTTCTATTCTAGAGATGGAAAAACAATTAGTTGATTTAATTCAGTCCTAAAGAAGAATGATTCAACACTTGAGCTTCAAACCAGAACTTCATTATTCCTGGCTGTGCAAGGAGTCTGTGCTCAAATAACATACCTTTCCCTATAGTGCCCCTACACAAAGAATACAATATTATCAGAAAAAATCTAGTCCTTGACCTGGAAACCAGAGGCTTCTTAGAGAAGACCTTCATAAGATGGGAATTTTTTATGCAACAAGTTTTCAAGACAAGAGTAGCCCAAGTTTACTCTACATTCAGTTAAAAACACAGTGAAAAGATAGGGAAAAAAATCTTTCACCAGGGCACATTTTGAAAGAAAGATATAATAGGCGGAAGAAAGCAGAAAAATAGGATAAACCACAGGAGGGAATGAAGACATATGTGAATGCGATATATTGTAAGATAAAATGATCTATGAACTTGGGTTATGTGTGCTATTTAGAAATAAAGGCACTGGAATACAGAGGCCAGAATGGATGACTAAGGGATACAAAGGGTCAGCTGGGATACAAAGGTATGTGTGCAAGAAAGAAAATGGTCAGTATCAAGCTTTATCAGAGAGATCCTGGGATGAAGTTAAGACAGTGTAACAGAAAAGAACAGTGAAAGAAGAGACTGTGAAAAGAGTACCAACTATGCTAAAATAAATATTTCTTTTTTAGATGCTGGAGAGCGATATGGTCATGTAATCTGCATATTGCCATCACAGTTGCTATAGCGAGTGTAATGTACTGTATTTTTTTACCACCAGGGAGACTGTTGCAACAGACAGGGAGCTACATTAGGAAGTTGTGCTTAGCAAGTCATGTGTGATTTTACTGTCAAACTGCAAAGTGCCGTTCTCCTATGGAAGAAGGCTGCGAGTACTTTCGAGGAGTAGATAAACACCACATGATGCAGCTTTCTGGGAAAAACAGAATCCTTTGAAGCATTTCCAGCAAAATCCTTGGAGAGGCAAAGCATATTTTCAGATGCATGATTCTAGGTTAAACAGCTATGTCCCCCACTTGTTTACAAAGCAGCTCGACAGCTGCTGTGAGCCACTGGCCCCCTTTGGACAGACAGGATACATTTGGATCTGTCACAGTGAGCCACAGTGTGCCTTCGCTGCATTACTCTGCAAAGATCTCATCTGAGATCTGCTGCTGGCAACACTAAAAGCTTCACCAGCTTTAAGAGCAGCAGATGATTAATTTCATCCTCACTGTATGCTTGTCGCTTTTAACTCTGAAATTTGGGGAAACATTTTTAGTGGTGGAATTTGTCCTGGGAAAGCTGCACCCTGCTTTATGCATGAGGAATAAAATATAAAAAGAAAGACAAGCAGCTGGTTGCTTGCAAAGAAGAGGTTCTTTAATAGAAGAGATAAAAAGACCTGAAGTCTGAACACAGAGATGCAGTATCCAGTTTGAAATGAAAAAATTTCATTAAAAGAACAGAACAAAGGTGATGTAATACCTGTCCTTCAACATTTGGTAAATCAGTCTGAGAGATGCAGCTCCTGGGCTGTGTAGCCCACCCATAGCTCCTGAAAGTGCTGCTGGAAACAAGCCCAAGCCAGGACACCATGTAAGCACTAATAGGACAGCCTGTCTTGGAGAGTAGGGGCAGAGTTTTAAATTTCACCATGCAAATGAAGACACATGCCTTAGCACGGCCCTGCTCCTGTGAATGGATCTAAAGGTGATTTGGTAAGCTCAGTGCACCTCTCTACATCAGAGGGGCACTGATGGTCCCAAAACAAGGACCCATTGGCAATTCCCCTATTCTTGTCATAGCCATGCTGCTGCTGGGGAGAGAGAGGGAAGCAGGACAGTAGCAGCACAACTGGACAGGGTCACCTGCCTCCCACTGCACCTTTCAGTGGAGTGTACCTGCTGGCACAGCCCAAGGATGGATATAAGGGAAAGGTCTGGGGCTCTCTTAATTATCTGCTTGGTTTTCCTGCTAAATTGCTCATGATAAATTCTTGTTATAAAATATTTCTTGTCCAGCAGCTCTTTTGCATTCCCCTTACAAAGGCTACAGTGGTCCTTTACCTTATTTAATATGCTGTTTTATACCTTTAAGCCTATATAATACCCCAATGTAGGTACTGCTGCTTACATCCGTACAACATATTCCTATGCTCTTCTTCCCCAGCAGTGTTTTGCCTTTAACCAAGGCAAAGGAAATCAGTAGAGATAGTAAATCTCTCTCTTGTGAAGAGGGTGGCAGCAGACCCTCTGCCTCTGAAACCACAAATCACGGCGGCTGGTCCCTAGCAGTCAGAAGCAATATTGTTTCCTTTGCCCTCCTTACCAGAGACTGGTCACAGCAAAAATTATTACTGACGGCATCTGACAGTTCTACATCACGTTTTGACGTTAGCTTTTAGTTATTGGTTCTTTTTTAATAGCTGCTGGTGTGTTCAGTCAAATACCTGTCTGTCACCACAATCAGACAGACCTTAATGTGTCTGTGTTGTGGAAGAGGACCTCAGCGTCTTTCCAGCACTTTATTATAGCCCCAGTGTAGCTTTTTATCACAAATTCCTTACATGGAGCTGTCCCTGCTCCACTGCAGAAATCTTCTGAGTTGGCAGCTCCGATACCTGCTGCCATTAATCTTCTCCATGCTGTGGAGAGCAGGTGATTTATGGCAATTACCTGCTCTGATGCAACACAGCTCAGGTGAGTTGGGTTGAATCATCATTGTTGGTATGAGTTTTGTCCCCAGGCAGCCCAAGGATGCAAAATATGCCTCTGTACACCTTGTGTTTACTTTCCCCCATGTTGGTTTTGCATGGCCTGGTTTTTGGTAGCGAGGGGCCATGGTGGTGGCTCATGTGGGAAGCTGCTGGAAGCTTCCACCATGTCCAGAAGAGGGAATCCCTAATGGCTCTGAAGATGGACACACTGCTGGCCAAGGCTGGGCCAGTGAGAGAGGTTGGTAATGCCTCTGTGATGACACATTTAAGAAGAAAATCAAAACAGTCACAGGTTTTTTGATCCTAATTAGAGAAGAGGACAAGGTGAGAAAATGTGAGGGAAAAGAGCATGGCAACACCATGTGGAGAAGGAGGGGAGGAGGTGCTCCAGGTGCTGGAGCCAAGATTCCCTTTGCAGAATTCTGAGGTGCAGACCATGGTGAAGCAGCTGTGCCTCTGCAGCCTGTGGGGATCCACAGGGATGCAGCGATCCACCCACAGCCCGTGGGGATCCATGGGGGATGCAGAGATCCACCCACAGCCCAAGGGGAAGGTGCCCATGCTGGTGCGGGTGGATGCCTGGAGGAGGCTGTGATCCAGTGGCAGACCCAGTGGAGAGAGGGGTCCCTGCTTCCAGGCTGGAGCAGCCTGTCCTTGGAGGACTGCACCCTGTGGAAGAGTGACCATGTCACAGCAGTTTTGGGAGCGCTGTCTGCCCGTGGGAGGGACTCACACTGCAGCAGGTGTGGTTTGGCTGCTGCTTGTGAGAGTGGACCCACGCTGGAGAAGTTCACAGAGAACTGTTTCCAGTGGGAGTGACCCCACAGTCTCACAGAGGAAGGACTCTTCTCTCAGAGCAGCAGAAGAAAATCTCAGTGATGAACTGACCAAAACCCCCACACCGTCTCCCTGTACCATCCATGGGAAGGAAAGAGTGGATGGGGGGGAAAAAAGAGGTTTTAAGGCCTAATTTTACTTCTCATTATCCTCCTCTGATTCTGTTAGTAACAAATTTACTTTATGCCTTTAAGTTGAGCCTGTTTTGCCTTAGGAGTGCTTTCTCCCAGTCCTTATCTCAACTCATGAACTCTTCATTTAATTTTCTTCTCTCCTCTGCCCAGCTGTGCCAGGAGAGGGTGAATGAGTGACTCTCGTGGATGCCTGATGTTGGGCCAGTGTCAAACCATGACACCCCCTTAAGCATTATGCTGTCAAAAAAGGGGAGGGAACATGCATTTTAATCACAGTTTAAAATAGTGGTGGTGCACTGGTAAGTGAAAGGTTAAACACTTTGACACAGGTTCAGAATTAAAAACTGTAATCAAACATCTTTGCTAGTTTTGTGAAAGCAATATATTCCCAGAAAGGCTATAAAATGCACATCTTTCACCTGTGATCTCCCAGACTAAGTTCTAGTTTTAATTTTATGTGTCATTCTCAGGTTTTACTCCTGATTTTCTGTTTTTTGAATTGGCAGAGGCCTTGAGTGGTGCACGGGAAATGAAGGCTGTGCTAAGCTGAGATCAGCAGTGATGCTTTGAGCCAATTAAGGAGCAATGTTAATGGGCTCTCTGTGAATCCTCCTAAGCCTTCCACACCAGCAAGGATGATGCCCACAACACACGGCTGAGCTGAGCATTTAAAGCCTGCAGAAATAAGAGCAGATTTTCAAGTCTTCATTATTAAGCAGCTTCCCTACTGGTTGTGTTGAAAGGGAAGTGTGCTCTGTAATAGGAAGACAGAGAAATGATTTTGTCTCTTATGAAGATTCATATGGGTGCATGAGTGTGTGTGTGCAGGTATGTGTTACAGCATTGCAAGTTTCTATCCACTGGGAATTAAGCTGACTTCTACATTTCTCTTTCTTTGCTGCTGCTTTTATTTATTTAATGTCAGCAGGGAAAATGGAAAGTAAGATGAATCTTGTGATTAGGCTTGTGTATAGAGGAAAGGAAGTGAATTTAGGAGGGAATATGTGTATACAGCAGGCTGAGTGCATGCACCCATTTAGAGAAAAGCTGCAGGAGGAAGTAGGACCAGCTGCTGGAGAAGGAGGGGCAGAGGAAGAGAAGCCTTGGGGAGTCTACACATGGAGAGGTTTAGGGAGAGTGGCAATTGGCCCATGGCTCTGCAGAGGTGGGTCTACCCTGCCCTGCTGTCCCTCTTTGTTTTCATGTGAGAAATCACAGCAGTGAATAGCAACTCAGCAGTAATACTGATGTGGGACATGCTTATTTGGGAATAAAGAACAGCTTTTTCTTGCTTAGCTTGAGTTGTTTTCAAAGCAGCCTAAGTTAAGCTGGAAAAATGTGGTCGTTCTGGAATGCAAATCTGTGAGTGCCTTATAGGAATATAAATATAGCATCTTATCTTGCACTGTTATATACTCCCACACAGACAAGCCCGGAGGCAAGTGGAAAAAATGAAGGCTGGGCTATTCATGATACCCCTGGCATCAGCTCCAGTCACACGTGGGCATGTGGGCAGCTGGAGCTGACATATGCTAATACAGATTAACATATGTGCATGGAGCTTGGCCCCACAGAGCTGCAGCACAAAGAGCCTGGTCCAAGGGACCTTTACCAGTGCATCCTTTGGCCACCGAGGCTTTCTATGCTGCGTGTGCTGTGTGTGATCCATGCACACAATGTATGAGCTGGACTTCAGTGATCCTTGCGAGTTCCTTTCAGCTCAGGATATTCTATGTTTCTATGAATTTGTAGGAAACCTGGTGCCACCTTTAATGTGCAGCCATGGTTTTCCTCTGTGGTGCCTTGAAAGCCCAGGTTTGGTACAGCCTACTAAGAGCAGAAAAATTCAGAGCCTAGAGGAGATTTTGGGCTACATTTCTTCCCATTCACTGATTACTATGAGAGGACCACACATGCCCTCCCAGCTATAGGACTGATGGCTTCCAGCATCCACACTACTTTGGGGCTTTCAGGCCTGTTGTGGTATTTGAGGCAGCCCGAAGTAGCCAGGTAATGGCGTTCTCAGGAGCAATTCTATTTTTTGAACACTTCACTCTTTTAGCTGTCTAGGGCCATCTCCAATCTGAAGCCCTGTCATAATCTGGTGGCACGCTGGGGCTTGTTTACAAGATAAACTAACAACTGCTTTCCTCTCATCTGCTGCTCCTGCTTCGAACTTGAAATAGGAATTTATCTGTGTGTGTCAGAACCAGGAGAGTCAAAGCCTCCTTGGAGATGCCCTTTGGGCCTCTCTTTCTGCTACCTTGCAAACATATTTCTATTTTCAGAGATGGCAACCCAGCACCTAATCTTCCACAGGCACATGTATTGCTCCCAGGGAAGAATGTTTGGAATGAAGGAACTGATTTTTTTTTAACCCTCCCTCCATGTGTTAGCCCACTTCTGCTTATCAGCCTACCTCAGCACTTGGTGTTTGAAATCTGGATCAGAATTTTTCAGCTTTCAGGTTCTATGCATAGTTTTTCAGCAATGGCCTCATTTGCTTCCAAAGCAGCTGAGTGAAAATGCATCCATTTTGGTTTTTGTGCATCTGTAGGCAGAAATATAAGAGGAGCTGTCTTAGTATTTTCTTTCTGAACTGATGTTTAGTGACTGTATTAAAAGGCCACACACAAGCTCCTCTCTTATTTGCATATCAATACTTAGCCTATTAGAAGCCAATGGAGTGAGGGTCTTGCAGTACATACCCTCTCACAGCGTGACTCTCAGACTTCCCATGACATCCTTTCTTCAGCTTTCATGTCAGTGAATATTATATTGTGATGCCTTGGAGCCAGGATAAACCGGGGCCGTTAAATGTTCAGATGTATGCTCAATCTGTGAAGCTCGCAGCTGCTCCACTCTTTTGATAATGCTAGTAAGCAAAATTAGTAAATAAAATAAATGCTTAAGGTTCATTTGCTGCACACCCCAATACATGAATGAGAATAGAATCGAGGACATCAAAGAAAAATAAAAAACAGGCTAGTAATAACTTGTTCCCCTTAGGCCTACTGCTTAACCTAAATGTTGTGTTAAAGTGATAAATGGGTGAACTGAATTATCATACATAGTTAAAAGACAGGAATGAGATTTGAGATCACACCCCTGTTAGTAAAATCAGCATTATCTCCATAAGACAAAAACCAGTAAATATTTAGCTGAGAAAATGCATCATGTTTAATATAGTCACAAAATTTTCATATTATTTGCCTACACAAGTAAATAATAAAATCCTGAAGTGGCTCATGAGGCTGGAGCAAGGTCACCCTCCTTCCTTCCCACTGCCCCCAGCCCCTGCTTGTTTCAGAGCCCTGAGAAGGGGCACATCTGCCATGGCTGCCGCTAGCTGAAATGAGATAGGAAGGCTGCCTGGGAAAGAAAGTTTTCAGAGATCTGAAGGGCAGAGAAGAAACCAAACCCAGATGTTTATTTCTCCATGAAAGGAGTGGTAGAGAGATGGGGATAAGGTGATTGGAAGACACCATCAGCTCATGGTGGCTACAACTGATGAGAAAGAGGACAGGAAGGATGAAGATGTTCAGGGGAGTGGGGCAGAAGGATGAGACCACCTACTTTGTCTGAGGGAAGGGATGTGAGGGGCTGGATGGGGACTTCCAGCATAAATGCCACATTTGAATGGAGAGGGAAGGTGGCTTGAGTAGATTGTCTTGAGGCTTCCACCCTTCCAGAGCTGCACTATTCCTGAAATCTCATAGCCACCTTTCTCTCTTTTGCTAGCCTGTGGATGGAGGAGGGAATACTGTTTTATGTGCATACACAGGTAAATCATACTGCCACTGGATTAAAATGTTTGAAGATGTACATCCCAGAGGTTCTGTGCTTGAAAGAATATTCCTGAATGAGGCTCAGAGAATTGGACTAATGTGGTAACACCAAATGATAGTGACCAAGGAAATGGCCAAAGGAAACGTACTCGTGGGATGACCCCCTGGCACATGTGTGGAAACAAATGTCCCAAAGAGGAATGCACTGAGAAGCTCCTTGTGAGGGTCCATGCAAGCTCAGAGCTGTAATACTGAACTGCAGCTGTTGCCTTCACTGCCATGAGTAAGCGTGGTAGAGAAGCTCCATGAAGACCTCTGAAAATAAAGGTACTACTGATCCAAGCACTGGCCTGTCCCATGGCAGAAAACTTTATTCCAGAGAACTGAGATTAATCTCACTAATTACTTTGACCTAGAAGGAAAGGGCTACTTTCTGTGAGGGGAACATGCAGAAGATTTAGATAAATTAATTACTAGATATGATACCACTAGAACTGCTGATTGGAAAAGGCTGCATTTCTCTCTCATAGCTTCTGCTGCTTAAGTAAGATATGACTCATGCCTCTGCAAGATATTCACTTCTATTTAAACCCATGATCTCCTCTTTACTATAAAGTTAATTAATTAAAAAAGAAAAACCTCTTGTGGTAGGAGTATGAATGGCAGAATAATGGATTGCCTTGGGAAAGGCGATCAGATAAGCTGGAGTCTTAAAAAGGTCAGGTGATGCAATAATATGAAAAATAGGATCCAGAAACAGACACTTATATTTAGGAATATGTTTTCCCATAAAAAGGGACTGACTGTATTCAAAAACTGCTTAATACAGAGAAAATGGAGAAGAAAGCACAGTATTATTCTACTTAATACTGGGGTTGAAGATTTTGTTCTAAAAAATAAAAATACCACCTGGAGTGAAAAGTTAATTCATCAAATTTTTCTCATCTACATTTTGGGTTTTTTTGTCTCTCCAGAGCTGAATGTACCACTCTAGTGTTAACACTAACTCTTAATCTGATTTTACGTATGCTTAACTTTACACTATATGAGTTCTCATTAAAACTCAAAATGTATAAATTTAAACACATGCTTAGCTCTTTACAGAATAATGGTTGCATATTGTGAAATGCATAAGATATATAATACATCTGAATTAAAATTACAACAGAATTCCCAGCTGGATTTTCCTGGTCACTTTTGTTATTTTAATACAGCTTTAAAGACTATGTTACATGTTAAAATATTAGTTGGAATTTTAAAACAGAACTGTGCCTTGAAAAAAATACCTTTGACATATGCAAGTAATTTTCCCATTATGAAGTTAGACATGAGTAACTTAGAGTTGTATGAAATGTGTGTGAGAATTTATCCCAAAATTTCCCAAATCTTACTGATAAGCAGTTCATCAGGAATGCTCAGTGTATGGCATTTCAGATGCTCCTCAGCTTTGTCCTGGCAGGTGAGTCACATCATTCATCAAAAAAACCCCTCACGATATTCCAGTAAGTCTCATAATTCTGAGCTTTTCTGCCAGTGAACTCATCTCCTGATTTGCTGGGGAAATAGAATGACAAAGATGTGAACATGCTTGAAAAAAACTAATTAGAGGGAATGCACACAGCTGATTTCCAATATATACTCACCACCCTTAATTTAGAAGCAGAGGAAGATGTCCCACCCTGGATCCAAACAGAAGACCATCAGACATGGACACTGTGACTATAGGCGATGTTTCAGAGCAGGGCACAGGAAATCTTGTAAACAATTATTTTAATGATCTACTTTTAGGGAAAATACAACTTTTATACTTGTCTGTGCAGCCATTCCCTTGCACTGTGGGAATGTCAGTCTCTTAATCTTTCTGTTTTTTCTGATATCAGTATGGATATTTCCATTTCTCAGTGAAGTGCATAACCCTTTTTTCTAATCCTGCCATGCTGCTGGCCTCAATGAGGACAGTCTCCTTTACAGCAATGTCACATTATACCCCTCCTTTTCCTCACTGAGTGTGTTAGCAGCCTGAGCGACGGAGAATGGCTTCTGGTGCCTGCATTCAGATTTCACGTGCTGATAGCAAGTACAGAATAAGATAAATTAACACACCTTCGACACACCTACTCTATATCTGTATATTAGTTTTGAATTTATTAGATTCTATAAGAATTTAAAGCTAGTTTTGAATCCCCTTTGGTAAATCCCCAGAAGGACATGGAAGGAATGACTGATTCTGAAGTGCAGTTCTAGGGGGACCTACCTCAGTCTTCCTGGCATGGAAAACTCCAACTTCAGATCTCTCAAATCTGGCTTCAAGAATTAAATCTTTCACTGGGGAAAGAAAGGAGACTGAAGATGGAAAAAACGAAAACAAAACACTAGTGGGTCATAGGATCAAAGGAAAATTAATACTAAAGAAAGAATTAAAAATTAAGAGTGTTAGGGGAGTATTGCTGTTGTGGAATGCCCCTTGGCTATAAAGACAGAATTGGAAAGATTTCATGGAATTTCAGGCCAGAAGGGGACCATTAGGATCAGTTGCTCAGACTTTCACTCTGCTGTTAAGGATGCTGATGCAGCCAGCCTTGCCCGAGGCATCCCCGGAGGGATGGCAGGCGGGATGCTGAACCTGCGGCCTCTTGGCCACAGCCACACTCTGGAGGCTGCAGCTGAAGCAGGCAAGGGCTCCCTCCCACCATGTGTGCAGACCCTGCTTGGACACCTGACTCCCTGTGCACATTTCCCCTTTGCCCATGGCTGCTCTCTCGGCTGCCACAACCTTCTCATCTCTGCCCTAAGCTGTTGCTCACCCCTCTTATCCACCTAGACAAAAAGTCAGAAACAAAACGTTGCTTCACAAAACTCCACAAACCAATACCTGTTGGCTGCTGCTTGCTCTTTTGAAAAGCAAAGACAACCTGTGTGCTGTCAGGGGTGGGAGGCAGGTGGGGGGAGGCTGGTCCATGGCAGCACAGATAGAAAGGACATCTCACTTGCTTTGCTTTACTTTGATTTGTCTTATCTTCTAAACATGCACAAATCAGGGAAAGAATTGTAGTTGCTACATTTTGCCTGTGTAATCTGTCAAGACCTAACCAGAGCTGTGGTTTGGTCTGCAGGAATCACTGGTGGGACCTCTAGGGCTTCCCATGCCTTGCCCCCACTGTGTACTTCTGCTGCCTGTACTCTTGAAGCAGCACCTACCATGGAAAGGTCCAAGGATTTCAGTGCTTTTCAGCTCATCATAATGTTTTGCACATTCCTCTCACCAATGCGGTGAAGATTTTGATGAAGGAACCACATTTTTATACCTAGCAATAACAGATTTTTTCTTCTATTTTACAACACATGCTAACAGCTGTTTACAAAGTAGTGATGGTGGAATAAAGTCCAGTGGGTATAGTGCCTATTCATTTATCCAGAGGGATTACACTGTGGTGAACAGCATTTGGACTTCAATTTAGTATGCATCCAGCCGAATTATGCGATTAGCTGATATGCAATAAACCAGAACAGAAACACATGCAGTTGAACGGTGCCAGATAAAAAACACATAATTCTTAAACAGGGTTTTATGATATTGTCCAGGTAAATTATAAATACAACGTTATAAGGAATTTGGCTCTCTTGCCATATACTTCTGGGTGTGTTGAGTACATATATCTGCAACTATATGTGCAGAAGTGCACTGATTTCAGGTTCTTTATATTACTCATTAAATAATTTTATTTTGTTGTTTTATTTGAAATATACCACACTTCAAACGCTGGCACAAAGCAATGATTTTATGTCACTTAAAAGAGGACATAAGGCTTAAAAGGCAGTCTTTTATTAAATAAGTTTCAGAGAAAACTCTCCCAGCAGAAACCTTGTGGTGATTTTTAAGAACAGAAAGAAAGAGGTTTTAGGTTCTGTTAGGAATTTTTACAGTTGCGGGGTCACCCCTCTCCACACCCTCTGGCAGTGCTGTCTCTACCCTGGATAGAGGGCATCGGGACTGGAGGAGAGCCCACCTCCTTCCCCTGTCCTTACACAAGGGAGCAGGGTGGAAAGAGCCCTAAGCAGAATTTTTGTGTCAAATCACCCCCAGCAGGCTGCTGAGCTGAGGGAAGTGAGCAAACGGGGGGAGGGAACCAAGTTGAGAGGTTTGCCTCTCACTGGGAGGCTTCTGACTGTGGATTTCATTCTTTGTACCATTGTGAGACTGACCACAGCCCTTACCTTTAGCCTGCTCCTCATGAGAAACCAAAGCAGCTTTGTCCTATGGATCAGCTGTGGGCAGGAGCTGGGTATTGACACATCATGTGTATAAACATGGATAATATGAAGTTGTAATTGAACAAAGAGTGCACCCTAAATTGAGGGATGCTGCTTAAACTCCTGTGTGCAGACCATCCTGCCTGCACACAGGAGTAAGATCACTTCCATCCCTCCCCATCCAAGAGGGACCATTGTTACCTTTTCAGCTTTATCACTTTGCTTGATACTAAAGTCATGGGTGCCCTGGCAAAGCTCAGAAGGAAAGAAACCCTTCCTTGTTTTCTCGTTTCATAGGACACAAAGCATTGCCCAGATTAAAGAAACAGTGAACAGACACTGGCGTGGTGATTGCAATTCATCCTCTGTGTCGTGTGAGGCTGGAGCCTTACGGGAAATAGCATGTACAGAGGTAATTAAAACTATATGGATGTATATGCCTAAGTAGGCCAAATCATGGCTGTAGGCAATTTTTCCGAAACGGTGCAATAGGAAAGTTCTTAGTCTCAACATGAGGCTCAGATTATGCAGGGACAATCCCATGTGATCCCAAGTGTGTGAACAGACTTAGGTAAAAAAGAGTAAATTTGCATTAACTGTACAACTGAAAAGAAGTAAAAATAGTAACTAAAACATTATAATGTAACTAATATATTTACAGTTATTGTACTCAAAAAAGATTGCTGAATAGCTTTGACTTTTTGAAGCGCTTTCCTTTCTCAGAGATGCAAATAATTTAGCATCTCTTCATCTCTGTCTTTCAATAGCTTAAAAAATGGTAGATTTTTTATTTTAAAAAAATATTTCTCTAGTTTGTTTTTTAACTTGGATTTTGAATTTGCACCAATCCTTCAGAAAAGCTGGAGGTCTGTAGTCCATTCTGTACATATCTGCATGTATTTATTTTTCCATACTTGCTATTTCTGGAAAATCTGGTAGATTTAAAAAATATTTTCATGTATTTTTAATACAGAAATGTGAAGAAAAGGAGAGCAAAAAATGTCTATGAATTACACAATATTCTAGAACCATTTTTCCAAATGCATTTATATGAATTCAAGTTGTGACTTAATAGCTGTAGCTGCATCAACAGTGTATCAGTTTACCATAGGAGGAAAATATATGAAATGAGACATAACCTACTAAGGTCACTTCAGGGGCTATCACAGAGCGGAAAATGAATGCTAATATTTTCAGATTTAACATGGGTAAGCTAGTCAGAACCAATAGTTTGGGGCTGAATTCTGAAATGCCCTCAGTGAAAGCAATGCAAGGGGGATGGTCAGTGAGATGGAATTATTAAAAGATAGGGTGGAGCCAAGCTCAGCCATATGGTGAATGCCATAACCGGGGCAGACCTGTCATGGCCAAGCAAGCTGGGAAAGCAGGCGAAAAGAAATTGTCCTGAAAGAACAACATGCATCCCGCCATGAAGAAATGAGGGCAGAGGGCTGTGGGCAACGCGTTGGCCAGTGACTGACACTTGCACTGATGAAAGACAACACTGGAAGTTGAGCCCTGGCTATGCAAAGTTGATTAGGGTAGATGGGACCCTTCATCATGCCTTAAAAAATCATCACAGCTCAAAACACTCACTTCCAATATGCCTAATAAAACCCTCAGTCGTTCATGCAAGTTGGGTGAGTAACATATCCATCAGCAAAATAGCTTCATAACTGGGTGCATCAGACAGAGCCGTTCATAACATCCAAACCCAGAATCCTTTCTGCCAACAAAAGATGTGAGGGCCTTGCTGCAGCTATGGGAGAAGCCTAAGACTTACTGAAGACATTCTGCATTTTTCCTCAGTTGTGTATTTTTGTGAAAAAGACTATACGTTAAAAAGCATAAACATGTTTGCATTTTGATAAGTAGTATAATCAACAGAGTCATTAACTAAATACTTAATTAACTATCAAAATTTCATCTCATTCCTCAAATACTTTGTTAGTTAGATGACTCTCATGGGATAGATAACCTTAGTAACACTTACTTCAGGTGCTTTCTGAATTGAGCTCTCATGCAGCAAATATTTCCTGCCTCAGTACTCGCCCAGTTTGCACTGTCACACTCTCTAGCACTCTCTGGATCACCTACTGGTCACTAAGGTTAACCAAAATTGCTGGACATGCCTAAGCTGGTGTTGACTCCAGTTTCTTGAGTCCATGTGGTGCTTAGTGCACTAATGTGGTCTAGTTCAGAGCTGGCTTGTCTAGTGTTGGTCCTGTGATCTTTGCAGCAGTCCATGGTATGACACAGCTGATGAATTTTTATTATCTGCATCTTTTTGCCAATAAGATTTGTGTGAGGTTTTAAAAATTCAAAAGTAACTCATGTCAATTACTTCCATGAGTCTCTCAAAAGACAAATCTCTTTGCTAGGAAGAAATTGAGTACATTGTTGTTTTGGTACTGATAGATAGGTGTATCTCTGCACTTAGAGTATTGAACTGAGAAGAAAAATCAGTCAATTAAGCCCAGGAAGACAGGTTCCTGTTGTTATGTAATGTTCATATATTCACTGTGCTCTTGGGCTGTCTTCCACATAGTTCACTCTACAGCTACTGACCCCATGCATGAGCATGCACCTTTCTTATATGCACAGTATAAATCCAGTACACATTCTTACACCTATGGTCACTGAGGTTTGTTTATCAGGTTTCTGCTTTAGCATGATACAGATCAAATTGTCATATTCATACAAGCAAATTATATGGAGTTAGAACTCTTTGATATCTGAGCACACCAGCACAAAATAGGTTGCATTTGTATTAATAAATTCTCTTCTTCACAGGGTGATTATATCCAAAAATATATCCAGAAATGGTTCCTGGCCACAATAGCTCCTAAACCATGCCCAGAACCCATTTGAAAGAGTTCTTGTTGGCCTGGGCCAAAGTTCTGCTGGGTACAATTTAATTGTACAGCTGATGGAACACCATAGCTGGAAAAAGTCCCAGGCATTATTTAGTTTCCTAGTATGGGTATATTTAGCCTGACCAGACAGTGACCTATGAAAAAAATACAGTTTTAAAAATAAAACCTCAGGAAAAAAGCATTCTACTTAATTCTGATTTTTTCTTTGCACCTTTATATCTTTGCGTATTGTAAACATTCACTTGGATCAGTTCCTTTGCAAATGCAAGAATGTTGAAATGCTCTTTTGCTCAAATAGGAATGCTATTCACCCATTCCTTTTTGTCTGATTTTCTATAAACGAGAAACCTTTATAAGGTTTTGCTTTAAAAAATAATTTTTCTCTTAGTTTTTCTAAAGAAATATACTGCCTTTAAGGTGAGAAACTTAAAGAAAGATTACATCTGCTAGATATTAATTTTTCTAGGAATAATCTGTCCAGTACAGCTCAACATCTGTAAGCCTCAAGAGCAAGTTGTCATACTTCAGAAAAGCACAGAGAAGTGAAGGAATTTTCTAAGAAGCCAGATATAATTTTATGGCAGTGAATTGCTACCCTATGAACACTGAAGAATTGTGGCGTTCCACTTCTCATTATGTATGCCCACAAGAGAAATATTAAACTAGACTTTTCTTTGACTGTTGCCTTCATTCTCTCTTTCTCTTGTACATACTTATAAAATAAAGATCAAACTTCCTTGAATTCTTTTTATCTGCTTTGAAGTCTAAGGAAAACTTTTTTGGAAATTCTATTTTCATCTCTGTGAATTTATTCTCTAATGCTTCTAACTTGTCAAATATGGACTGTGCTGTTCAAGGAGCAGTTAAGAAAAAAAAGCCCATCTTTGAATCTACATGCATGGACAATCATTCTCACAATTGATGAAAGCCCTCAAAAACGTGGAACCACAAAATACACTTCTATTACTATTTCTTTTGGAATATTCTGAGGCGTGTCTGCTAGATTCTGTGGAGGGGAAAAAAACAGGGTCTTTTTTTTTTTTTCTCCTTTTTGCCCAGTAAATTACTTTGAGTATGTAAAAGAAGCACATTCTACAGCTTTGGATGAAGAAGAAAAGAAAAATTTTTTCTATATTTTTTCTGTCAGAACTCAATTTTTGCCTAAAGAATTGTTACAGGAGGACATATTGCATTTTTAGAAGGATAAAAAGTATCCAAGCCAGAGCTATTGCTCAAAGGTGAGATGACAGACATACTCCCTTTCCCTGGGTAGTGCAGGGGGTGTCAAGCAGGAGTCCCCTGGGTTAACAGAAGCTTGAATCTCTGACTACTTGGAGAAGAAGCACAGAAGAGATATCGTTTCCTGTAGGGGATGTTACCCTGTTCCAGGAAAGCAGATCATCTGAGGGCAGTCCTCAGGTGATGCCTGAATGAATCTAGAAACATCTAATTAGCAGCCATGAATGCATCTCCTGCCCTGGAGGGCTTGGTCCCAGAAGCCAACTGAGCCCTCCCATGCCAGGCAGGGAGCTGCAGCCTGGCCCCTTTGGGGCCACTCTTGGGCTTCTCAGAATGGCCCTGTGACATGGGTCTGTGTCCCTCTGCTGACACTCAGCCCCATCCTTGTGGCTGCTACAGTAAATCCTCCTCCTCATTTTTGCCCACAAAAATGGCTTTACTTCCATGTTTGCCCAAGCACCTGAACCCAGCTCATCCTAGGCAATAGAGTGCTTCTCAGCCCATCTCCTGGGACCTACTGGTGGCCTGAAATCATCTAACCATTGAACTATCTGTTTGTTGCTTTAGGCCAGCTGGGGCCTTTGAAGGAAAGTTTGTAGGCAACCAAAACCTTGTTTCATTTGGAGAATGAAAAACAATCTGATGGTCCTGGTGGAATCATGGGAGATGTTCTGCATTTACAATTAAGCAGTACTGGAGAAACTTGCTGGCTGGAAAAGCAACTGAAGGGGCAGTGCTGCTCTCTGAGGATGTCCATTCCGCTCCCACTTCATGTGTCTTTAAAAACACATTTTTCCTTTGCAACTGATGGTCTGAATAAAGTTATCAATTGTTCCTAAAGATGGGTGACACCCTGTTTAAAATCTTCTTTGGTCTGAAATGAGTATGTATTGATCTGGGACAGTCTTTATTCTAAAACACTGGTTTAGAAGTTGAATAGCTATTATAGCTGTAAGGATTTCCAGACAGATATTTCTACTTTGCAAATGTACGTATCTAATGATAGATATGTATATACACACACATCCTGTTCAGGACACATCAAAAGGCTGAAAATGACAGACTTTACATGGCTTAAGCAACAGGTCTTATGAGGCAAAGTAGCTAACTCAGAGATCTGAAAAAGCATTGTATGGATATGTTTTTGACAGGGTAAAAAGCCAAATACAGAAGCCTGCAGATAATGAAGTGCTTAGTGCAAGATTTCAATTCTCTTGCACCTATTACATTTCAATTTGATGCAGTAAAAGATTTTGCTCATCCTAAACTAGTAATCAGCAAGAAGGAGGCATTTGTTTTCTGCCTTTTGAAGCAGGCAGTGATTGTTTTAAATTATTAGGGGTCTAAACTCAGCCATCATCCAAGATATGTCAGGAGCTTAGGTCCTCATCTTCAGAATGAAAAGTGCGCACCCAAATATTTGATCAGAACATATTCTTCCAGCCTTGCTGACAAAGGCAAACTCAGAGATGACAATACAGATTACAATTTTTTTTAAAATCAAAGATGTTGTGATTTTGTTTTGTCCTCCTCCTCCCTCCTCCTCACCCCCCCATCTTTTTTTCCATGGAAAAATTAGAACATGTTCAATCAGAGTGTGCAATGTGTCTCTCGAAAACAGGAAAATTCCTCAGGGATCTAAAGTAAGAATAAAACAAGTGAAGAAGGGGGCAGCTCACAGCAGTGCATAGACACTACCTCTTGTATGGTTTTACTCTTGTGTGTTTAATTGCTTCTGTGAGTTTTGCATCTTGTTATGTTATTTTTTATCAAAGAACAATCAATGAGGAGAGAGATTAGAGGGCAGGAAGAAAGGAAAAGAAGAAAAAAGAGGAGGAGAAACCTTATGCATATGTGAGGCCAAGGGATATTGCCTTTCAGGGTTCATGCACTGTTATCTTTAATTTTTATGGTATTTGAAAAGAATGGTAATGAGTATCAGAGTTAAAATGCAAGGATTGATGATTTCAGTGAAAATACATTGCCCAGAATCAGCTAAGGCAATGGCCCCAAGGCTTTTCTAGACCAGTGAACCACCTTTAACCCTCAGCTGCCATGTGCCCTTTGAGGAACATAGTAGGGCATTTTTCAAAGAAAGGCCCAGAGCAAATGTGCAAATTGCACTTAGCTGAAAACTTCCTCCTGGCAAATCAGGAAAACTACATTGAAAATAGCAGCATGGCATGTTTGGACACAATGTGAGTTGGTATATTTTTCTGTTTATTATCCAAGGCTTTTGGGCCACTACAGAGCCATGGGCTACAGTTTGTGGACCACTGAGCTGTGGAACCAGTCCTCATTAAAGAATACCTGCCAGGGATTGTTCATCCTGCAGGGTAACTTCCATACATTAAGAGTCCTCTTGGTAGCAAAATACAAAATAAGAGATTTTAGAAGGACTGGATTGCTGCAAGGTGATTTGCTTTTGCATATTGGGCTAGTTCAGCTGATGGTCAAGCAAGTTTGCTGTGCTTTACTATTATTTAACCCATAACCTGGAAAGCTGACTCTTTCTGGAATCTGCTTTTAAAACTAATGTTCTCAAAACTTGTTTGACCTTGTAGCAAGGGTGAAGATGGTTTTGGTGATTTTGATGACCAGCAAAAGTAACCAAACCACCTCTCTAGCAAGAGAAGTTGTGGAGTCTCCCCCTCTGGAGATATACAAGGACTGTCTGGATGCAATCCTAGGCTGTCTGCTCTGGGATGACCCTGCTTAAGCAGGGAGGTTGGACCACATGACCCACTGTGGTCACTTCCAACCATAGCTGTTTTTTGATTCCATGATTTTTTAAGCTTACAAGAAATAGACCAAATTGCAAAGCTGGGCTGAAATTTCTTATACCTACTCACTTTGCTGGCAGGTATTTGAGGAATGTTTGTTTTCTTATACAAAATCAGATTTATGTGTGTTCAATAACCACCTATTGAATATCTAATATTACAAGTCAGGATGTGCTAAAATGCCTGTTTGCCTTGGTAGATATATAGTTCTCTCTGATGATAATCAAATATAACATTATCCAACTCTAATAAGGGTGAAAAGAAAGAGGAATGCAGGAACAGATTAGGAGTGCTGAAAATGAAGATAAGTAAACCTGCAAATTTGGTCAGCATAGTAATGCAAAGCATTAAGAAACTGGCTTTCAGTCTGTAGTACCAGGTTTTTTTTCCTGACCTGACATATTGGCTGTTCATGGACCACTTAATATAATGACAATGTTGACCTGAGATCCTTCCTGTGAGGCACAAGAATGAAAGAAGAAAGCCTTGCCATTGACTTTCCTTAATTTTGTGCATTTGTCAGAAACCAAACATTTTGTGAGGTATTGATTTGTGTTCCTACTTTTCTTGATCCTTAATGATATAATACGATGTAAAACATTTGAAAGAAAATGTTGTAATCTTATATGAGAACAAACTGTTCTGTCAATAAGTGTACCACAAAACCAACTCACCCTTAACATGACGACAATTCCTTCAGTGACATTTACGAGCTCATTGAAAGAACAGTAGCAATTTTATCCATTGTTTGCAGCTTACTACCCAATGTATAATGAAAGTGTTATGAAAATTAGAAGTTGCGTATAACACAACTCTTTTGTAGTGTAAATAACACAACCATATAAATTATACGCATACTAGAATTATATTAAACACATATACATTATGTGCAAAGCAGAATAGACCTTTTACCAAACTAAGCTGTATTTTAATTAGGAGAGTGGTAACAAGCCTTTAAAATCAGCCAACACTGTATTTTGGTTTTAACTCAGAAATTCTGGGGCTTTATGAATTCTTGACAGACCCTTAGGGATACATTTTCAAAGCACTGCACAGGATTTTAGCCATGCAAATCCCATTAAAATCAGTGGGAGACATGTGGCTAAAACCCACGCAAGGCTTTGGAAGCAACATGCCCCTTAATGTTATCTAGACAGTGTTTTGGCCTGTGAATTTCCTTGCTTCCAATTTTTACAACTGAATTCAAAAGGAAATAAAATTTGCCATGGGGATGTGGGAATCTTAACAGGATGCAGGCTCTTTTAGTTCAGAGACATAGTTCTGATCTAACAACTATATTACCACATGGTAAAGGTAGTTTTGATTTGTGCTTTGCATGCTTTATCTCTACCCAGATATTTCGACCTGCTTTTTTACTTATGCACCAATGTGGGCAACTGACTTTGCAAATAAGCATATTGTAGTGCTCTGCAGATTATAATTTCTCTTAACAGAGTCTTTGAACTGAATAAACAATGAAGTTCCTTTTGGAGTGATTGCATTTGACTCAGTACCCTGAGTGATGTAACATCTGCTGCTAGGCATTTCAGAAAGACCCAAGTGCACTGTAAAAGTCACAGAGCGGGTACTCCCTAGTAAGAGCAGTGGCTAGTCAGCATGAGCTTTAAACAGCTGGGTCTTCCCTGCTTGCATGAGTTACAGGAACACTGGTGGGGATTTGCAGAGATGGGCAGGGATGAGCTTGGGAACACATTTTGCTGTTAGGCGAGAAGAACTTCAGTCTTTGAAGCAGATAGAGAAATGAGGCACTCTCTAGACTGTGTGACATTAAATGTGGAAGTAAAAAGTAATATGTCTGAGGAGTTTACTCAGAGAAGTGCAAGGTCCTTTAGTCAAACTTAGCTCACAGTCAGTGAAGCAGAAACTCCTGATTTGGAAGGCTGGTTGATACTGAAATGAACGGGGAAAACCTGGATGCACAAGAAATGTGCATAGGCACACACAATGGAACAAGGCGGATCTGCTTATCTGTATGGCAGGTAAAAGCACACACAAAATTTGAGTCCTGGAAAGAAGCATTACGTGATGCCATGAATTTTGAATCCAGGTGTCTTGGAGAAAGTTAAAGAATTTTCTCTCCATGCTTTCCACACCTACAAAAGGAGTCAGTTAAAACTTGGAACACAAGCCTTATGAGGAATGACTGAGGGAGCTGGGGTTGTTTAGACTGGAGAAAAGGAGACTCAGGGGTGACCTTATCACTCTCTACAACTCCCTGAGAGGTGGCTCTAGTCAGCTGGGGGTTGGTCTCTTTTCTCCAGGCAGCAAGTGACAGAACCAGAGGACACAGTCTCAAGATGTGCCAAGGGAAAAATAGTTGGATATTAGGAAAAAGTTTTCACAAATAGAGTGATAAAGTACTGGAAAAGTCTGCCTGGGGAGGTGGTGGAGTCACCATCTCTGGATGTGTTTTAAAAAAGACTGGATGTGGCACTCAGTGCCATGGTTTAGTTGAGGTGTTAGGGCATGGGTTGGACTCGATGATCTTGGAGGTCTCCTCCAAGCTAGTCATTCTGTGATTCTGTGAATTCTGTGAAAACCTGGAGATTTTACAGAACTTCTGTAAGGGGTCGAGCAAGAAGATGTTTGGTTCTGTGGGGCACCCCGACTCCGGTAGATGATGCTCGGGCCCTGTGGGGCTCCAGACTGGCACAGGCCTTGCCGTGCCCGTGAGGTGGGCGGGCACGGCAGGGAAGGGAAGGGAAGGACGGGCTCTGGGCAAGCCGAGCCGGGCGGGCTCTGGCCGGGCAGGGCCGGGCAGGGCCGGGCAGGGCCGGGCAGGACCGGGCAGGACAGGCTCGGGCAGGGCAGGGCAGGGCAGGNGGCCGGGCAGGGCCGGGCATGGCCGGGCAGGGCCGGGCAGGACAGGCTCGGGCAGGGCAGGGCAGGGCGGGCTCTGGCCGGGCCTGGCGGGCTCTGGCCGGGCCCCGCGCTAGGTGGAGCTGCAGCCCGCGCCGCGGGAGCGCCGCCGCCGCCGCCCTTTGTCCGGCGGGCGGGCCGCACAGAGCGCGCCCAGAGCCGGGCACCGGAGCCGGGATATCAGAGCCGGGCACCAGATCCGGGATATCAGAGCCGGGCACCGGAGCCGGGCACCAGAGCCGGGATATCAGAGCCGGGCACCGGAGCCGGGCACCAGAGCCGGGATATCAGAGCCGGGCACCGGAGCCGGGCACCAGAGCCGGGATATCAGAGCCGGGCACCGGAGCCGGGATATCAGAGCCGGGCATCCTCCCTCCGTCCGCGGCTCGCCCAGCCGGGGCTTGCTGCGCGCCACAAATCTTCCCCTCAGCGCTGCGGTGTAAAAATCCCGTCCTCGTGGATTGGGGTTTGCGTTTTGTTTTGTTGTTTTTAATTGTTGTTTTGGCAGAGCTTAAAAATAAATTGGCCTAATTATCCCACCTAATACTGTAATCTCGGTATTAAGACTCGCGAAGGCGAAAAGATATTTAAAAATTAAAATTGTACTCCAATGTAATTTGCCATGCAATTGAGAGACATTAAACTGCGTTGCTTTATCTTTCTGGTGTTCTTAATTCACAATAGGATGATCTGTTTCCCTGTTTTTCTGAATTATATGACAACACCATTATAATAAATTTAAACTTTAGGGTCCGCCATCCCATCGTGACTGTGTCCAGCACCACCACACCCCCTCCCCCCAATTTTGTGTTACTAAATTGTCCAGGAAAAAATATAAAAAAGGCGAGTACTTCCCCCCTTCAACAACCACTCCGCATTTCCCACCCCCCTCCTGCCCCCCCTTCGTATGTGCCTTTACTTTTTTTCTACACTCTAATGACATTTGGCAGGCTCAACTGTGTAATGCTTGACTGGTTTTATTGTTGTCTGCTCCCAGTGGGGAATAGTTGACACTGCTCTCTGTTTTCAATTGATATCCATTTTCAACAATATTGCTTTCTATTAGATTCCTGCACAGTTTGTGCCAGCCAAACTGAATATTTACCGTGTTGCCCTCAAAGCCTCAAATCAACAAACATTAAAATAAGTAAAATATGCATTTACTGTCTGACATTTTCAAATTTCCCTTTCAAATTATTATTTTGACTATATTTCACAACAAATGAATCAAGGATTAAAGACACAGTATTGCCACTTAAGGTAACTCAGATTGATTTTGAGTTTTAAATGACAGGATAAGAGGGTGCATGAAAAGAGGAAAACCTAATGCACTTATCTGCATTTCATTAGCTTCTATGATCACTTCTCTGAAAGTGGGTGCACAGATTTATATTGATCCTAGTTTCCAATCTTTGTGTTGAGTGACATTATTTGTTGTGTAACCTGATTAATTCCAAGTAGTTGGCTTATGTAATAAAATACTAAAATCAACCCTTGTAATTTTAAAATTTTGAGTTACCCGCTGAGTTTAGCGGCTCCTCTGGGGCAGACTTCTGTTTCTTGTCGTTGCTTTCATGGCTTGGTGTCTGCCTGCATTTCCCAGCTCTCCAGCCCTGCACTGTCTCAATTCCTTTCACCAACTCTTCACCTCTGACACCGCTTTATCAGTTTCCACGCTCACCTCAGAGGATTCTCCATTAATAGTATGTGTTGCTAATTTTTGGTTGCAAGTCATTTATTGTGTGGAATTTTGACTCTGTAAATCCCAGTTTAAGCAGTCAGTCTTGTAGATTTGCAAGAAAATTACGGTAGATCATGTAATGAAACATCATTTGTGTACCTTTCCATGTTTTTTGCGAAAACCTCTTCTACCTCCCTCTCTTCCTCATGCATCTCCTTCCTTTTTTTTTTTT